>NBAY01000044.1:0-396839 GCA_002794775.1 Porodaedalea pini | reverse complement strand
ACCCTAAACCCTAACCCTAACCCTAACCCTAACCCTAACCTAACCCTAACCCTAACCCTAACCCTAACCCTAACCCTAACCCTAACCCTAGCCTAACCCTAACCCTAACCCTAACCCTAACCCTAAGCCTAACCCAATACCACACCAATGCTCAAGGTGGATGATGAGACTGGGGAGCTGTTTGTTGCACATTTCAGCTATAGCTACAGTACACAGTGTATCATGTATACTTGAGGTAGTGGGCTGTTGGGATGGCAGGCTACGATTACTGTTTTCTGTGTCTTTCATTTTATATGAGAGGACTAAAGCTTGCAAATTATGCTAAAATATTATTCTCATTAGTGAATTATTCAGTATTCAGTAAACAGTAATTGTAGGTTGCCATCCTAATGGCCCACTACCCTCAAGTTACTGTTGACTCAATACTAAATAATCCACTAACAAGAATAATGTTTTAGTATAATTTTCAAGCTTGCTTTAGTCCTCTCATATGTAAAATGAAAGACACGGAAAACAGTAATCGTAGCTTGCCATCCCTATGGCCCACTACCTCAGGTACATAGAGACAAATAGTTGAATCCTTTGTTTCTCTACAGTTGTCTGTATTCTTACTTTTTGTCATTGTTCTCTCCTAGGTAGCTTGGTTGGACTCTGGTGACGTAGCTACGTATTATTGCCTTATTCATCGTGCCTTCATTATATTACTATTATAGCACTGACTGTGCGTCCAATTGAAATGCAACGCACAACTCCTCTGTGTGCTAACGTACTCCAAAATGACTTCTAACTTATCACATGAGGCACAAGAATGCCGTTTGTACAGAAACTCAACACAAATGCACTAACTAACTAAAATACCGACAGCATTCAAAAACTGATTAAAAGATTCTCCAAAAGGTGCAATTCGAGAATCCAGAGCGATCTGATCGAGTAGATAAAAGAGGAATATGAACATGCCAACAAGTGATTTCGGTGATGAAGGCATCTGCCCAGAGCAAGGAGTGACTAAACATGGGAGTAGGGTAAAAGAAAGAAAGAAAGAAAAAGAAAAAAGGGGCAGGAATCCGAACTTAAATATGTTCCAAGATTCACAAGTCCGAACCGACAGCATCTACAACATACAGCACCTGCTGTGGCCTCACAAAGAGACCTCGACACTCCGCGTTCGACACGTCCGACACTGACGGTGACGTGCTACGGAAAAGCTTCTTGCGGTCAACGCTGAGCTGCTCCCCCTCACGCTTCGTGCCCTTCCCAGCCACTAATAACGCTAGTTCCATAGTCATTCGTCAAATCAACGCGTTGCCGGTGGGTCACGCATTCGTCGTCGCCCCATTCCGATGCAAAAGTCCCGACGTCAAAGTAGCGCACGCCACACCCACGAGCCGTCATTCCACCGGCGGCCCTCGAGCTGATCGTCTGTCCAAGCATCGCCCACGGGCACCTCGACACCGACCCATGGCCCGCTCTCACCCTCAACCTCGCCGATATAACGGGCAAACGCACGGAACCGCTTCCGCTTTGAAGTGATGATACATGGAATGCTGATGTCCAATGTAGCGCCATGGGGTTGCAGCATGTCCGTCTCGCCTGCAGACGCCGTCTTCCCCCCCCCCCCCCAGGCACTCGATTGAGAGTAATGGTGTCATTCGATCCCTTGTGCCGCAATGTAGCGAGAGTTGTATTTGATCCGTTGTCGCTCGATCGCAGAGATCTGTCGTCTGCGATGATGGCATCCACCCGCCCTTTCCCCTTCCCCTTCCCTTTAGTAATCGTCAATGTACTGCCTGTATCGGGAGGATCTTCAGGGTCAATATTTTCCTTAGACGGCATTTTTGGCAATGGCAAAGCTTTCCGCGATACGGCCAGCAACGTAATTCATCGTAAGTTTCCTGTCAAGCATCTTCGAGCGACCGAGCTCAAGACGAAGTAGCCATGGCGACTGAAGATGAAGACCCGACTCAATTTCCTCGTCGGAGATGGAGAAGAATGCATCAACAGACTCCTTATCCTCCTCAACGATCGTCGTACTTGGATCAGGATCGTAGTAGATCTCGACCGCCGCTGTAACGGTACGCAGCGATGTGTACGCAAGTTCTTGTTTGCACCGACTTGGCCCTCGTGTCAACAGCAGCAATTTCTGGGTCCAGGTACACGGGGTCTTGATATTCAGGCGACGTTGATGATTTCTTTAAGATGCGGCACACCGAGCGTGACGTTTTTACTCGAAACACCAGCGTAATGGAAGGTATTTAGTGTCATCTGCGTCGCCGGCTCACCAATTGACTGGGCAGCGAGTGTGCCGCACATCTCGCCCGGATGAGCGACCGACTGGTTGAACTCCGTGTCCACCTCGCCCAAGATCCAGTCAAACGCTTCTCCGTTGAGATGGAACTCCTCTAGGACTGGACGCGCGGGGCAAAAGTCGCCCGAAGGTGCATGCGGAATGCAACAGAAGCGTTCTCGGCAGCCTCCTTTATCAAGAAGGTCGTCGCCGCGCACAGCGATGAGGCGGTCTGCCAGCTGCTGCTGCACCTGCTCAATGATGTAAACAGGCTCCGGATCGCTCCGTTTTCTGCGGTCGATATGGAAAATCTGCGTTGCGTTCTGCACGATGCGGTTCAGGTTGACAGGAGGAAGACAGTGGGCAGCGGAATTGTCACGGCCCGGGAAAATGAATTCACGGAGCAATTCACGATCCTCATGAGGACGGTCATATTCCTCGTCGAGTTTTTTTTTTTTTTTTTTTTTTGCCGGAGCTCGAGGGATGAGTCATCGATACCGACCTGCAAAACACCAGGAAGGAATCCACCCTCCGGGTCAGTGACGTCGACCCGGTAGCGATGTTCGAACTCGCGATCATTGCTACCGAACGTTTTTGATCGTTTGCCGTTCAATACAAGCACCGTCCATACCATCCTCGCCATAACACGAATCGGATCAGGTCACCCAGTGAGTTTCGTACAGTCCCGTCGTAGCAGACGGCCGCGTCTTCGAGTGCCTTTACAAGTCGACGCTGAATGTAACCGGTCTCGGCCGTCTTGACAGCACGCCTCTGGGCTGAAGTCATCCTCCTTCGTAAGGTGAGGTAGTGTGCGATGTCTGAAGCCAAACGGGATTCGCTTCCCTTCAACGGACTGTTGACCAACACAGACGGACATCTGCGAGATGTGAATGAACGGAACGAACCCTTCGAACCCGCGACGACCGACAACCATCTGTTCGACATTGTTGTCCTCCTTCAGGTTCTTCTGTGCGTATTGACCGGAGTGGTCACCCGCCAAGTTGAGCTCGCGTTTCGACTCGTACTCTCGAACGATTCGCGAATAGTCATACCCGGTGCAGCATTCAGACGGTCGTCAGATGCATCGTCAATGGCCTGCACGACATTCTGCTTCCGCATCTTGATCTGCTCCGTGATGTACGCCATTGTCTTCCTAATCCGCGACCGTATCACCAATGCCTACACTGAATCCATTGTGGAACAGCCAGTAATTAACGATCTGCTGGAGGGCAGTGAACAGCGTACGAGTCGCTTCGGGACCTTTTTCGCGCGGAAGACGACGTGGATAAGACCGCCTTGCGACGCTCCGACCGTCTTTTTCTCCACGACACCAGAGATGATCTCGCCGTTTTCAATGAGCATGCCATCGTCGAAAACGGGGCTCGAAGATTTCAGATCAGGCGAGCGATATGCGTTTATTCCGCGAGGAATCGTCATGCTAAGAATCTGCTTGCCCGTCCACAATGGCTTCGGCTTCAAGATCGCTGGCGTCGGAATCGTGCCGTCCCAGTCCGGCACCCGGAGCAGGATGTTTTGCACCTGCGCCCAGTCGAGGAAGCTATCCCGCAGAGTGAATTTCCGGACACCGCACGACGTGTCCTGTACGATGTCCATAACGGGTTTGTTCGCCTGCGGCGAGATGATCTGCTTCGCAACCCATGCAATTTGACTGAGCTCGGCTCTCGTCTCTTCGCTCTGAGGAATGCTAGATGGAGCTGAGAAAGAGATGTAAGGCTAATCTTGAAAGTGACATACTGCATCTTCATCTCGTCGCCATCGAGATCGGCGTTATACGGTGGAGTGACGGAAAGATTTAGACGAAAGGCTAAAAAATACACTGATCAGCGACCATACAAATGAGTTGAAGGTGGATAAACACGTACTAGAGTAAGGAAGGCATCAGTCGCACGCGATGCCTTGCCGGAGAACGCTTCTTCTCTCATCGACTGCAGGGGACATCTTCGTCGCTGTCTTTTTCTCCCTCCGGCTGTTGTTGCCACACAGATGCAGTTGATCGAATTGAATTCGCCGACGGTGACTTTCGAATGACGGGCGTCTTGTTCGCCGTTGCTTTCGTAGATACTGGTAGTAATGGGCGACACCTTCCATGTGCGCGACGCCGCGTTTACCGTACTGATTGGTGCCGCACTCGTTTCAGAGACGCGATGCGGCCGTCCTTTCAGTAGCGTAGGCGCCGACATTTTAGGCGATCTTGAGGTTCCGGTGCTGCGCATCGAGGTCATTGACGTGGTCGAGACTTTCCTCGACCGAGTAACAGAGTCGCGTGGGTCATGTTCTCGCGACGCGTCTTGAATGTGGACTCGCGTGTTGAAGCCCCGCTCCTGCTGCTGGACATTGACACATTCGAGAGCGAGGATGTCGGTCGCGAGGGCGGATGAGGTGGACAAAGAGTACCTTGCTGGCCTGCAGTGGCGGCATTTTTGTGGATAGTCGATGCATGTGAACGAGTAGATGAAGCAGAGGCGGCGACAGACTTTGGTCTTTGCGTGGAGACGATGTTCGGTAGTTTTACACTCATGGCACCTGCGTCTTTCCCAATTGTGCGCGGGAGAACGAGAAGCTACACCGGGCCGTCGAGAAACCACGGAAGATGATGCGGTAGAGCGCGCAAGGGACGAGGTCGAGCCCTTTAGTCGCGGGCTTTCTTGTTCGTCACCCTCCCCATCCACGTCCATCCACGTCCATCCACGTCCATCCACGTCCATACCTGAAGTACACGAGAGCGCACTCGGTGCCCTGTGGACGCTTGGACTCGTGCTACGCGGGGTGGACGGCGCAAACTTCGAGTCTGGCCGGCTCTTCTTACGCTCACGCTCCGTTGCAGTCGTAAGGCGCGATGCCGTTCGGCTAGTCGTCGACGCAACGCTGCGCGCTACGCTCCGGACAGATGCGCTAGACGAGGCGACAGCCGCATTCCTGCGAGCAAGGTTCTTGTTCAGCACGCTCGTACGAAGCGAATGCGACGCGCTCATGCTATCGCGCTCAGTAGTGTCTTCAACCCTCATGCCGCAGAAGACGACAATGCAGCAGATAAGATGGAAGATGCAGATGCCAGAGACGGCTTTTCTGTCATCGGCATGCCGCTTTGCGTTGCTTTGACGGAGCCGAACAACCGTACAGGCCACGACTCCGATTTAGCAAGAGGTGGGGAAGGCGCCGGCGAGGAGGAGAACGAGAGATAGCGCGAGCATAAAACGATAGCTAGCATTTGTCAGTCTCAAGGACAGGTGGTAGGTTCTGTGCTCGTGCTCACCTTTGTGTCCCCAAACCTCCGAGTCCGCGTTGCTTCCTTCGTCCATCGCGTCCTCATCCAGTAGATCCCAGACGACATCTGGGAAGCGATCTTTCTTGCGATGAAAGAGCGATTGGAGGTCCTCTTTCCATGCTGTCGTCGACCTCTTTGTTGCCTCGAGCAGTGCGGGTGGGCAGGCGGGCAGCTATGACGAGACGGCTACCATGAGAAGCAGTGATGTAGTGTGATTCTAAAAAAAAAGCAGAGAAAAAAAAAAGCAGAGAGAGAGCCCAAGAGAAAAGTGAAGGCGACAAATCAGCTCAAGAAGCGTGCCTCCCGCTGAGGATCACACATGAGGAGGGAGCGAAGCGAGTGTCTTCGCTGCAGCGAAACAGACTCATCGACGACCGCAAGGGTGCCTCCCGTGGGTTTTGGAGATCACGTGTGGGCCCTGTCGTCGTCGACTCTGCTTTCGACCGATTTTTTAATTCAACCGGGCCACTTTATTTTACCAAAAAAAAAAAAAAAAAAAAAAAAAACAGCCATCGTCATCCTGTGTGTGTATTGTATCGTACACACATCTTATCGGGGTTCTGTCTGGACGGAGCCTGTCGGAGTTTGGTCAGCGTCCATCAGTCAAGTTCGGTCGGAGTTCGGTCAGGGTCGGTCGGAGTTTGGTCGGAGTTTGGTCGGAGTCGGTCGGAGCATGTCGGAGTCGGTCGGGGTCGGTCGGAGTTCGGTCGGAGCGCGAACCGAACCTGAGAACGGCCCCCCCGTTCCGGGGCGGAATACCCTCTAGGGCTAGCTTCTGAGAGTCCTACATCTAGGAATACAAGTTTAGTTCCCCCGAGTCAGTCCCAGTCTTTGGTTCTCATCTCTGTTGCCATTCAGTGTTGTTCCATCCACCCCATCTGCTTTTGGTTAAATCTTGCTTTCACTATATTGCCCCAGTCCTAAACCAATTCTCAAGCTCTCTTCAGATTCTTAATCTTGTCAACAATCACTTTCGATCACTTTTTTGTTTTGCACAGTTCCGAGCCTGCATCATAGAGCTACTAAAATAGCTTTTCAGTTCTAGGAGCTCCATGCATTCCGCCAGCCGCAACAGTGCAACCACCATATCTCCATCAATTCAGCATTGTGTCTTGAGATCATTTCAGATTCAGAATTGTCTCGATGAATCATTTTGATTTCTGTCTTCACTGGTGAGTTTCTGAGCCTGGGTTGTCAAGGTCATAGTTGCTCTTTGTACTCCGACTGCATTTAGGCACATTTTGCCAGTCACCCTCTGTACTCGCACCCCTGAGTCAACATCTAGCCCTGAGTATTCTCCTACACTTCCCTACACTTCCTGACACTATCCCCTCCACCGGACACATTAGAGTGAACCCCCAGTGGCTGAACTCAACCAGGTCTGAGTCCTCCTGCAGAGCCATACCATTGCCTTTCACTGGTAGCAAAAAAAGAACTGTATATACATGGGTTTTTTGAATGATAATATATAGAGAGAGAGTATGTATGCATGAGATAAGTTATATGGAAATAGAGAATGGAGAAATGAGGAGATGAGGATGGGTGAGCAGGAGTCAATGGGTGAGTGAATGTAGTATATGCTTGTACAGGACGAAATTTGTGTCAGATTGTTGGATTTTTTTTATAGAAAGATATATTTTATACTTTAATATTTTTTAGAATGCAGATCTATGCTTATTAGAGTCAACAGGAGTGTTGAATAGTAATTTGAGGAAGGGAGGAGGGGTGGTGGGCACGACACATCTCACGCTGATCATTAATGTCCGAATTGGGTAAGTCACTTCAACGTGTTCCCCCCCTCCTTGTCAAATTTTTTGCTCCTTAACTACACTAACAATTTTAATATAACTTTGCAGGTGTACTCATTAGATGGTGTCCTAACTGAATATGAAAAAAAATTAGAGAAAAATCCAGGACAAAAAAAGCACTGTACATTTTATGGTCATAGTAAATATTTATATTGTTTCTGACTATGTCGGCTGCGTGTACGCGTTCAATGATCTTTCAGTATACATACCATCCTGTCCTGTATGCTGCCTGACATATTTCATAATATCCTCCAATGTCTGGGTGCTCTGCCAGTTCTGGCTTAAGTGGCTGTCTTTGTCTAATTACCTCTGCAGTCCTGAATTTCTGCTGAAGTGACATTGTTCACTGTATTATGTAATGATGATCTTCAGTGATCAACATTGATCAACATTTATATATATCAAATCTTCTAACACAAATCCCCTCTGTTTCTGCAAGCCCCCCAGCCCCCAGGAAAAATTCTTCTCAACTAAGTTCATGCATGTGAATTCATTCAAAGTGTATTGGAAGAGTTTTGAGCAGCATCCAGGGCTCTAGCATCAACCAGTGAGCTGAATTGAGTACCAGATTCTGACTGTATGCACTATTCTTGTGAACATATCCCTGATTCATGAAGCAAGCCTGTATCCATGTATGCTGCTCAAATCTCTTCCAATACACTTTGAATGAATTTACATGCATGAACTTAGTTGAGAAGAATTTTTCCTGGGGGCTGGGGGGCTTGCAGAAACAGAGGGGATTTGTGTGTTTTAGGCATGCACCAGTTCAGCACATCTACCTCACAATACATCTCAAAATCAGTCTGTAAATTCATAATAGACTAATACTGGAATTCTGGGATGGTCTGGAGCACTGTACAGTGAAATCTGAGTGCAGGAAAAAATGAACAAGGGAAATGGGTTCAAAAACAACATTTTCACTGTTTTGGACTCTAATTTTGACTATTTCTTATAACTCTTGTTGAAATATGAAAGATGAGATAAAAAAATGAATTTAGCAACTTAGATGATGCAAAAAGGTCGACTTTTGGTTGAGATATGAAAATGTTTGTGTTTTGAGGCTCTTGTGGCATGAAAATCAGTGAAGTCACGTGTGACAATACTTCTGAAAAGGGCAGTAATTGACGATACCTTTGATTAGGACACAGTGGGGTTCGTGTTCGAGGACTCGTTACAGTATCACAGGGGAATAAAACAGATGATCTGCATCGACAACATGCATCCATCTGAACATGCTACCACGTTTATAAAGCAATACTTTTCGATAGCAACATTGAGTCAGCGTGTTTCTGATGGATTATTGAATGAGATTCAGAATTAGATAGAACATGTGCTAAACCAGGCGAGCCTCGTTGAACCGTTCGAAGACATCAGCGATTTGCTGAAACCGAACCGAAGCGAACTTCAGTGGCAAAGCTCAGACATGAAAAAATATACATGCAAGAAGGTAAGAATGAGCAGAGGCTAGGCAGGCCACCTCGAGATGCCGGTGCCATTGCCAAAAGACTTGCTTTGAAATCTGATCCGTATAAAACATCGAAGCAATGTTTCCAACGCGCTGACTTGTTATAAACATGCCTTTGAGGTGTACTCGCTTCACCATCCACGTACACTCCCTTATTGTGAAGACTTAAAGCGGAAATGAGGCGATCTGAGCGGCACGTCAGACATGGTAAGCATGCGTTCCGAGAGTTGCGGAACGACTCGTCGACTCTAAGGGTGTAATGAGAACGTGGACGAATATGGCGACGCGACCAAGGCTGAAGATAGACGAGTTATATTTTCGAGGTCGTCATGGCCCAGCCATGATTTATTTCGAATGAGCAACCAGTTCAGTATGATCACTTGCAGAGAACAGGTGAAGAACTAATAGCGTAGGTTGAGTAGAAGCGGCCCACCGCAATGTTCGTCAATCCACTCGTCTGCATCGCGGAGCTAGTTGCTGAGCGCGTCGTGAAGAGCAAGATGTGTTTGCTAAAACTAAGATCTATCAGTGCAAGTTCTCGCACGAACAAGAGTAACGAACAAGAGTGTATGATTATAATTGACGAGCCGTTGTTCCGAGGACCTACTAGCTGTCGACCACGTGTGGCTGAAAAACGTCTGCGAAATTGCGTGAGTCGAGTACCAAGAACGTGATCGAAGAAAACGCACGCATGAACAATACCACGTCGCCGACAACCTGTCACAACGTCTTCATACTTTCCTGCCTCCAGTCCGGGAGGTCCTCGTTGTCACATGCTCCGCCACGATTCCTTTTCTGGACGTCGACACGGAGACGACACGCTTCCCCTCCAGCTATTTGAGTGAAGTTCAGTTCTGTGTCACACTTCGGGCCAATATCGTCGACCCGAAGGTATATCATAGCAACAGCATCGAGCATGCTGAGACAACAATGCGGAAAATCAGTTGAAAGGATTCCTGGAGTATATTACGGATGAGTAGAGCGCACCATCTAGTCACGTCAGGACTATTGATGTCTCGGCTTCGGATACTCGTCTCCGCCGTCCTCGCAAAGTCACTATAACATCCGCATCTTGATTCAGGTTATGACGAGCACGGCCAAAGCCCTGTAAAGAAACATGAATTGCACTCAGAATTGAAAGGCGAGCATGCATCGCTGCACTGACACTCACGTATCCGTTATACAAAAGATACAAGCTAAACCTGTCTGATAACGGTTCGGCACATGACGACAACTGAACCAATGACCAGACCCTTCAGGTTCATGACCTTGGACGAAGCACCCCGGTGGTGAAGTGTGTGTGTTCTGTTCGAGCGCGCGAGAAGAGAAAGGAAGTGTGCAGGTGCGGTTCGTACAAGGAAGACTCAAAAAAGGCCGACGCCAGCGCACGACTGCTTTCATCAATCGTGTCGATGGACGGATCTTGTCCATCTTCAATTACGACGTCCATGTAAGTGACTTCGACTGCGACCCGATTATCCCTTGCTATTCGTACGGGGATACCACTTAGTGACGCGAGCAGTGGATAAGGCAAAAGGAGGGAGAATCTGCGACGCGACCGAGCAGGAGATAAAACCGGCAAATTGTCCCTCGATCCCGTCGTGGATCGGCCACGAACTGCTTTGTACAGACAATGACTTCAGTATGATCACTCCTAGGGAATGAGATGAGATGAACTGACAGTGATAGAGTACGTACGAAAGCGCGAGTAGCAACGGTGCATCGCCATGTTCGTTGATCAACTCGTTTGGATCGCGAAGCAAAGTACTGATCACCGTGACGTCGCGGTGGTGATTCAGCATCGTTGCAAAAACCAGACAGAAACAAGATATCCGCGACGGTGATGATGACACTTCGCGCACGAGTCAGATAGTTGCTTTCAGACCGAAGCAGAGCTGAAAATACGACCTATAAATGCACAAGCTTTGACGTGCACAAACGACGTACCGATCGCAGTTTTCGTCAAGGGCCTACTAGTTGTCGACCACGTAGCTGAAAGGCTCCTGCAAGATCGGATGAGTCTCTCATCAAGAACAAGATTCGAAGAAAACGCGCGGACGAATGAAATGCGCCCCGCCAACAGCCTGCTCCACAGCCTCCATGTATTTCTGTATCGGATCCAGGAGGCTCCTCGCCGTCTCACACTCTTCCGACACGATTCCTTTGCTCGTCATCGACACGGTGACGATACGCTTCATCTCCAGTCATTTGAGCGAAATACAACTCTGCTCACGTGTCTAGGCAGGTGTCGAGGGAGTGTCAGCATATACCACCATGAACAAGTTCGTTGCGGCGTGCGAGAGGAGGCATTCGATTTGTCGGTAGCTGCTAAACGAAGAGGAAGATACGGCGGGCTCACCTTGTTCACGATGAATTCTTCGAGCTCCGAGCCGCGCTTAGAGTCGCTCAATGCTATGTGTCAGGCCGTTCTCTTCACCTATCGTCTCGTACAGAGCAGGGCCGACGATGAAGGTTCAGGGAGCGTTGATAGGGCAATGCTATAACGAAGCCACGTAAATCTGCAGTGATGAATCGACGTCCATATGCATCTAGTTTGCCCTCAACGAGTGGTTGTAGTTGCTGCATGAGTAAAGCACTTCATGGCTGAAAGTCAGCCGACCAAGCTCTTTCCATGACTTCGAGGCTGTCTAAGCCCGGTAGACTCCACGGATAGGAGCACGAGTGTGTACAGAATGAGTTTCGTATCATGTTGCAATTTTGCACAGCGACTGTTTTCAGGATGAACGTGAGTTATGATGGCAATTCGATGCGTGGGAACTTTTGTGCCGACTAGCGAAACTTCAAGTCGCAGCCAACAATTGACGGGTAGCCTTACAAGCACATCAAGTTCAGAGGCATAAAAATCTGATGATTTCCTAGAAGTACAATGAATCGGAACCGACGCAGCATCACTTCCACCTAGTCTTGTTCTCATTCATATTTAGTCACAGAACGTGATCGCGAGGTTCACCTACGAGACGGATAAACGTGCATTAGGACGAGAGAATAACGCATATAGGTGGCAGTAGAGGAAGGCTTACGTTGTCGGCCTGGCAGGCGACTTGCGCAAACGTGTCGCTCGGCTGACGGAAAGCCAGCGGGCAACTCGGGCTGGTACCTGACAGTCCAAAGATGATGCGAGTCGATCCCAGTTAGCTCTGTGCGTCATGGGGATATATAGAAAGACCTACAGTCTGTGCCGACCCCGTCGCATCCATCAAAGTACCTAAAAGCAAGCATGAGGAGCCCAATAGATAAATAATTCATGAATAAAGTATGAACATACCCAAAGCCGGTTGTCACGGAAAAGGCATGGCTGGAAGATGCAAAAGAGCAGGTGAGTAAGGAATAGGCATGCGCAGGGAATGAAGACGTACGGAGGAATGAGAGATATGTCAGTGCTTGAACCCGAGCCTGCCGTCGTGGGGTTCCGCAGTGTCGTCTCAACAAGAGTACAGTCTTCGCCATTGAATCCGCATCCCCCTGTCTGGAGATACCTGAGTGCGCGAGTTGATTAGCAACGGGCAGAAGATAATAGCGTTGGGACCTACGCAATCGCGCCCAGGAGAGGTCCGCCAATGGTAAAATCACCACCAGTCGACAGGACATTTGGTCCTTGGATAAGCGTCGGCTACATATATAGGCGTGGTCAGATCAACTTTGCTGGGTAGAATACTCTACGCGTACTGTCCCGAAGCCACAGCTGCAGATGAGAAAGTGTCAATCTGATAGCATGAGTACATTTAACGTTTTGCACTCACTTGTTCGTGAAATGCACCGTGTGCGACTCTGCACGAGCGCTGGCGATGGCAATGAGAACAGTTGATAGTAGGAGGGAAAGCATTCTTGTTTGTGACCTTGGATGAAGGACTGGGTTCCAAAGAGACAATGCAGCCCGCTATTTATCCTGTCAATTATATTTGCACCGCAAATGGTGAACTAAGGCGTGCCGGAGAGCTCGCACAGAATGTCAAGGAAAATTGCATGTTTAGTCCCCCATTTTTTTGTTGGCCGAAGGAGAGGTCGACGTTGTATGCTGAAGATGTTCAGATTTCGGGCACATATGACCTAGTGTGCGTTCCTTGAAGACACGGCGAAAGATGTGCGCGCCCATCTTTGTACGAAAACTACGCGGAGAGTCGCACGAACACATTGTACCTTGATCGTAGATGAACGAGGCCATCAGATGGAGGACAACGAAAATCCCCAGCGCATGAGGACGCGAAGCATATGACTTGAGAAAATCCACGGAGAGTATTATTCCTAGAGGAATCGGAGCTAGCTCAGAACGCCGCTGAGTTAGCTGCGTACCATATGCTGATAGCCTGGGTGCGTGGCGAATGTGAGTGAGATCGTGGCGAGGCTCTTAGAAAGGGCTATGAGAGCTTGAATATACAATCCTTTCATCGGGCAAATGGGTCTCGTTTTTCATTAAGACATGTAGTCCATATGGTCCTGGAATTTTAAATCTAAGACTGATAGCAGCGCAACTCGGCGGGAAACATGGTAACTCACTCACTTACCCTGATTCATGTGCCTGTGGATCTTGAAAAGAAAGGTTTCGAGAATGTTATGGAAGTAAACCCATTGTCGAGGCTCCATGGTCTCCTTACGACTCGGCTTTTTATAAGCATGATGTTTGTCGACCAAGTTGAGCTCCGCGTAAACCTTCTTTGTGCATGTCTGTTCCTTAAGCCCCTAAGAGGTGCCAATTGTTGCGTCCTGCTCGGAGTTCCAGGGAAAGATATATCACGATGAGGCACGTGAATTTCTTGTACGTAGAAGATGATGTTGCTAGTGATAGAAAGAGAGTTGACGGCAAGTCATAAGAATCACGTGATTGCGTGATAAATCCGACTAGTCCGATTGCATTTGCTTATGGCATGCACTGCGGCAACAATCTAAGGCGGATTGCATATTGCAAGGCCACTTTTACTATGCGGCGCTCCTGAGTCTTCATCCTGCACGGAATTCAGAAAGCCATGATAAGTTCCATTGATTTCAAGAGATATAAATATTCAGAAGTATTACCCATATATCAATATTTATCATTCTCTGATTCTAAGAGAATTATTTTAATCATAATTCCACCACTCAACCTCGTCGGGCGACTTTTACCGTAAGACTCTAAGAGCGATCGAACGACAACTTGGATTATGTACTTCCGACGCGTTCTGATCACGTGCCATAGATTTGAGTCTTGGACAAGAGCAGTGAGCTAACGCGTGAAACACGGAAATTGGGCTCACATCATCCCCAACGCGCCTTGTCCTCCTACCCCGACCATCTCGCAGTCTCGCCCTCCCCTTTTGTATGTGACAATTGCTCCCCAACGTATCTTGCTAATAAAGATACTCGTCAGACTACCATCGTGCCTCATCTCGTCATGTCGGACAAGCAGGATAAGCGGCAGCGCTTCATCGATGTCTTCGCCAGCATCCGCGATGAGCTCATCTCGAACTTTGCGAAAGAGAACATGCCGAAGGACGCTCAGGAGTGGTACAAAAATGTGAGTCTGCTTGCTCTGGACGCGATGGGTCGATAACGAGCGCTGCGCAGAATCTTGACTACAATGTTCCCGGTGGCAAGCTGAACCGTGGCATATCCGTCACGGACACTGTAGAAATCCTGTACGGTCGTCCGCTCGACGATTCTGAGTACCGGCGTGCGGCAATCCTTGGTTGGAGTGTTGAGCTGGTGCGTACGTTGTTGAAGCCTCGTTTGGGAACATCGAATGCCAGAGATTGTCCATGTGCATGTCGTGCTCTGTTCTCAGGATTACTGACAGACAAATAGGTGACTTTGTCTGGAGTCTGACGTTGTATCACTGACGCTCCGATGTTCTCGAACGGTGGCTGAAGCTGTTGTCATATTGTACGCTAACTTACAAACACGTGCAGCTGCAAGCATTCTTTCTCGTCTCGGATGACATGATGGACCAAAGCATAACTCGACGTGGCCAACCCTGCTGGTACCGAGTGCCAAGTGTCGGCAATATCGCGATCAACGACTCCTTCATGCTTGAGGCCGCGATCTATCACCTCTTCCGCAAGCACTTCCGCTCCGAGACATACTACACGGACCTGCTCGACCTCATGCACGAGACGACGTACCAGACCGAGATGGGCCAACTTGTGGATCTCATCACCGCACCCGAAGATGCCGTCGACCTCTCCAAGTTCTCGCTCGAAAAGCACCGCTTTATCGTCCTTTACAAGACTGCGTACTACTCATTCTATCTCCCTGTCGTGCTCGCCCTCCTCTTCGTCTCGCCCACGACGCCCGCTGTTGCATCGCCAGAGTCACTCCAGCGCGCGAAGGAGATCCTTCTCCCTCTCGGAGAGTACTTCCAGGTGCAGGACGACTACTTGGACTGCTTCGGCACTCCGGCGCAGATCGGGAAGATCGGGACGGATATCATCGACAACAAGTGCTCGTGGCTGATCAATGTGGCGCTCGCGCACGCAAGTTCCGAACAGCGTGCGGTGTTGGATGAATGCTACGGGCGCAAAGGTCCTGAGAAGGAGGCGCGGGTGAAGAAGGTGTACGCGGAGCTCGACTTGGTTGGCAAGTACAACGCGTATGAGAAGGAAAGTTATGAAAAGGTCACGGGTCTTATCCACCAGCTTCCTGCGGATGGACCGCTCAAACGCGAGGTCTTTACGAGCTTCCTCGACAAGATTTACAAGCGCACGAAGTGAAGGAGGGGAATGAGGGCGAGCTGCTGTCTTTTTCCACCGAGGTGTATTGGTCTGATAGCTTTTAGATCGGAAATTCTTGTTGTCTAGCAAATTATATAGATGTTGTATTTTCTTGTATAATCAGTGGCGTATTTCGTTCGCTCGATGTCTATCGCATACGGATCATTTTTGGATTTCTAAATTGCAACATAAACCTTTCAATTTTCCTACATCGAGATGACGACGCCGACGTTCTATTTAATCGCAAGAATAGATAGCCATTGTTTCTATGAGTCCCAGAATTTATCCCAGCATAAAAACGTAAGTTTACTCTTTATTTCGTCTCTCGAGGTAAGAAACGGCTTGATTTCCGACTCCGGACAATCAAACTTTCATGTCGCCTTTCGTATTCTCCTCCAAATAGTCATATATCTGCCCAGCGGCCTCCTGAAAGATACGGCTCTTCGCCTCAAACTGTATACCCCGAATAGGATGATCAACTGCGGAGGAAATGTTATATCCAAATGATAAAAGCTTGATAAAATTAGAATATACCTTTCATGCGCCAAACCTTCTCCAGTTCGCCATATGGCCCTTCTTCGCTGATCTCCTTGAAGAACGCTTTGCACTTGGGGTGGTTTTCCAGAGCTGCCACAATGGTGACATATCAGTGCTGTCGAGTTGAGCTCTATTCAGATGCACTACGCACCAGTGAAGATCCGTTCCCAAATTAATCCATGCTGCTCCTCCGGTGTTGCCTCTTTGTAAGAGAGATGCTCCTCCATTGCACGAATCGCTTCAAGTAAGGTGTTTGAAACTTTGGTGAATCCGCGAGTCTCGTGGTGAACTAGGCCATTATGAGAGACTCGAGCAGGGCTCTGAAAGCGTATTTATGTACCTCTAACTTTCCACGGGTAGAAGTCTTTACCCTTTCCCTCCTTGAATAAGAGCAAGGCTCCTTCGAACCGCTTGTCACTACGGATATCTATAACAGAAACGGAATACCTTAAGCGCTCAGATCGGAAATCTCAGAAACTATTTCTTACAATCATATAGAACTTTAAATCTTTCGTCATTATCACTTGGCTCCTTGAAGTCGAGGTAGCTCTTTACTTTTCTTGCTGCATCTTTCAAAGCTATAGCTTGCTCTTTGCAGCCACGGGTTTTGTGCTCGACTACGTAACAATGCATGAGGACTAAGATCATGGCAACTGGTGAGGACCGATCTTACATTTCACTTGCCAGTTGATCTGAGCTCCGCTTTCGCCTACGTGAATCTTCCTGAAGTAGAGCTTTCCTCCATTGTAGTTCTCATTGGCGACTACCTTCTTGCATCAATACCAGCTAACAGCAACAACAACATGCAGAGCACGAATACACACCATTGAGCGTGAGCCGAAGAGTATCGGCATCATCATGATGTAGATACTCGAGACCGTGTTCGACTTCAACCCACTTCGGCCCTCGTGCGTGCTTTTCTCGCCTTGCTCGAGGGGATTCGAAGACCTTGGGTGATTTCTTGAATGCTTTATACGCTCGAGATCGAAGAGACACAAGCGACTCGCCAATGGAAGAAATTGTCTGATTTGCCACCTTCTCAGGCTCGTCTGATGGCGAATGCATCATCTCTGGCTCCGCTAATTTCTCCGCTGGAGATTGAAATGCGGATACGTGGACGGTCATTTCCACTTTTTCCGAAGGACATATGAAAAGTGTCGCGTCCGTCACCTTCTCTCCCATAAGCGCTAACCCGGCATCGCGCTTCTTGGATAAATCAACTGGCAAATTGGATGCCATAGCGCAAGCAGCGGATCAGTAGAAAAATAATCTAATGGTACGCATGAGCGGCATGCAAGGTGTTATAAATTGCGACAGGGTCTGAAAACGCAAAGACAGCTGCAAAGTTATCTCGCGCAAAGTTCCGCCACTCCAATTGAATCGCCCATGGTAACAGCTGCGAGTAAAGTCATCGGCATGAGCTTATAAGAAAGACCTTGAAGTTCTTCTGCACAGCGCATGAGCTGGCAGATGTGCAGAGCATCCAGTAAGTTCGATTGGTCTTGTAGCGGTAGCCACACGCAATTAGGGCTCCGCAAAGTGCCGTAATCGTAATTGCCGTGTTTGGCGCCGTAATTGGTGAAAAGAATTGTGTACCACACTCACACCTGCTTTTGACGGTTATACTAGGTCTCCTAAATTACTGTGTTTTTCACAACTAATGACAGTCCGTGAATATCATGAAAGTGTTTCGGAAAGTCATGTGGCGATCGGCACTGCTGATGAACACCCATATTTGGCTAGATTTATTGAGTTTCTGGCGTCAACTCGATTTACAATTTATGTTGGTCAGCCTTTCCAGGTCTGTGATTGGTCCATTGGTGCCAGAATAGTCGCGACTACCCGTGAAACATTCCTTTCGTTTTCTGACTGTCATTATTTGTGAAAAACACAGTAAGTTAAAATCTAACCAAAGGACAATATGAGGTCAGAATTTGTTTATCTTAAGTATTGATTCCACAGGCAATTGAAGATTTTGCCATATTAAATTATGGCTAAAGGTTTACGGCTCATCTCCCTATCTCATCTCAAACTATTTGGCCTTCAATATTCTTGCTTGAATTTTTGTATTGGTGAACTTGCAATTACGGCTCGTACTTTTTGTATTCGATTTCTCAAGCTTACGAATGAGCTGTACAATCGCTATGTACAATCGGAAAACCAGCAAGCTGAGATACTTTGCCAAGAGCCGAAGATGAAGTCTGGTTCCGCGGTCATAAACTCTTCCAGCTCGATATTCACTATCGCTGGAGCTCGGTTGTCATTGATGAATGGTTCCCTGGCTCGGTATCTGGTCCTCCAGACGGATACAGAGTTGCAGATCGGGACGTGCGAGCTGCGCACCCGACGCACCGGCTGTCATCGGAGAAGGAGCGCCGACACGGCTATTTGACATTTTCAACCCTGCTCTACACACTGTATTAGTGTTTGCGACGTCGGATTCTGCACTTGCTAAAGCGTGGGTGATACTCGCGCTCTTCACCGAGTTGGAAGTGGGGTTGGTGCAGAAGGTGTTCTGCAGTGTTCAAACTGGATACTTGAGCTTTATAGGACTCCTATAGCTCTAAATGCCTAAGGTCGCTTCGTATACCAATAGAAGATCCCAACTCCGATTCCTTTATACACCTATAATAAGGCGTGTTCTAGTGTTCGTCAGCATCGATGTGTCAATTTACGAGTCACTGGCCACCGTAGTCCCCACTTACAGCGACTATCAGATACGCATGGGTTTATCGATATGCACCGCAACAGCGCTCCAGCCCCCATCCCGGCCAATGATATGCGAACGTTGCGCTTGCGTCGCCCACCACTGGCGGTTCTACACAACACACAACATATGATCACCAATCCTGCCGTCTAAGTTGTAAAAAGTGTATTTTCTGACGCTAAGTATTACGAGCTCAGAAGATACACGCCCATCCATTCGTATGTTACGATACTTAAAATTATCATCTGGAAAATGTTTCGCAGCCTGCGCTCGCCAGCGTGCAAAGTTATATATCGGTGTGTGCGGGATTCGTGATGAACCTTGTGGCTGAATGACCGAGTCATAGTTAGTACGCTCTTTAATAACGAGGCTTGCTTTGGAGCATAGTGTATTTTCTCGCAAAAACGAATTTCATAGATAATTTCAATCAGTTATGTCTAACATTGCATTTCATATTTCGACATCATCTTCATATTTACTTTATGTATTATTAGAATGATCCTAATTAAGCATCCTTTGGGTGCTTAAGCGTTCTTTTTAGAATCCTTGTCTGCAATATACACTGCTATAACTGACTTCATGAGCAGCTCGTTCCAGACTGGCATGCGTAACTGGGTTGACGACTCTGTGACAATTTTAACGAGCTCGTCAATCTCGTCGAGCCAATTAGGCAGCGGATTATCGTCATAGTCGACGGCAGCCTTCCTCAAGGACTTGGTCTTCGCAAGGGTCGGAAACTGCATTGCCTTGCTTATATGAGTGGCGAGATACAAATGGCCCGGCGAGCAGTAACTTCCGTCCTCGAACTTGATGTGCACGAAGGTCGCATGTTTATCCCCTCGTTGTTGGCGAGCCCGAGCTACACGCATCATATGATCACCAATTCGGTGCTTCATCTTGACAGCAGTCCCGTCGGGGCGTTGAGCTGGTTCGACACTGAGAATCGCGGGCTCCGCAGACAAGTCAACATGAATATTGAGGTGTTCAAAGGTCACATTGGGGAAATTCCTCGCAGCCAAGACTCGCAAGCCTGGTATATGTCGCCGGATTTCCGCGAGTGCAATCCTTGTGACGATTCTCTTGTCGCGGATAGAAAAGATAGTCGTGCCTATAGTATTGTTGAAATTTGTAAATCCTCCGATCTTTTAGCTCTGTGCGAACAACTCACGGCCTTGCTTCCGGATTGCACCGCATTCTTCCCGATGCCTGCCATCTCGCCATCCTTGAGTCTGGCATTTTCTCGAGCAATACAACGTGCTTTTACATCCTGCACATGTCTTGAAGGACCTCCTGTGTCCCGAAAAATCACAAGCGGGCTAAGATGAAGGCTGTTTAGTTTTCTGTTGTCCGTATCGCAAATGGACGTACATTACTGCAACAAAGCACTTCCGCCCCGAAAGTCGAAAGTCTGGTATTTATACATCGCAGAATGCAACGGCTCAAAAGACAAGTTCTAAGCACCTTCCAAGTGTCAACGAACTCGACCGGAGCGGAGTTCACCTCGGATCCAATCTTGCAGAAAGCATCAAATGCAACGGAACGAGTTTTGCCGATATTCAGAAAACGACAGAAACCCATAATCGTCTCCGTAAGTTTATCCTTCCCGAAGCCAGTAAGGCGGTCGTAAAAAGGACCTAAGCCCCAGAGCACTTCAATGACACGATGTCGAAGGGCGTAACGTGTCCATACTGCTGCATCAGCAGCTAAGAAGATGAGGCTTATGAACTTCAGGCATTCGCATACGGCTCCAGAAGCTTTACCTCTGGTCTTCAGGTCGATAGTAAGCTTCGACAAAAGATCGATGACAAGTCCCAGGGCGCCGTCCCAGAGAACTGTTCTGCGCAACGAATGGTAGCAAGTCTCATCTCCTCCACAGAGAAGATAAAGGATACTGACTTGAGCGGCGATAGCGTCGTAATCATTGTATCCGCTGGAAATTGCAGAAGGATCATCTGAATGGGAAATGCGGAGTCTCCGGAGTGCGTGAGCAGAAACGTTGCTCTCTCCGCCGAGTATATCGCTCAGGATATCAAAGCGACCGGACTCTTTCCGATCGCACCATCGAAACGAGATCAGACAGTCCGCGGAGCAGCGCAATTTCTGCGGTTTGGTCGAGTTTGTGGGGTCTGCCCATACTGAAGCTGCGAGACGGAATGCATCGAGGTCGCTAAGGACTTCGTTCGCAGTCGAAGGCCACTTGGAAATTGATATGAAAGCTTGCGAGATTGCTAGCAGGTGTACAAAACTGGCATCTTCTCCATCTATGGCCCCCACCAATTCCGGCTCAGCCAATCGTATCGCCAGGTAGTTGAGCCATCTGAAAATATTCGGCCAGAGATCCAATAATATTCTCTGCTTCACCGCATCGTCAAAGTATCTCCCATTTCCAGAAAAGAGGTGGAGTATGGCGAAGCAAAGAGAAATCATCCGATTGGAAGACGAGGTGATATTATTCGGAGATTCATGATCGGGAGGACATACACGAATGTGATGTGTGAGTAATCCTTCGATGAGCGGATGCAGAGCCTTGGGGATTTCGTTTGCATCGTCCAGCAGGGAGAGCGCAATCATATCGATTAACGAGCCTTCCTTTGCTGCCTCTATGACCTGATTTGGTATTTTTGTGATTATACAGAGCTCCTCTACACGAAGTAGAAGCGTACCTTGACTGGATTAGTTTTCAGTTGCTGTCTAGCCCTTTCAACGTCAGCATCGTAGCTCGCAGAGATTCTGTCCGGGCTGACTCGGATACCATTGCTCCGCCTCATGGTCGCCTTGTGTTGATGTGGTTGGAGACAGAGATGCGTAAGGTAATCTCATCATGTACAGCTGCGCGACCCCGTGACTTTTAGTCTCGTGACTCCCATGTTCACGAAACGAACGCGAACTCAAATCGACTTCAACTCATCCTCAATCACGATTCAAAGGCGACGTCCACAGCGTCGGCGACACTGTATATATAACTATCATGCGTCCTTCAAAGCCTCAAATTCCAAGCACGTCAGATCGGCCGGTCAGCAGAGCCAACACCGCGTCCTCGACAACGTTCGCCGCTCGCCAGTCCAATGTGGAAGGCACTATGTCGCCCGCGGGCGGATCTGCTGTCAAGAAATACAAGGCAGCACTTTCAACAGAGTCGAAAACGCGCAGGATGACCAGGCCTGCCTCGGCGTCAGGGCTAGACTCGCCTCGTACCCCAACGCGCTCACGTTCGACGACGCCCGTGCCTCTGGGGAGCCCGCGTACCCCGCTACGCAGCCAGAGCCGCTGCGAAGATGTCTTGATGGAAAGCGAGATGGACGTGAGCCGCGTCGACCCGGAACAAGCGCTTGTGGATGCGGAGAATGTGGACGTTGACCTTAGCTTCGAGTTGGACGAGCGGGAGCTGCGTTCTCTGCAATACGGCCGGGAAGACAAAGTCCACGTGTCTGTGAGGTGAGCAGTCATGTACTGGAGCAAAACTTATCTGACAAGTTTATAGAGTCCGCCCTACTGACGCGACGCAAGCCTGGTCGATCATGCCTGCCGAAAGTTCCCTCAAACTTCTCCCGCAATACCATAAGTCTACAGGGACTCCAGTGCCACTGTATCACTATGACGAGGTGCTTACGGGCCAAGAGAACAAGCCGGTTTACAACGCTGCGGCACGAAGCCATGTGAACGCTGCGATGGACGGCTACAATGCCGTCGTTTTTGCGTACGGCCAGACTGCGAGCGGGAAGACGTTCACGCTATCTGGAACCGATGATGAGCCTGGTATTATTCCACGCGCGATGAAGGACGTCTTCGCATACATCCGTCGGACCCCAACCCGAGAGTATCTCCTACGCTGCTCGTACCTCGAGATCTACAATGAGGCCATCTTCGATTTACTGGCACCGCCTTCCGCACGCTCCGCCGCGAACACAGTGCAGATTCAGGGTATCGGAGATAACGTTATTCTTGCACCGCTTCGCGAGGAAGTCGTCACGAGCTTGAAGAGCGTCCATGAGGTTCTCGATCGCGGCTACGGGAATAGGCGCACGGCAAGCACAGATTGGAACGAACGAAGCTCGCGTTCTCACTCCGTGTTTCGCTTGGTGATTGAGAGCAGAGAACGTGGATCGCCCGGCGGTCTCGAGGACGGACGGGCGACACCTGTGGTCCCTCCAATGCCGGGAGGAACACGGCTGCAAAGTAGGGGCGGTCGCAGTGTGCAAATGAGCGTTTTGGTAGGTTCCTCCTACATTCATCTGAAATCTTCTTGCTCACATACTGCGCAGAGTCTGATTGATTTGGCTGGCTCAGAGAGAGCGACCTCTGACAAAGAACGGACTCGAGAAGGGCGGTACATAAACACGAGGTGAGCTCAACACGCTGCTTCAAGACTCTCGCTTCTGACAACAGTAGTCTTCTTACCTTAGGATCCGTCATCGGTACACTCGCTGAGAATGCGGCGAAGGGAAAGAAGTGAGTGTTTCCGTGACAAGGAATACTCCTTTTGATCTGACGCGTTTTGTACAGCGATCACATTCCTTTCCGAAACTCGAAGCTTACAAGGATGCTTCAACCCTCCCTTTCAGGAAACGCACGCATCTCTGTCATATGCACGATTAATCCTGTCCCAAGTGCTGTCGCAGAGACAACGAGCACTTTACTGTTTGCTCAACGGGTGAAACGTGTTCAGGTACGTTGAACACGTATCTTCTAATGGAGAATGAATTTGGAACGGCTTCTTTTTTTCTCAGCTGAATGCGAAGAAAAAGGAGGTTGTCGATACAGATGCGCTGCTCGAGCGTTACAGGAAAGAGATCGAGGATCTGAAACACCGACTCGCAGAACGCGAGGCTGTTGTACCCGCCCAGGGCAGACGTCTCAGTGCGAAGGAGGTGACCATTCCTCTTTGTTGGCTCATTTATAATACTAAACCAACGTTCACGGACAGCAACTGGATGAAAGCCGCGCGATGAATGAGCTCAATTCCCGAATTCAGCAACTCACCAAGCTTATCCTGACAAGCCAATCTGTGGACGAGACGAAGGGTGACCAAACGCGACCAGCTAGCCCATCCAAGCTGGACTTCGATCTGGAGCCCTACCAAGTGAGCCCGGCGCCATTGCTTTTGGCTTTCCAGCTAACTTTATTGGCTTTCATAGTTGCAACAGGAGCTTCTTTCTGCACGCAGGCAGATTGAGTCGCAGATGACACAGATACTTTCGCTGGAGGCAGCACTCCTCGCGCGACCGGAACTGTCTGCTGATGCACCGGACAGCGAGAAGGACAAGCTCATCGCAGAGCAGACGAAGACAGTCAGAGAACTCGAGATTGTTGTACGCGGGTACGAAGAGAACCTTGGAGAGCCATTGCGCGCGGTGAAAGAAGATGTCGAACTTGAGTGGCGTGCGCAGCTGGACGAGGAGCGTAAGCTTCGTGAGGAGAAAGAGGCATGGGCAGAGGAACTCGTCCGTCGTTTGGAGAAGGAAAGAAACGTAGGCGTCTTCGCAACTCTGGCACAATAGGAATCAAAATTCTGACAGTGCTTTTCAGATGCGTCTTAAGCTGGAAGAGGAGCGTCGCGCGCTGGCCGCATTCGTCACTCGTTTCGACTCTCTCGGGCTCGCATCCGCTCCAACTATGCCTTCTCACCTTCGCCAGCCGGTATTGCCATCAGCATCATTGGGCCCTACCGCATTCGCATCGCGCCGCCACCCTTCATGTTCCGTCGGTCTGACCACTGTTCCCGAGACCATCTCGCCTCCTCGTCAGCGGTTGACCCAGCAGAGCCCATCTGCGAGCCCTGTGAAGGCAGACTTCGCTCGAAGCGTGCGAGAAGCGCCGAACCTGTTGGACGCCGAAGACTCAGACTTTTCAGACCTTGCAGAAGTAGAGGGGTTCGGTGATAGTAGCTTCGAGCGCAGTCTGCTAGTTGACGACATGGAAGGGCTGGATGGGTGCCTGAAGTTGTCCTACGGCACGGTTTCGATGGAAGTCGATAAGGGCAAGGTGCTAGGCTCACCGAGAGGCGTTTTCCAAGGCAAGGAAAATATGTTGCCATGATTCTACTTTAAGGACTCTTTATTTTGTTTTGTACTACTTATACTTTTATTATCCATCTCACTAGTTGTGTACATGTACTTTAGTGTGTTCAATTTCTGTTACACCACCACGTGCACGCCCTTTGTGTCCGTTTTGTTTCCCACTCGCTCTGATGTACCTTTTTTAACTTATTTGTTTTTTTTTACTTGATACCCGTATCATTTCACGCTATCAACACTTCAAGCTGATGTAGGCGAATATGGTGTTCCGAGGGCCGAGTTCACACACGCTTTACCCGATATCTATTTCCCGCTACCTCAGCAACTGGGATATAGAAAGAGAATAAGGGATCCACAGCGAGTGGTGGAGATGTCTTATACACTTCCCCTGGTACGACTCCCTGCCGGAGGTCGGCCCGGTGACTACATATTCGCCATCCGGCACCTTGGTCAAAATCTAGTTATACGTCAGGGTCACGTCGTATTTTTGTCAAGCGCTAAGGGGATGTTATATGATTGCTAACTATCTGTTCCGGACAATTTGCAGTTCGCATAGGATTTTCAGCGAGACAGTGTAACATGGTCCGAATCAACTCCAACCTGTAACAATCCCCATAGCATAAGTAGCTGGAAGTGCATGCGTCAAAATAATACTTAAGGAAGACACCGCACCGGACGCTAGTACTAGCTGAAAAGAAGGTGATGAGCGATAGCGAGCGTTGCAAGTACGGACCTAAAGTGAGAACCTCATACCACTAGTCTCAAAGCGAGTGAATGTTTAATAATTAGTTTAGTTCATCCTATGAAAAAGTCTGTAACTATCACTTGCTGTGTTCTTCTGCAGGTAGAAGCAGATCTACAACGTGCTTTTCATGCATATACCTTGAAGTTTTACAACAAGCGCCTTCGAATCATCCAGACATCCTGTATGGCTCTTTCATTACATGCAGCCCCTAGTTCTTCACCCGGGCACTTTGTTTCTCTGCGAGCAACTTCCGTTACGGAGCGGTGAATCATTTATGGCCAGTGTACTACAAATACTCTGAACTACTCAATTTATTACTTATATCCAATCTCGATGGTGCGTTCTTATCAATCTATACAACGCGGTGCGAGCTGTATCTGTATCAGAATGCTCTGGAGATGACCCAGTCAAAGTTAATAGAATCCGCAATCATAGACGCTAGGGGGGGTTCATTTCAAAGGAGGGTCATCGCTCTACCCATCTTACAGCACAAAGGGTCAGATCAAGCCGATAGTAATGCTACATGCACCCTTGACCTGTACTCGCTTCCTACACATGCACAGCATTTGAATCTCTTTCTTCTCTCCAAGCGCTCGCATTTTGATTTTCAACCGGAGCCCCCTTTCTCCGGCACTGCATCGGAGAAGAGTGCAGGTACGTTTGACATGAGAGAGTCCCATGAGCGTAAGCAGATGTCAACATCTGCGACTATCCCTGGCACCGAATATCTATCTCTAGCCAACTAATGACATGAGCGAACATTTGAGTACCAGAGAGGGAAGACGGAGCGAAGTGAAGGGGACCAGACTAAGGCTCGGAATGGCACCACGGCTGTCACATCTTGACTCATCATCGCGCAATAATCCTTCGTACTGTAGAGTTCAGTTGGAAGCGAACTCTGAGAACGAGATGAGATGAACTAACCATGAGCGCTCATGACCAAGTACCCAGATAGGCTTGCTCGAGTCGTTGAGCTAGTTTTCGTAAATTGTAGTGCGGCACAGTGTTCCAAGGAGGGAATGCACTCACGCTCTGCTCGATCCCTGTCTCCCGCTACCTCAGCAACTGCGATATAGAAAGTGAATAAGGGATCCACAGCGAGTGGTGGAGATGTCTTATACACTTCCCCTGTCACGACTCCTTGCTGGAGGTCAGCCCGACGAAACGCATTCCCCGTCCAACATCTTGGTCAAAATCTAGCTATACGTCAGGGGTAGCACCGTATTTTGACAAGCACCGAGGAGATGCTGTATGATTGTTAGCTATCTGTTCCGGACAATTTGCAGTTCGCATGTAGGATTTCTGGCAAAGTGAGCGAGACAGTACTAGTGTAACATGTGGTCCAAGTCAACTCCAACCTGTAGCAATCCCCATAGAATAAGTAGCTGGAAGTACGTGCGTCGAAGTAATGCTTAAGGAAGACGCTGCGCTAGACACTAGCTGAAAGGAAGTGATGAGCGATGGTGAGCGTTGCAAGTACGGACATAAAAGTGAGAACCTCATACCGTCAGTCTCACAGCGAGCGAATCCTTTATAATTAATTTAGTCCATCCCAGAAAAATTGAGAACCCTGCAGTTTGTGGACGGGAACGCGCATTCGACATTGCTGCATGGTACTCAGCATGGATGTGCTTGCAGAGGAGAGCGTGATACCGTGAGAGTATTTACAGCAAGTTCCGGTAACACTGACACGCCGACTTCACCTTCAATTTCACGGATTGCATTACACGTAGGACGCTTTGAACAGCGGCGTACAGCACGTATGGCTTGAGGTAGCCGACATGAGGAGGAAGGGTTTTGCATGCGGAATTCGAGTGAGCTTGAGGAGATAATTGGACACGGGCTGGAAGAGCCTACCAGGTACGTTTGTTATACCTCTTCTTCACTGACCGTTCGCTCAATAGTCAGTAGTTCAGATATTGTCCACTCGTCTTTGCCCATCTCACATACGAGCACGAGCACGAGCACGAGCACGGAATCATCATCATCTCCCATGACGGTCTCACAGTCTCGCGTCCCGGCGACGAATCCCTCACGCCAGTCGCGCGCAAATAGCTCGAGCCTACATACGCGACGCCAGACCAAACCTTCTTCGATTGTATGAATCCAAACAAATACTTGCACATAACGAAGTTCCTGGACATAGAAATGATTCTGAGAGAAATGGAGGTTATTGAGCAAGCCGTAGGAGACTCATTTCTTTCGTTCGGTAGATTTTGTTTTTCGTTGTTTTCGCCTTGGTCTCATGCAGCGTATTCTTGCTTGGGCGATACATCCAGACAATAACCAACTGGTGCTCGGTGTCAAATAGTTGGTACGTTCTGCAGACACTTTCATTCACGCGTAAAGCTAACCCTGGCCGATCGGAAAAGCTCTTCGGCCTTAGCTCTTCGTTCCCTTCACCATTCTGAGAGGCATACTCTATCTCATGCATGCAACCCACGTCGCACATACGCATAGCATCAACGCGGGCAGGCGTGCGTGGAATGCGAAAATCTGGAACTCAGGCTTCCAGCGGAGCGACAAACTGCGATCGGTACGTCGTTTGTCCATGTGAGAGCTTGTGCGTTGACAGATTGTGGTTTCAGCGGAAACTTGCTCTTCGTTGGCCTAAAAGCAATCATCTGGCTCACGCGCGAAGCCCATCATCACCACCGTCGCGGATATTTTGTTTCTGAACTGACTCGTCTGGCTTTGCAGCGATACTGTATTACCACCGCGACGCGTCAAGCAAATCGGTTCGCCGATTCAAACGAGTTGATCGACGAACATGGCGATGCGCCATTATTTCATCTCATCTCATCTCATCCGCAGGGAGTGGTCGTACTGAAATTCTTCTTCACGCAAAGCAGTTCGTGACCGATCCACGACGACGTCAAGGGTTAACTTGCCGATTTTATTTCACACCTCGGTCGCGTTGCAGTTTCTCCCCCCTTTCGCCTTACCCGCCAAGCGGTGTTGTTGTCTGACTAGCAAGGGATAATTGGGGCTCGG
This sequence comes from Porodaedalea pini, assembly GCA_002794775.1. Classification (NCBI taxonomy): domain Eukaryota; kingdom Fungi; phylum Basidiomycota; class Agaricomycetes; order Hymenochaetales; family Hymenochaetaceae; genus Porodaedalea; species Porodaedalea pini. The sequence goes on along the minus strand of NBAY01000044.1, from coordinate 368,298 downwards.
ACGAAGTCACTGGCTTGGATGTTGTTATTGAAGATGGAGATGATCTGTCCATGGAGGCGATCGCGAAAGCGGTCGTGCGCTGCCACCAACATTTTTTAATTTCCCTTGTATAAACCGCACCTGCACACATCCCTTCTCCTCTCCCGCGCACGAGCAGAAGACAAACACTTCACCACCTGGATGCTTCGTTCGGGGTCATGAAGCAGAGGGGTCTGGTTATTGGCTTAGTTGTCGTCATGTGCCGAAGCACCGGTTTGGTTTGTACCTTATGGAATACGGATGAATATTAGTAAATCGATGCACGCTGGCTTTTCTATTCTGAGGTCAATGCACATCTTCGTTACAGAGCTTTGGGCCCCGTTCGTTATAACCTGAGTCAAGATACGGCTGCTGATGTAAGTCCGCGAGGACGACGGAGGCGAGTATGCAACTAATCGGAAGCCGAGAGATCAGTATGCCCGGTGAAAAGAGATGGCGAAATCTCTTCACCTAGATGCGCTAGAAGTACTCTTGTCTTCCGGCCGAGTTTAACGCTCACAGCTTAGTTTAACGATCGTTTTTCCTGCTAACTATCTGTCTACAATGTGCCTGAAGGGAATCCTCACAGAACTTGCGGAGACAGCCTTGAGCCGCAAGCGCCGTTTCCTCGCTCGTCCGCTTTCGTACAACACCGCCACTGTTGCATTCAATCACAAAATTGCTACGCGCCAATCAGACGGCCTTCCAAGCAATCTTAAGGTCCATTAGTTTCTGGATGCGCGTTCATCGCAAACGAATTCCGTTATAACTGCTGTCACTAGAGTCACTGAGTGTATCAGCAAGGGCTTCTTTTTGAGACTCCGATGGCTAAGCGTACCTAATACAGTAACACGCCATCATTCTTTACTGTGTTAGGCATGTCGGCAAGCCGCGTAACCGTTTGATTTCTCGAGCCGGGCAGTTGCTGATACACCAACCGTCCGTAAGAATTCCTCGCGCATTCCTTTCTCGCATTAAAGCCGTCTTTTCCTCTTACAGTCTGGCGCCCTCAATCGCGTCACTGAGCAATGCATCTGGCTCTTATCTGTTCCGTATGCGATCTCTCAGTCAATGCATATAAAGACGCATTCCTGAAAGCTTAGTAGAGGCAAGCCCCGCCAGCCCCCCCCCCCCTCCCCTCTCCGGTCATCGCAAATTGAGGCTGTCTTACCCTACTACATGGCACACTCTCTTCGGTCCCACGTCGAGCCTATTGATCCTAGCCTGGTATCAGATATGCTCTCAGAAAAGACCATTGCACAATATTTTCAAGTAGCAACTGTTACTATCTTGGTCTATGATACAAGTACGTACAATATATCCCGCTCAAGCCTACTTCAACAGCACTCACGGCTATCGAAGTGACTACAATGGATAAAGAGGTAAGACCGTTTTCCCCTCTCACCTTCTGTACTAAAGACTGACTTACATATTTTGTCTTTCAGATTAGATACTTCTGGGTATGCATTGCGGCCAATCCGCTTTCGGTCGTTAAGCTACCGGTGCAGTGCTTATGTCGGATAAATTGAAGAAGCCTCCATGGAGGACCGTGAATATTGTTTATTTTGCGGTGTGTCTCGTTCTGGCTAGTAGCTCAATGACAGAATAGCTGAGACGTTATCAGAACCGATATATCGGACTCCTGGGTGCAGTTTCATATCTTGTTTGTGAGCAATATTTACCATGTGGTTGTCTCTTCGAAAAATGCTCTATTAACTGCCTTCGAAGGGAACTCATACAGAACAGACCTTCCTTTGTAAGTTTCGCAGATTTCAATCCTGCATAGCAAATATTGACAGCACTGCCAGGTGTGAGTGGCAAAGTCTCGAGGCTAAGTACATAGATACCACTGACATCTCTCAGGCAAATTTGCTCAGTGGATTCCGGATATTGCCAGTAAGTTGTTTGACCTAATTGCACAAGATGTCTCTCTGATAATAAGTTTAGACTGGACTACAATCATCTTGATTGACTGTAAGTGATGAAATTGAAATGATTTCTCAAATGACTTATTTTCCGTACAGATATCCTTATGATTCGGGTCCTAGCGCTTTATTCCCAAGGCGAGTATAACAGAACTTAACAAAGCTGCTACTCACTGCTTTGCAGACAGAAGACTATCAGTATGCCTCAAAGCATTGCTTGGATTGGAGGCGGCTTTCACGTTGGGAGTCTTTGTTTATAGCACTTTAGCTCAGGACGGTGAGCCTCGTATTCGGCTGATGGTGCAAAAACTGAGTTTGCATCTAGTTGTCGTCGGCGTTCTTTCCGAAAGTGTCACAGTTTGCACTACAAACAATGCTGTCCCATGGCAGTGGGGACTTGCAGAATGGTGAGTGATCTGGGTAAGACGGAGCTGTTACTGATTTTAAAGCAGGATCATTCCAATGATGTATGGAGGCATACTCTTGGTCCTGGCCATCTACAAGGCAGCCGGGTTCTGGAGAATGTCTTATGGCTTCAAGGGATTCAATCTAGTTAAAGTCCTTATTGAAGATCAATTGGTTTATTTCTTTATGTGAGTTTGCATGTTTCTTTCGTAGCAGTCGGCTGAAAACTTTTGTTCAGTGTTATTGCCTGCTCTGTATTCAGCATGATGCGGCGCAGGCTACAGATATCAAATGCCTTTCTGGCAAATGTCCTGGATTGTCTAGGGAGTCCATCTTTCCTCTGCGTCCTAGGTAGCAGGATCCTTGTCAATCTGAAGGAGGCAGGGGAGCAGGGACTCAATGAGGGGACAAGTTACAGGATGGGGTCGGTGAGCGACATAGAGTTTGCTTAGCTCTGGGAAATATTGTAGGATCTGTTTATATCGATGCGCAGGGGGGCAGCTGGTGGAGGAAGCGATTAGGGATGAACGACATGACCTTTTTTTCCCCCATGTACTAGTAAAGTTGGCTGTCTCGTTTCTCTGTCTCGTTTTGTTGCTATTTTCTGGATTCCTCTTTTGTAAACCATATCCAATCATGTGGATACGTTACGGCTGCTGCGCTGTACTTGAAGTACTATTTATTGAGAGCCCGGTTTTGATGTGGAAGCGAAGGAGGATAATAAGAAGTATTATTTCGGTTGTAAGTTGGTACGCGTGGAAGCCGAGCGAGAATGAGAGGTATACGCAGGAAAATACCGCAGAAGGTTGGGCGTCATGAAGGAGCCGACCCATTGGGCTGAGCGACTTCAAGCGCGTCGGGCTTGGAGAATTTATCGTTGACAAGGTGAGTGCGCTGTATCTTCCTCTTTGTTCAGCAGCTACCGACAAATCGCATACCTCCTCTCGCACGCCGCAACGAACTTGTTCATGGTGGTATATGCTGACACTTCCTCGACACTTGCCTAGGCACGTGAGCAGAGTTGTATTTCGCTCAAATGACTGGAGATGAAGCGTATCGTCACCGTGTCGATGACAAGCAAAGGAATCGTGTCGGAAGAGTGTGAGACGGCGAGGAGCCTCCTGGATCCGATACAGAAATACATGGAGGCTGTGGAGCAGGCTGTTGGCGGGGCGCATTTCATTCGTCCGCGCGTTTTCTTCGAATCTTGTTCTTGATGAGAGACTCATCCGATCTTGCAGGAGCCTTTCAGCTACGTGGTCGACAACTAGTAGGCCCTTGACGAAAACTGCGATCGGTACGTCGTTTGTGCACGTCAAAGCTTGTGCATTTATAGGTCGTATTTTCAGCGGGCATCTTGCTCTGCTTCGGTCTGAAAGCAACTATCTGACTCGTGCGCGAAGTGTCATCATCACCGTCGCGGATATCTTGTTTCTGTCTGGTTCTTGCAACGACGCTGAATTACCACCGCGACGCGATCAGTAGCTCGCTTCGCGATTCAAACGAGTTGATGAACGAGCATGACGATGCGCCGTTGCTACTCGCGCTTCCGGACGTACTCTGTCTCTGTCAATTCATCTCATCTCATTCCCTGGGAGTGATCATACTGAAGTCATTTTCTGTACAAAACAGTTCGTGGCCGATCCGCGACGGGCTCGAGGGACTATTTGCCGGTTTTATCTCCCGCTTCGGTCGCGTCGCTGTTTCTCCCTCCTTTCGCCTTATCCACTGCTCGCGTCACTAAGTGGTATCCCCGTCCGACTAGCGAGAGATAATCGGGTCGCACATGAAGTCACTTACATGGACGTCGTAATTGAAGATGGACAAGATCCGTCCATCGACACGATTGATGAAAGCAGACCTTTTTGAGTTTTCCTTGTACGAACCGCGCCTGCACACTTCCTTTCTCTTCTCGCGCGCTCGAACAGAACACACGCACTTCACCGCCGGGGTGCTTCGCACAGGGTCATGAACCTGAAGGGTCTGGTCATTGGTTCAGTTGTCGTCATGTGCCGAACCGCTATCAGACAGGTTTAGCTTGTATCTTTTGTATAACGGATACGTGAGTGTCAGCATCAGGAAAAACCTCCCCAGCGGAAAATAGCAGAATCGCCGGAATCAGCCGGTGATTCCGACTGATTCCATACTAGGCAGATTCTATAAGGGTGTTCCGTATTCTGTGGTATTCTAGACTTTCTCTAGTATTCTATGTCATTTATTTGTGCATTCCAGTAGTTCTTCGTCATTTATTCGTGCATTTCAATTTTTCTTCATTGTTTATTCGTGTATTCCGATTTTCCTTCCTCATTTATTTGCGTATTCCAAACTTTCATCAATATAAATTATGCTATTCCGTACTCATTCCATACATGTCCGTAATTACTCAACCTACTTAACAAACAGGTCATGGAGCACACCAGGAAGATCACCGTGAATAATAGCCACAATGCTGATCATAGATACGGCAGTCTCCAGTTCTGCGAGTGCTATTGGCGCCAGACTCGATGGGTGGGTACTGCACCTGATTGAAGGGAATGGCACACGACTTTGTGCCTGCGGACGGCGCGCATACGTCTTGTGGTTCCAAGCTATGTAGAATAGAATAATGGTCAGCTCCCTTTAGCAAAGTGGAGGAAGGAGAGGAGACACGCACTTGCGTCCACTGTGCTCCTTGATGTCGTCTTCGCACACTTTCTCTTCGCACCACGGAAGGACTGCAACATATTTGCTATCGAGTGTCGGCACGACATCGTCCCATTTGGTTACGACACGCAGGTGAGACATGTACAGAGTGTACAGAGCCTTCGTGCGCTCGAACATCTGTTGAATAGTCTTGAGAAGTGCAGGTACGGGAGTCTCCTCCATGCCCATATCACGTCGCACAGAACGTGTTTGCTTCTTCTGGATATCAACCGGACCGAGTTCAAGGCGAAGTGGAACACCCTGGACAAAAAGTCATTTGTAAGTCCACACGAAAACCGAGAAATAAGGAATGATTGAATTTTTGTGCCGACTATTCTCCGACTTCTCCTGCATGGGCTTCGAACGGGGAAGCAGGTTGAGTCTGGGACGCTGAGCAGGTTGGGCAGGTTCCACAGGTGCGTTGTGGGTCAAGTGGACGCTCCTTGTAAGGCTTGACGGGTGACTTGGACGAGACGAGGATGCAGTAGGAGCCTCATTAGCGGCCTCAGCGGCCTGCAGCATCTGGAACATGTTCGTGTTCGAACTCATCCTTGAAAGGCTCGCACTGTCGCGCTTGCTGTCTCCCTTCTTTGTGAAGATGCTAGTGGGTTCGAAGTTCATGGTGCCACTGCCCTTCTGAATCTTGCCAGAGTTCGTCAGATCACCCGCCTCGTTTGCAGGCCTCGAAGGGCCAGAGAAGACAGCCCATCCATCGGGACCGACTTGAACATTTCCATCACGATCATGGCCACGGCGTGAACCACCGCGAGACATGGCCGACCGCGCTAAGTTATGTTGCTCCTGTTGCGCCTTCTCTTTCGCGGCCTGTATATTGGTAAGCTCAAGTGAAATCGAGTAACAAAGCAAGAGCGCGTACCGCCTGAGCGATTGTCGACGGAGCAGCGACCGAGTTGCGGGTAGTCCATTTCCTTTCCCGCAATTCAATCACATCCTGTCCAAGAAAGTCAGCTCAACGAAAGGCTAGGAAACAGAGGGTACGCACTTGTAACATGAACTGCATACAAGACGACACGTTGCTGCTCTTCGCAAGCTCCTTCATCTGACTGAAATAGACGTCCATGTGTCCGCGAGCCTTAAGAGGTATCGAGCGCCTGACAAACACTTGTCAGTAGTTTACATATACTTTCGATCTCTTCCTCCTCGGGATTGTCGACCTTGTTGAGCAGCTTCTTGATGCACTCATGCATGATACGTTCCGTGAGCATCTGAAGATCGAAGAGCTCACCGATGAACTTGACGAGTCCGAGACCTTGACGCTTGGCCTTCTGTGCAGTGTGGTATCCGTCCAAGTACAGCGCGTTCTCGCAAGCCTCCTTGTTTTCTTCCTTTTCGTTGGCATCCTTAACAGCCTGATCCTCTGTCGCCTTCACGAGAGCCGCTGCCGCCATCGACTCCTTCTGCGTCCAGCCGCGCTCAAAGTCTTCCTGACAGCGATTCAGAAGGTACTTACGGAAAAGCAGATCACCTGTAATTGGCTTGCCCTCAGCATTGCGGATAACATCATCCTGCACGTTCGGACTGGACTGCTCCATTATCTTACGGCACAAGCGAGCATACGTCTCACTCCAGACCGCCTCATCCGTCGCCCTCTCGAACACAAGCCGAATGAGCTGAATGAGCGTACGCCCATCCTTCACGCTCTCACTTTTGTTTACCCACGCAATGATCTGGTTTGAGATGGACTCCAACTTCTCAATAGTGGGCTTGTTGAGCAGCAAATGGACTTTCTTGTCCACAATCTCGGGTGAATCTGTGTCAATTGAGGCCCCACACCTGGACGTGCTGCCCGCGACCCAGTGGTTCGCAGACTGCTCGGCGCGACGTGTTTGAAGGAGGAAGTAGCATTCACGTTGGACTGATTGGCAGAAGCACTGATACGGTCCGACTCGTTGCATGTTGAGCAGCCACATTTCCTACACGTACGCTTGTTGCCCACAGCGCCCGCACCACCTGACTGGAAGAGCGAACCATAGGCGATGGACACCCGCCTGCGATTGGAAGGCCGCCATGCCCACCACTCATTGATGTCGAGCACATGAAGCACTTTTCACTTGACAGTTTGTTCAGTGCAGAGAAGTTCAGACTTTACGGTCTTTGGCTTGAAGATGAGCAAGTTGAAAGTCGGAAGTCAGACGGCGTGTTGCCTGCGGCAGTGAGTGCGTCCCACCAGGCGGCCGGTAAGGCTACTGCTGTGTGCATAATGGTTGCGGTGGGTGTGATCGAGGGTATGTTCAGACGTTCTGTAAGGACATTGGCGCCAGACATATTGGAGTGGTAGCAGATGTGAAGACTGTGTGGCGCGCCGCGTCAAAACCAACATACATGTGATCAAGTTCCCACACCTCTTCTGTGGACGACGCATCCAGGTGTGGGAAATTGGACTTAGCAGTTTTTGTCACCTGAAGTGCCTCCAAATACAAAATACATCATATCTAACTCAATTCTTCACAAAAACTCTTCAAAAAAGTTGCTAAATTTATGTTTCAATGGTTTCAAAAATGTGTCTGAGCTTAGAGGACAGAATATGGAATATTGAGGCTGCAGTGGTGGGAATATGTGTTTTTCTAGCAAAACTCCTTCCCTGAATTTCCCTGAGCTCAATTTTGAAGCTAACGGCATGAAATGGTTGGAGAATGGTCTGTATAATGTATATTGAATTTTAGATGGCTTATAACAATGCAGGCAATTTTTTGAAGACTGTCTGAGTCAAGCAAATTTGAGAGTTTCAGCACAACAGTCAAGCAGAACAAGAGGAGACATTAATATTCACTTTAGTTCAGCCCTCATAAAATCAACCATATAATATATAGACCATTCTCCAACAAGTGTCATGTCATTAGCTTCAAATTTGAGCTCAGTAAAAATCAAGGAAGGAGTTTTGCTGGAAAAACATCTATTCTCACTACTGCAGCTTTAATATTCCACCTTCTGTCCACTAAGCTCACAAAATTCTAGAAGCCATCGAAACATAAATTTAGCAACTTTTTTGAACTGATTCTGTGAAGAATTGAGTGAGATATAGATTTTACAAGTTTCTGAGGTGCTCAAATGCTGCATTTGCTATAACATTTTCTGTCTCATTCCACAACCCACCTTGCCGATTCCAGCAAATTCCAATACAATTTTATTTTTCTACTCAATTTCGTGCAATTCCACAAACCACCTTGCCGGTTCTAGCAAATTCCAATACAGATCCTTTTTTCTACTCAATTCCGTGCAATTCCAAGGGGTCCAAATCCATCCTAATGCCATTCCGAACTATTTTACAAATGTCTTTCTATTCTAAAATTATTCCATGATATTCCGTTGGGAGGTTTTTCCTGATGAGTGCAGCGATGCATGCTCGCCTTTCAATTCTGAGTGCAATTCATGTTTCTTTACAGGGCTTTGGCCGTGCTCGTCATAACCTGAATCAAGATGCGGATGTTATAGTGACTTTGCGAGGACGGCGGAGACGAGTATCCGAAGCCGAGACATCAATAGTCCTGACGTGACTAGATGGTGCGCTCTACTCATCCGTAATATACTCCAGGAATCCCTTCAACTGATTTTCCGCATTGTTGTCTCAGCATGCTCGATGCTGTTGCTATGATATACCTTCGGGTCGACGATATTGGCCCGAAGTGTGACACAGAACTGAACTTCACTCAAATAGCTGGAGGGGAAGCGTGTCGTCTCCGTGTCGACGTCCAGCAAAGGAATCGTGGCGGAGCATGTGACAGCGAGGACCTCCCTGACTGGAAGCAAGAAAGTGTGAAGACGTTGGGACAGGCTGTCGGCGGCGTGAGTTTGTTCGTGTGTGCGCTTTCTTCAAATCATGTTTCTGGTGCTCGACTGACGCGATTTCGCAGGACTTTTTCAGCCATATGTGGTCGACAGCTAGTAGGTCCTCGGAACAACGGCTCGTCACTTATGATCAGCATGCACATCTTGCTCTTCACGTCGCGCTCAGCAACTAACTCCGCGATATGAACTAGTGGATCGATGAACATTACGATGGTCCGCTTCTACTCACGCTACGTTATTAGTTCATCACCTTATTCTCTGCAAGTGATCGTACTGATTCCCTTGCTCATGCGAAGTAAATCATAGCTGAGCCATGACGAGCTCGAGAAAGTATAACTCGTCTATCTTCAGCGTCGGTCGCGTCGCCATATTCGGCTTCGTGCCTATTTCACCCTTAGAGTCGACGAGTCGTTCCGCCACTCGGAATGCATCACCATCTTACCTGTAGAGCCACAATACGGCTTAAATCAGGTGTGATCACGATGTGCCTTCCGTCTGGGGGCGGAGTAGTCTTCGTTTCACTCTTGGATTTCTCTTGATGTTTTTCTTATTGGCTATGTACATATCTTTTCGATCGCTCATGCTTACCATGTCTGACGTGCAGCTCAGATCGCCTCATTTCCACTTTAAGTCTTCACAATAAGGGTATGTGTATGGCTGGTGAAGCGAGTCCGCCTCGAAGGCATGTTTACAATAAGTCAATGCGTTGGAAAAATTGGTTCGATGTTTTATACGGATCAGATTTCAAAGCAAGTCTTTTGGCAATGGCACCGGCATCTCGAGGCGGCCTGCCTAGCATGCTCTGCTCGTTCTTACCTTCTTGCATGTATATCTTTTCATGTCTGAGCTTTGCCACTGAAGTTCGCTTGCAAGATCCTTCCCTGCTCTCGTCGTAGCCCGCTCTCTCGTAAGTTTTCTGGACTTTCGGAAGAAGTCTACGTACTGACATGGCCCCTCCGTGCCCGCTTTCACAACAAAACAATAGAACAGAGTCCGTAATGGAAATATCTGCGTGATAAAGAGCATGATAGATGAGCTGATACCCCTACGAACGTTACTCAAGCTTTTGCGTATCAACCTATTTCCTGGAGCACAGGAGCGACGGTAGGTCCTCTTATTGGGCGTGCATTCTCCCACCCTATGGAGCAGTTTCCGAGCGTTTTGGAGGAAGCGCCTTCTTGAAGAAGTACCCGTACTTCTTGCCCTGTTCAATTCCGGTGACATTCAGTATCCTGGCTTGGAGTACCACATATTTATTGCTTAAAGACACAAACCCGACTGGATTCTCCTTCCATGCGCTTCTCCCGCATCGCACTCATATATCTTCGAACTCATTAAAACTGGATATGGGGCCTAGCACTCCGTCCATTCCGGAGGCGCCGGCTTTACGAAAAATAATCACTCCGCCTGTTCTTCTCTCAACCGCGGCGTACGCCCTCCTTTCCTTACTCGATATTGCGTATCGCGTGCTGTAGCCAGTCTTTTACGCGACCCCGCACTCCTTGGTGGGCTTGGACTCCCTCCTCATGCTATAGGTGTCGCACTTGCATTTCTGGGACTCGCAAATGGGATCTTCCAGGTCGGGTTCTTTGCGCGCCTTACTCGTCGATGGGAAATGAGACAGTGTACCTCGTTGGTATTGCGAGTGGGGTGCCAATCTTTGCACTGTTCCCTGCCATGAGTGACGTTGTACGTGCGGAAGACCGAGTATCTACTTCGGTGTCTGGTGTGGAAGAATTCACGATTAGACCGGCGTTGGTCGTGCTTATGACACTTCAATTTGGGTTGACACTGTTGCTCAATATGTGCCACAGCAGTGTGTTCATTTTGTATGTTGACTCTGTTAGGCATATACTCTCATCTTTAGTATCACGGCTGCGGCGAACGCCATTCCTTTGAAATCCAACCATTCCTCACGTCTGCCCATCTCATCCTCATCCTCCAGCGCGACCCTCATTCCCGTCTGCTTCATCGACCTCGTCCAGAAACATTGGAGTCAAGAAAGCTCTAAAGACGAAGAAGCCACACAGAGGCAAATCGACATTGGGCTCAGTGAACGGCCTCGCGCAGTGTACCATCTCCGTGATGCGCTGCGTCGGGCCCGTATACCGCCTCTGCGCTCTTTGCACGCGGGCTCGCCTGGGAGAAAGGACGTAACAGCGGGATTCCGCTCTCTGGTGGGGGCAGCGAACCTATATCGGACCCGCTGCCTGGTGCCGGAGGTGCCGTGGAGTACTGCGAAGGATGAGGATGAGGATGAGGACGACATGGAGGAAGGGGAACCTGGAGATCAATGATCATACTCTGCTTTCGTTTTTACCCGCGTTCTATTTTGCTGGGTTTCTCGCGTCATCCATTGATTCCTCGTTGTCTCTCTTCGCCACCTTTTTTAATAGACGAAATCGTGTTCATGGACTTAGGTAGATCAAATCGGATTAAAAGAGGCACATGTCCCTCATCACTGAATCAATGTAACTTTGTCTTTATTACCACAATGTCTTACTAAACTTCGATATTCATTCAATAGTTGATGGACATCATAGCGAGAAAGCCTGTGCAGATGGAAAGCGTGCAAGAAGGTAAAACGACTTCTATTACGTCCTCGTTTCCCTCCAAACCTGTGCCATATATATCGTGCTCCAACTTCGCACAATCTATTGATGTCGCAGCTCGTGCACCTCGCCATCGAGCCCCTCGTCGACCGCGTTTTGCTCGTCACAGAGGTACAGTTCAGCATGGCGAGCGAGAGGAGGTTGAGCACGGCCGAGAGTACGGTGGCGGCGATGATCATGTTCTTCCGTATGCTGCATCAGAAGAGGGTGTGATGATTGAGTCAGCTGCGAAAGGGCAAGGAAACATGCACAGACCGCAGATGACACCCTCCTTTCCAAATCTCCGTCCCAGTATAACGCACCAAACCCCTTGACTCAATACGGTCAAATCAGTTTGTATAAGTCCAGGCAATTGGAATAGAAAGATAGGCAGTAGAGCGAGGTAAATATTATGCATCTCAGTATCAAATAGTGTCGTACGCTTATTCCTCGTCACAGTAGGGCAAACATTAAATGTAGTACAGAGCCCGAAAGTACACATAAGTTGCATAGCTCTTGTAGTAGTCGGACAACATCAAGACAGAAAGAAGATTATTAATAGTACAGCAAACTTCTGGGAAGCTCCCGTCGACAGCGCTGAAGCAGAGAATGGTAGATACCAAAAAAGGACCTGGCAAACATGAGTATCCATTAGGATGAAATCAAAGAGACCTTATATACTCACCAGATGACGACCACTTATGCTCCAATATGAACAAAGTTCACCCATGATTCGGGCGCCAATTTTTTCTTCCGCATCTCTCTCGTTGCCTTGTAAAGAGCCCGTGCGGATTTTTTGAACCCTGCTTCCGGCGTCTCGTCTTCTGCAGAAATATGTGTGTAGAATTTCTGCGCAAGAATTGGCCCGTCCTCGTCCAGCATTGCCCACATCGTCCCGATCACGCTCCGAAACCCGCAGAACTGCACGCTCGCAGCGAGGTGGAGCACTTCATCGTGTGCGCTATCAACTGTCTGCTCCGCAGTATGACAGGCAGCTAAGAAGGCAACCTCGGCGTTTGGGAAACGAGCGCGAACAATTTCGAGCAAACTAAGACGATCACCTCCAAAAAGCCGGAAAGACGAATCAAAAGGTCTGCCTCGCACAAGCTCCCCGTGACACGCGAAATGGACCCATGGGTGTTCTTTCAGGTTTCTGATTACTTCGCTGCTAGTTGCTTGCTCTCCGACGAGGCGCCTCATAGACCTTCCAGGATTCCCTATCAGATCGATTTCGTGTCCGACGGTTTGGAAATTATCGTCCGGCTGGCCAACAACAAGGAATGGCGGTGCACGCGCAGAGTCAAGGGATATGTTGGACCGAGACTGGATTAGGGCTTGGAGAGTAGGTGTATAAGATGATATATATTTGTGTGAACGATAGCCCGTTATACCCCTGTCGTCCTTGGACCATATCCCGGCAGCATGCAATGGTAAGGCTTGCAAAATGGAAGTCGGGCACCACCAAATCCGACTTTGTTTCGGAAACCCAATCTCCTTGAGCTTCTCGACCACCTTGGACACGATCAGCGTCCACAATTTCTCCATTACAAATCTAAGGATTTCGCCGTAATTCTTCGGAAGGGATGAAAGATCTCGATGTGCATCTGTAAGACGCCTGTACAGGTCGAACACCGTTTCGTAGAACTTATGAACGCTTTCTGATAGTGGAACGAGGACGGGATCGTGGACATTAGTAACAATGATAGCGTCTGAGCGATAGCTGGAGTGATTGATAACAATGATGGGGCCCTCAGCAGCCGCATCCCGTAACGTTGTGAATCTGGTAGGTCGCTGAAAGTCTTTGAAACCAGGTAGTTCTTGTATTTGCCGATTAGTTTCTTTCGGTCCTCTGAAAGACGTCGACTCCGTGTCACCAATTCATCAAATGATGGAGGTCCTTTCCGCAAGTTATCTGCAAGGCCATCAGCTACACTCGATCCAGGGATACGCGTCTCAGGTGATGCGCCAGTGGCAAGAGCCTCCAACTCATTACTAACGTCCTTGAAGTTGTCAGCCAGTTTTTTGTTGACTTCCGCGAGGCGATCAATGGTCATCCTAAACCCACGCATTTGGGACCAGAGCAAGGCCCTCCCCTGCTCAAGAAACTCGACAGCACGGGCGAGATCGCGCTTTTCAATTGCATGTGATGCAGCATCTACGGCTAGTGTTGGATAACCACTTTTTCCGTTTAATAGCTCGTGCTGCATGCTCACAGTGGGAACGACATTGAGCGAGCATTCAAGGAGGAGCAGTGCCGTGCTGTACGCCCCGAGAGTAGTGGGATGGTTATACGATCGTGCGAGGTTCGCCCATCGGCGAGCTGATCGGAGGCGTGTGAATGAGCTGGAAAATTCATGATGAGCGCCAGACTCCAGCAATTGAATGGCCTCCTCGAGATCCTTCTCGTGATATACCTGCTGGAATCGAGTGCAAAGAGCATTTGAAAGGCTGATCAACGAACTGGAACGATGAGGGTGGCCGGGAGGGAGGAGATCCAATGCGGAGCGGTACAGTTTAATCGACTCTTCCAGATCCGCCGTTCGGCCGTTCTGCTTGAATCGAGTCAAAACAGCGCTTGCAAGGTTCATCAGCGACCAGGAACGAAGAGGGTGGCCGGGAGGGCGGAAATCCAATGAGGAGCGGTATAGTCTAATCGACTCTTCCAGATCCTCCGTTCGACCGTTCTGCTTGAATCGAGTCAAAACAGCGCTTGCAAGGTTCATCAGCGACCAGGAACGAAGAGGGTGGCCGGAAGGGCGGAAATCCAATGCGGTGCGGTACAGTGAAATCGACTCTTCCAGATCCTCCGTTCGACCGTTCTGCTTGAATCGAGTCAAAACAGCGTTTGCAAGGTTCATCAGCGAACTGGAACGATCAGGGTGGCCGGGAGGGAGGAGATCCAATGCGGTGCGGTGCAGTCTAATCGACTCTTCCAGATCCTCCATGCGACCGCTCTGTTTGAATCGAGTTATGAGAGATACGGCGAGGCTCTCCAGGGAATCGGGGCGGCTAGCATGGCCTTCAGATCGTAGTAGAAGCGCGTCACGATCACATGCTATCGACTCGTCAAGGTCATTCGTCTCCCCAGTTTGTTCGAAACGACTCCACAAAGCAGAAGAAAGATCATATAATGAACTAGATCGGTCGGGATGTCCAGGAGGATGCAAATCCAAAACATCGCGACAGCGAGTGACTTCTTCGTCGAGGTTGTCCATTAGTCGAGCTGAATCTGCGGATGTTCCGTGTCGTCACCGAGTCGAAATAGTTGCAGCAAAGAATGCTGAAAAGCAAAGTAAGAAAATGAAAATAGAACAGGCCAACAGCTAAGACCTTATCCTTCAGTGACACCCAAAATCCTCGAATTGGATCGATACACGTATGAGACACTGCAAGGCAGACTTGATCAGTTACGATGCAACATTTGTGAATGCAGTGTCATACTTTATCTAGGAACTGCGTAATATCTGTGTCTCTCAGATGGAGGGAGGAAGGAGGAATCTAGGGCAGAGAAATGTCGATGGTCACGACATCGCCAACAACGTATTAGAGGCGTGTCTCGAACAAGACTGTCACTAGAATAGCCTGAGGTACGATCAGTCACATTGCAAGTCTGACGCCATGACGAACATTAAGGTATCGCAGATGCAGAGTGTATGTACATAGGCAATCTCATGCAACCCGTCGATTGTTGGTACGCGCCGACTCGACTTCAAGTTTCGCTGGCCAGCACAGAAGTTCCCACGCATCGAATTGCCATCATAACTCACGTTCATCCTGAAAACAGTCGCTGTGCAGAATTGCAACATGATACGAAACTCATTCTGTGCACACTCGTGCTCCTATCCGTGGAGTCTACCGGGCTTAGAGAGCCTTGAAGTCATGGAAGGAGCTTGGTCGGCTGACTTTCAGCGTTAGATGAAGTTGATACCATGAATAGAGCAGCGCAGCGATCCGTGTTCAGCGGTACGACCTCTTCATCTCCCCCATCATTAACACGATGTTTGACGGCTGGTTCAAGACGAAACAGGCCTCGTGCAAGTATGTCGATCTGATCAAGCAAACCTCGTCCAAGTGGGCGAACTGGGATCCGCCGCTCTGCATCAAGGTCAGCTGTCAATGCCCCTGTAGCCGTCTTTTCTTTTCCTGTTCATTTGGCTCACAGGCAGGCGATTTCGGCGACATAAACTACGATTCCGGCCAGTTTGTGAGGAAGGGCAATATCTACACTCACCCATCCACTGCCAGCATTGCGGCTTCCTATTTGCCGACTAACCCGCCGACAGAGAAAGAATACGTTGCGAGCTCTATAAACTCGAGAAAAGGCACATTCGACGCTAGCACACATGTGTAAGCATTTATTCCCTTTTCTAATCCTTTTTCTATCCACACCCAACTTCATTGAGCTCGCAGGGATGTCCATGGGCTTGCAAATGCAGCATTCGCGACCCAGTGGCATTTTGACAAGACACGCGGAGCTTTGCTCGTCATGCACAAGCCTCAGATGTCCGTAGTGCCGGACGAGTTCTGCAATTTTACAACTGCCAACCAGTTCCTGAAAGGAAAAATGCTCGTGACCCAGGTATTCTCTTGCCATGCTTACGCCCTTTATCTTTCCAACAAGAGTAAGTGCCTGCCCCTCATATATATATGCCTCAAGCTGGTATTTATCCCTTTGCGTAGATAACGAGACTGTCAAGATTGCTCTGAAGGCAGACGCACCTGTTAATCCAGCCGTTTCAACTGGTGCTGATGTTGACGCTATGTGGTGGACTGACGGCGACTCTGGGCTGTTTCGGAAGGGATTCAGCCATGAGGCGAACTTCACAGCGTTATATCTCATCAAGACCGTCAAAACTCCACCTCCTAGGCGGCGAGAGAAATACAATCCAAACGCTCCTACTGGAGACAGGTGAGTTCTATTCTAGTCTGTGTGTACATGCAGATTTATATCTCTATGAGTAGTTGGGCGGAGGTAGACGTTCCGTGGGGTCATCTGGAGGATGACGGTGATGAGGAGCGTGAGGAAGTGCTCTCGGTAAGTCTGCTTCTGGTGACATGCCAAACCTGTACTGATAAACACACTTAGGACTCTGATTGAAGCAAGACTGCGTCCACAAAGTTAAGAGCTCTTGAATGTCGCGACTTTCTGAAATGTTTTTTGGTGAACAAGTACCTACAGATGCGTTCTCAGTAATACGCAAGCAGATCTTCCCCCTTCTCTACTCCGGGTAGATCCATGCACCTTTGCAATGCTGAATGAGTTGCTTGGCTAAGGGAAGATGCTTATCGCCAATGACGAAAGAATTTAACCGTACGTGCTTACACAAGACTTTCCCATCGTTCTCAACGAAATACTCACTCATTGACCAACTACAACCAAGATCTTCCCTCACATTCGTCCAAGGAGGCAAAACTAGATGCCATGAATAACAATTCAACGTTGCAGATTTACGTGACTTTGTCTCCACCTTCGTCGCCGGTAGATGTGAAGAGAACGGCCTGCCACGTAGCACTGGGCTCAGCGACTTGAAGCTCGTCGTGCTCGGAGCTGGGTGAGCTTAACTTGAACAGGGTGAGCCCTCTGTATCTTACTCTTTCTATGAGTTGCCGACTGTAGATAATTTCAGATATACCGCACTTAAGCAAGTGCAACATTGTATGTCCCTTTCATGGCTGCCTCTCACTCATCCTCCCGTAGCACGCCGCAACGAAAATCGTTCACGTTGGTACATGTTGACACTCCTTCGACGCTTGCCCAAACGCGCGACCAGAGCTGTACGCTCAAATTGCCGCCGTGTCGACCTTGAGCAAATGAATCGCGCGGCAGGAGCGTAGGACCTGGGGGAGGGGGAACCTCCTGGATTTGTAGAGGCGGTGGAACAGGTTGTCGGCGGCGTGCGTTTGCTCATCTGTGCATTTTATTCAAATCATGTTCTTGGTGGTCGACTGACACGATTTCGCAGGACTTTCTCAGCCACACGTGGTCGACAGCTAGTAGGTCCTCAGAGCAATCGGCTCGTCATTCATGATCAGAGTCTCTTGTTCGTGCGAGAACTTGTACTGATAGATTGTAGTTTTAGCAAACATCTTGCTCTTCTCCGACCTGAAAGTGGTCATCTGATTCTGTTGCGCGCACAAAACACCATCTCCGTCGTGAATACCTTGCTCCTGGACGTGTACGTCTGGCTTTTGCGGTGGTGCTGAATTATCACCACGACGCGCTCAGCAACTACCTCCGATGCAAACGAGTGGATCGACGAATATTGCAATGTCCGCTTCTCCTCACGCTACGTTATTAGTTCATCACTTTATTCTCTCCAAATGATCATACTGAACTCCTTGCTCATACGAAGTAAATCATGGCTGAGCATGACGACCTCGAGAAAATATAACTGGTCGTTATGTCTGTCTTCAGCCTCGGTCTCGTCGTCATGTTTGGCTTCATTCTCATTTCACCCATAGAGTCCATGAGTCGTCCCGCCGCTCTCGGAATACATCACCATCTTACCTGTGGAGCTACAGTACGGCTTAAAAATCAGGTGTGATTACGATGCGTGTTCCGTCTGGGGCGGAATAGACTTGATTTCACTCCTGGATTTCTCGCTTGCGTTTTTTCATATGGTTGCCGTGTCTGACTCTCTGCTCAGACTGCCTCATTTTCTTCATGATAAGGGCATGCGTATGGCTAGTGAAGCGAGTCCGCCTGAAAGACATGTTACAATAACTCAGCGCGTTGGAAACTTGCTTCGATGTTTTATAGGGATCACATTCCAAAGCAAATATTTTGGCAGCGGCACCGTCACCTTGAGGGAGCTAGTATGCTATCATCTTTTCTTTCCTGCGTGCATGTCTGTAGTTGCTATATGGCTGATAATGGTTGCCTTTATGTGTTCCTTTCGTAGTAAATAGTGCGAATCGTGCATTCCCTTTGATTACTGTCCCGCTCCGTGCTGAGCTCAAGTGTAAAGTGGCTCTATCGTTCACAAATTGGGCTGAAGTAGTCTAGTTCAATGAATGTCTATCGACAATTTTAAATTGGTCACACATTATAACAGAAGGGATATATCTAGAGCTACAAGATGAGCATATAACATCAAATAAAGGATGAAAACATATAAGGAAAGTCCCGAGAGAGTTCACGAGAAAAAAAGAACTTGAACACGCACCCATATTCGACTAGAGACTTAAGTCACCATTCACCTAGAGGAGCACAGCTCTTTCTGTTGTCTATGTTCCTTAATCGGGGCACTTGTCATCAAGTCGTAAAAAAGTTACCTCGGATCGCCAGCCTTGGCCCTTGGGTACGCATGGACCCTTCATTTCCCTTCATTTCCAGACGATCCACATATGCACAGCTGCTGCGACTATAGAGATCTATTGGAGGTGGGGTATGGGAACTAGTCCGAAGTAGAGACATCATAGTCCGGTCCACTGCATACAGCATCGTCAAAAGTGGTCATTAACTAGCTTTCACTACAGTGGAAAGCGGCAGTTTCCATCAACTCCGCCCGGCCTGGAGTTTTGAGTTTCGGAGGCTGTGAATTTTTTTTCTCTAATAGAAGTAACAAAGTTATCAAATACCTCGCAATTTGGAGGGTGTTTCTAAAACTAGACGTGTTTCAAATTGTCCTGAGAAAATATATATATAATAATAATAGTAATGCCAAAAATAGTCGAAAAGAAAAACAGAGGGTGACGATGTCAAGCCTGGTTCGCCCCAACTAACATCTTCTTGGCCTCAGTTGTGTGATAATGGTGCTAAAGGACGTGAAATCGAGGACTGTTAAGTCTAAAAGGCCAGCCGCCGTCGGCCTTTACCATGGTCCCTACGGTAAATCTTTCCTTTTTTTATATATCTAATGCAGTAATATCAATTTCACACCCAGGAAAGGACTTGACTTTCTTCAGGCAGCCATTGCCATGAAGAAGCACATGTCCCACCACATCCCCGATAGTTAGGAAGTCCAAGCAACTACAGGAACTTGAAAAGTAATTAATATTGTGATCGGCGCTGATCTGATGTAAAATAGCCTTTCTTGGACGTCTTAGTAATTAAAAAAAGTGATTTTTATTTATTTAAATATTTGTTTCAAATCTTGCTGACCGGAATTTTCCCCCTCAAAATAAAAAAATATTGGAGCAGCAAGTTCTATGCTTATGCATTACAGCTATCCAAACACCTAGTTTATAGTGCTAAATAAGGTGTATTGACGAAGGAGATAGGTTTGGGAGTTCACGCGTTTTGAGTTGTCGGCTTTACCCGCTTTCCACTGTAGCAGAGATCACTGCCGGCGTGAAAGGCCAGCACGTGATCAACCCAAAAATCAACATCGAGCAAACCATTTTCGCGGCGCCCGTGAAGCGAAACGAAATATGATATCGACACACACTCATCATCATCGACGACCATAACGACGACCACAGCGATACGATCGTGACACGCCTCGGTTCTCAATGGCACCGAGCTCAGCTCCCCTTCGCTGGCTGTCGTCCAGGAGGCTTCTCCATCTGCTCATCTTATCTGTTACTCTTCTCTTTCTTGGTTATGTTCTGGTCAAGCTCGGATCTTACACTGCTGGATTCTACTCTTCGGGTCAGTTTGTACAGTATCATATGGAGATGACGCCTCTGTTCATGGCTCAAGGTGAGTTCTTGTCTTGGTATTGTATTTGTTGGACAAGGCGACGCGTGGCGGAAGATGTGCTGGACCTCGATGCTGGCCATGACATGCTGTTTGAGTTATGAAAGTTTTACGCGAGCGTCCCAGTTTCTGCGACTGTTGAAAGTTATCGGGTCTTGGGCCTCCCAAGTCGATGCTTGAAATTATGCAACCACTGCTTCATGAATCATCTCTAATTTATGTTCTCCCGCTCGCAGATGCACCCGCCAAGAATATCCCGGCGCAGGAGCTAGGCTACACGGCTGTCGTGCTCTACCTCATCAGCGCCTCCCGACTACGTGACCTCATGCTCTCACTTTCCTATCTCTACCAAAACGTACCGATGCACCCGTGGCCGATCGTGCTCTTCTACACGGACGACATGGACGACCAATCCTCTCGCACCGAGTTCATGCTCCGACTGTACGACTTCCTTGGTGGCGGCCAGGATGTGCGCTGGTTCATGTCACGCATCGAGTTCGAGCGGATAGAGTGGGCCCTACCGGCGGGAATCTCGCACAATAAGGTCGAAGTCGACCCAGTGTTCATCCATGCATGGCCAGGCTACCATCTCATGTGCGGCTTCTTCGCGAAGCAGATCTTCGACCATCCACGGTTGCGCGATGTCACATATTACTTGCGCATGGACACGGACTCGTACATCTTCAAACCGCTGTGCTACGACCCGCTCGACATTTTCCACTCGCGCAACCGCACGTACGGGTACCGCTCGCGGACGACCGACCCGGCATGGGTCACGCACGGTATGTGGGCGCTCGCAGACGAATTTTCGCGTGCTCGACCCGAGGTGGAGAAGAACTTGGAAAAGAACGGGTGGAGGTGGCCAGCGAACCGCGAACAGGGGAAGATGGGCGAGGAGCCATTTCCGACGTATTACAACAACTTCGAGGTCGTGCGACTCGATGCATTTCGCCAGCCAGATGTGCGGGAGTGGCTTGATGAGGTACAGCGCGTGCCAGAGCGTATATACAAATATCGATGGGGTGCGTCGTGCTGTTCACTCTACTCACGCTTCATACTGACTGCTCTCTCTGAAAGGCGATGCTCCGATCAGGTTTGCTACCGTGAGCATGTATCTAGACCTAGGGAAGGACGTCGAGGAGTACTGCGGCATGCAGTACTGGCACAACGGTGTACAAGGCGAACATTGCACTTGCGAAGACCAGAAACGTGGGCGATAGCTATTCGTCTGTAATTCACTGTGTAATCACCGTTTTGTCTGTAACTTATACTTCTTCTATTCGATGCTCTTCACCGGTAAGCCAGTGGCGAGGAGGTGGTCTGCGTTTGGCTTTGGCCTCATAAAGTCATCTCGATTATCAAGGCGGAGGGCCTAGTCTAGAAGGAGAAAGATGAAAGTGGTTAAATCATGGAATCGGGGTAAATCGGCTTCCCTGGGTTCCACTTTTCTAATTTGCTCTTGCAGAGCGTCACCACGGAGCTTTGCGCTTTGCATTATGCACCTTCATCGATCGCGTCGAAGTCCACGATCAATCGAGCGTAAAATGGGCTGAAATGAAAGGTGCTGCAAACCACGCTACATATCGTTCTCCCACAGGCGTGCGGCGTCTCTTACTCCTATCCGACCGCCACACGAAGGGCTAAGATGCCCAGGGCGAAACATGCGTTGCCGCCTCGCAATGGGAAGCTTGCAAAGAGGAGGCGAACGCCTCCTCCCTTACCGACAGGCAAATTTCGACCTCTGAACGTCGATGTCCCGGACGCAATTCTTCCTCACCGCTACAAGCGACACGCGGTCTTAATTGATGATTTGGACCTAGACAAGATCGAGAGCACGAGTTTGGAATCGGCTAGGCCGTCTTCAGAATTCCCGCTGCGACTTGGAAAGGGCACGTATCGAGGCAGCAGGACGCCGCGCTTCTATCTGGAGAGTGTGCGGAACCTGACCTACAGGCTGTTGAAACGATCGAAGGATGATAGTCGGAAAAGCTATACAACAAAGCGAAGGGGATTTCTTTCGAATCTTGTGCGCGACTGGATGCAAAAGAGGAGAAAGAAGCGATGGATTGAGCCGCGGAGAGATGACAGGGAGGATATGCGACTCTTTCACTCTGTTTTTCACAGTGCGTCCTCATTCCCTGAACCTATAAAAGCTCTTACGAAACGCGTGTCGCAGTCATCGATCGACGTTTCAGGGGCGGTCGTCTCTTCTACAGGGAAGAATCAATAAACACCTACGTTTATTACAGAGTAAAATGTTTGTAGGTGTATCGCTGTCCTACCACCAGCCGAACGAAAAACTCACATTAGTATGAACAGTCGAACATCTTCTACGCGGAAAGGTAGCAGTCTTAGATCGTGACCTTTATTGGGCAGCAAAAGAAATGCAATATGAGCTAGAGTTTGAAGATGTGAGTCGTAGCAGTGAGAGGTTTGCGGAACTTTTCCGATGTGAGGTTTTAAGAACATATCGGAGAATGAAATACTAACTTGCGAACTTCTCACTTATAGTGATAGACAAGAAATATGTGAACGTTCGGGTGATGCATAAGACAGACAAATACATGCGAAGGCATGTCAAAGGTTTGCTACATGCTTCGGGGCAACATCTACAACGACTAACGTTGTAGTCTACCAGTCGAACATGTCATCTGCGGCTTCCGGGCATGCGGTAGGACCACGAAAGTTGCTATTGACTATTTATGCCACCTTTACGAATATGACATCGCTATTCGAGAGGACCGAAAGATGAAGCGCTGGCGCGATATCTTCGATGGTGGGCACTGCTGACTATACATGGAAGTCCAATCTGACACAGATCATCTTCCAGCGATTGAATTGTATTATCCGGACAGTAAACTGTTCTTTAAAGAGATGGACCATAGTTCCTGCCATGCAAAAGGCGAGCTGAGCTTCTCATTATAGCGATGCACATGCTGACGAGAGTCCTTACAGTTGTTCATGAGGTCGAAGGCGAGATAGCTAGCGGAATAGGTTGTACTCTAGATTTTGCTCTGGAACAGGTGAGAGCAAAGCTGGAGGGTGCCGTCGAACATCTTCAGGAGACTCGCGGAAGCGTAGGTCGGTGGAGATGCTGAAGGAGACCAAGCTTAAGGTGTGGATTGAACTCAAATCCTTGTATCATTGGGGGAGTAAATTGCAGTATATAGAAACCTGTTGTTCCGACCCGACTTTTGTCCTTGTCTTCGCTTTTCTATCAACTTCTTTTCTTCACCTGTTCTCAGAATTTTATTGCGTGTCTGCTCGAGCCTGCGTTTACGACGAACAAACAACTGTATTGATGTAATGCGAACAGCAACGAAAGCAATCTAGGAGACAATGCCGAAGTATGGACAAAGTAGAAGTACTATGATGGTGAGAACACGACGCGGGAAGCAAACAGAGCTAGATTTTTACGTCACGATCAGGAGAACTGAAGTTGTCTCTCTAAAACAGCGGCGACTTCAGCCGCTTTAGGGCGACGCGCGGGTTCCTCTTCAACACAGCTCTCGATAAGTAACCTATACCAACCAGGAGTCGGAGGATCATCTTTCTGCCATAGGTCGCTGCGTCCCTGTGGAGCTGGCCCACCGCGCCTTGAGGTACTACTGTTTGCTGAATCTCGACGTACGCTGCGATAAATATCGGGGAATCCATCGAAATTCTCCTCCGCGAGAGCCCAAAGAACCATGCCGAGGTTTGCTACGTCGAGAGCTGTTCCAATCTCGTATGTTGATCTGCGCAAGCGCTCAGGTGCGGCCCAGCGCCCAGAGTAGCGCATTCCGGTTGAAGATGCAGCCCCGCGAAGCCCAGCGATGATGAGGAAAGTGTCTCGAGAGCTCGAGGACGAGGCAGACCCAGAAACGAGCACGTTTCGCGGGTTCAGGTTGCGCAGGGTGAGCGGACCGGCTGTTGCATTCCCGTCATGAAGCGTGGCAACTCCACGGGCCAGCTGAGTGCTCCAGCGCAACTTATCCTTCCACTCTGGCTGGCGCGGGAAGATGACACTACCAATATCGCATCCACAGTCCGGATTCGAAGCCGGAGGTAGTTGTCGGTTCGCAAAGACATCCTCTAAGCTTCCGTAAGGCTCGAAAGGTGAAAGAAACCCACGAAGGCGACCGCGCAAATCGACAACGACGGCTGATAGATTCAAGATACCTGGTATTCCATCAGCATGAAGTCGAGGATGCAGCAGTAACTCGATCTCGCAAGTCGTAGCGTTGAGGTCACGCCCTGCCCGCTTGAAGGCAAATACACCGTCGTGTTCCCTCCAGTGCACTCGATCGACGCCCGCCGATAGACCGAAGCGGCCAGCAGGACCAAGACGCTTGAGTTCTGTGATTTGTACGATGGACGGACGCAGCAAGGTAATTGAACGCGGAAGCTCGGAGAAAGGAAAGATGAGCTCATCTTCCTCGCTGATCGTGTACTCCATTTCCGACCCAGCTTCAGTCCGGATCCTGATACGCGTCGCCGTAACGAAGAAACGGTCGACAGATGGAAGAGCTTTTCGAGCCAACCCCAATAGTTCATTCTCAATATGCGTGCGTTTCTCTCGTTGAATATCGCCTTCGCCATTGAATGCATCGAGGATACGATTCTCGACTGCGTTAGGGATGCGAGTGTTGCGCTCTAAGCAGAGGACGAGTATGTCGGAAGCCGGATCATCGTAAGTATCAGGGAGCGCGCTATAATAAACCTCTGCGAGAAGCTGTTGTTGATGTGCGCGGGCCTTGCAGGTAGCTCGTCTAAGTGAGAGCCGCCGATGGGCATTCATTTTGCGTTCTAACCAAGTCAACCAACAGTTTGGATGTCAGAAGGGAAAGTTTATTGCGTGAGAATCAGAATGCAATGCCAGACAGACCTTGTTCGCTAATTCTGCCTAAAGGTTACGTTAAAGATTAAACATCACGACGAGATATAAGAAGATATACGCTTACGGCTGGAAGCAGTCGCTGCTTTCGCCCATAAACCGTTCATAGTGAAGAAAGTCCGAATGAATCGAGGTGACAGTGACGGTAGAATATATATTTAGAGGAGGCAGGGACAAACGAAGAAGAATCCTAAGAAATGGGTGCTGACAGTGTTAGAAGCGGAGGTAAAACAGAGAGCCTGGATCTTAAGGGAGAGGTCAAAGACCTACGAACTTCCTAAAGATAAAGACAGAAGAGAGTATCTAGACGAAAGATCCTCTTTTATAGATGGAATCGTGTAGATGAGTGAAATTGGAATTCTGACCCTGAAATGCGAGTGCGTTCTCCACTATATCCCATAAGGCGGACCACCGGGTAATGCGGAGAGGCTGCCGGCTCTTGTTGTCGGGCATCGCTGGGTTCAATCGAAATAAAGCTAAAAGGAAGGGGCAGACAAACCTCCGATGTCTTCAGAAAAGGGTCACCGCGTTGCATCCGTCCCGTCTTCGTTGCCGCCGCTCAGAAGGATCTGTAGAAGTCGTTATATAAGAGCTTGTGTCACGCGCCCTCCCTCGTTCTTTGAGGCGTGTGCGTAGCACAATCCAGCAGCCGAACGAGGCTCTGATCGGATGTTCTAGATCCCCTGGTTCGGGCGTCGGGGAATTTTACTCGATTAATTCTCCTCATAAGATTTTGTTGATCCGTTCATTTTCATTACTGAGGAATAATCATGAGCGCAATGGTCTCGTCATCAGAACGGGCGAAAAAAGGGTGTATTTTCCGTTCACCGTGGAGCAGGAAGGTATGCCATGAGTTTCAGAAGCTTGAGGTTTAGCGGACGGCATTGGCTCTTACAGACGGCTTCCTAGCTAACAAAATAACGAAGGACTTCGAAAGGGCTGAAAAGTAATTCAGGTCTGAGTTTGCTGTCATAATTACGTCTCATAGTCAGAAGAATTCGGCTTTTTCGCCGCAGGGTGGACGGGAAGAATGAAATGCCCACCATCTAAGAGATGTGGGTCTGGAACTCCGTAAAAAGTTTGGACAAGAGCCGGCTTGTGCACAAATGTCGATACATTTAGAGTTCCTTCTATAGTTGAATATGGAGCACAGGGAAGTCCGAGCACCAGGGTGATAAAGCCTTTAGCGTGATCAAATTGCGGTGAGAACTCAACATACGAACTTTAACGTGAAAACCTTGATGGACCGTAATCGCCGCGAACCATTGAGATCGTGGCAAATCATAAGATGCACAGTATAGAAACATCAGATTTTTTAACTCACAGAGGCATTACGTCCTTGACAATTCATCATTGCGCCAGCTCAACACGCTCACGGATGTGCCTCACTGCGCTCTGCCAAGTCAGTGCTCAGCTTGCGGATAATCCATCTCACTTAGAAGATGCCTCACCTCCCGAAGTCCGCGGTTTTCGGCGTGCTTTCTGACACAATCTTCTAGCTCCAAAGTGTTGGGGACATCGTGGCTTGACCAAATTAGACTGAAGAAAAGGAAGGATTGAGGCAAAAAGACGTGAGGTATCCGTATGTAAAGAGCGTAGGGCTCCAGCCGGCAAGAAGGCTTGAAATACTGAAGGTGCTGCCGAAAGGAGAACGCGGCTTCAGAAGATAAACTTAGAATGGTGTCGGCCAACCGCATGGATACGATAAAGGAATATGCTTACGACCCGAAATTACTCTTTGAATCTAACTGATGGGGCACAATGCCACCGTGCCAATAAGCTCCACCAGGCACGTTTTCCGCCTCCTTATGATTCTGGTGCGGCATCTCAGTCAGCACCATACATGACTATCCGCGTGCTTGAACTTTGTTGCCTCTCCCACAACATTCGGTGTACATGCTATCCGCGAGCCTTCGACTGACGAACACCCCAATACCTTCGATGAGGCTCCCGTAAGCGAATAAAGGATTAGGTTGTGATGCGGTGTCTAGCAAAAACTTTTAAGCTATGACGTCCGACGTGCTGTATTTTCAAATGAGGGAGGAGCGTAATCAGTCCATTAGGCAAGTACAGAAGAAAAACAAGGCTAGTGTTCTCGGTGACGACAACGGTGCTTGTTAAGATATGAAATCCACCTGCCTCCCTCCGTGCAGCTCAAAGCCCCTCGCTAGCATTTAGCCTCATGCCCTTGAGATAATTCGTGTTGACAATCCACTCTTACGTGCAAGGAATCTCCCAAGGAACGGAGGCGAAGGTAGTCCTGGGTATGATTGGACTTTCGTCAAGGACTCGAGCTTCTTTATGAGATCAATTACAGCAGAGATATATGTCAGAGAATCATCGGCGTTGGAAATCAGGAGCACTGGCAGATACATGCAGGTTTTTGACGAGGCAGCTCGCAGACACTGAACATGACACGAGAAACGGTTCCGTCTGCGACGCGTCTGCAAGGCGTGCGAACTAGTTACTGACTAGAGCTCTGACCCCGTCGATCCGTGATCCGCTGCTAGCCGTTCCTCGACTCGACGGTACATTGCACTTTCTGCGGTCTTGTCGCCTAGATATGAGTCCTAAGGAGCCCTAGTAAAATTGTCTTATTTGTGTTGACGGCCAAGTATTATAATCCATTTCCTTACTCTACTTTTGTCAGTCGCTCGTGCGTTACCTTCCCTTCATGACTTCAAATAGAACTCGTCTCTCTTCTCTTTATCGAATGGCTAAATGTAAGGAATACGATCACTTATAGCACACCTCAAAGGATGCACAAATATACTCACAGTCTTCTCATTAGAATTTCTGTCTCTGCCGAGCTTTGAAGGACTTTCAAAAGACGGTCTTATTAGCACATCTAGAATTTTCTTGCACATTTATGATTCTATTCAGTAATTTCTGCTCATTCAAGTAATCGATTTTTCATTCTTGCGCTCTTAAGTATGGTCCTTAAAATATATATGTTTACAAGAAGCAGTTTCTGTGGAGTGGAAGACTCGGTTGCGAAGCAATCGAATGCTACTTATGTGCGTTATATAAACATAAATCACGGTGTGGGGACATTTTGAGCTCATTGCTTATTCTTCGTCTGATGAGGCTTTTTCGTAGACTATTATTGAGAATTAATAACTTCTATCAATAAAACTATAGAGTAGGATCTTGACATGCATTTCGAAGCGGTTAATAATGCCATCTGTGGGTTGATATCAGTTTCTTGTCTAGCCATTAATAGTTGCGGAAAAATGCTGACTGCTTTCTCTAGGTCTAACAGAATTCCAATTTACTCATGGACTTCGTCCTGTAGCTTGTTCCCTGGTTGAAACCTCGTTCACCAGCCTCCTTCAGGTTGACCAGCATACGGCTTCCTAAGACACACAGGAAAGTGGCATTTCCAAGGCATCCCAGGACAGCTGATAAGAAAGCATTCCGAACTCGTATCTTGAACTCCAATATGTTCAAAACACAACATGAGATGGCTCTGGGGAGGATTGTCAAACTGGTTGTTTGTGATACTGTAAAAATCTAGACTCACAGGATGAAATAGATCAATTGGTCTTGAATTAGGACTTTGACAAGGGTGAGACCTTTGAATCCAGCAGAAATTCTCCAGAGCTCGGCAGCCTTGTACAGAGCCATGACCATAACTATGACTCCGTATACCATAGGGATGGACCTACTTTAAAGTTAATGACAGATTTACAATATCCTAGCCACATACCAGTCTATGTATCCCCATTCCAATGGTGCCGTGCTGGCCTGACCACAAACTTTGACATCTGTCGTGAGAACATTCACAAAAACTAAATCCGAAGTCAACTTTTGAACAAAGTGGTTAACGGAGCGCCATACTGTCTTCGGATAGAGTGCCATAGATCACAATTCCCAGCCTTGACGCTGCCCCCAAGCCAAGCAATGATTTTAGCCAGATTGACAGCTTTTCATCTGCGAAATATTGAGCTACTGTTTTCCACGTCCTTAAAACTCACCTTGAGAGTAAAGTGCAAGAACCCGGATCATAAGAATATCTGCAGAAAAAAAAATAAGATTGATGGAATCGATATTGAGTGCGGCTGATCACTTACAGTCAATCAAGACGATGCTTGTCCAGTCTGAATGTTCTGTCAGCTATAACTCATTTCACTATATTTGGAAAGCTCACTGGAGATATTCCGGGTCCACTGGGAAAATTTGCCTGAGACATGTCAGTGGCTTAAATGGAGCTCTCAAATACTGTTCTTTACACCTAAGGACAAACGTCATATTTCTCTATAGACATATATGCATTTATACGTACAATGCGAGACTCTCTCCGAAAGAGTTCCCTTTTGAAGGTGTTTAGTTGAGGACATAAATTTGCCCGCTCCATTGAGAGCGTAATCATTTACTCACAAGGCAGATATGCAATAGCACCTAGGAGTCCAATATAACGGTTCTAAATGTTTACGCAAAGGTAAGTCAAGAACCAAATAGTTTAACTTATTGCTACTCACCGCAAAGTACACAACAGTCACAATTTTGCGTGGAGTTTTCTTTGACATGTACGCTATAAGCATTCGGGTTTACTGTGCGGGTTTCCAGTACATACCCAGAAGTATTTGACCTGGAGGACAGTGCATGAGCTTTTTTTTCGTGTGTTATATAGCAGGATAAGAAAGTGGATCGTACCTCTTTATCCATTGTAATGACTTCAATAGCTGTGAGCTGTTCTTGAAACATTGTTGAGCACGAAATATTTATACGTACTGGCGTCGTAGACCAAGACAGTGACAGTAGCTACTTGGAAATACTGGGCGATAGTTGCTTCTGACACCAAGGATTCGACAAGTGAAGGATCGGTAAACTCGGGATGGGATCGAACAGAAAGTGCCATATGGAAAAAATCCGTTGCTCCAGCTTAAACAGAGATAGGAATTGGAAGGTGTATCTCTAGGTCGCGTGAAAAAGTGCACACTATATACATGCCTCGATAAGCCCTCTACTACCGAACAGAATAGGGATGATGGCTTGATATTGGTCGCTAGATAAGAAAGATCAACGTATGAAAAATAAATGGTCTCACCAACATCAAAGAGAGAAGAACTGAGGTCGTCGCTCGCCTTTGGCGCTTTTGGACTGATATTATGATATGTGTCCAGAGCATCATCTCTGTTTCAGCACTCGGAAATGAATCGAGTTCGGACGTGTGTTAGGAATATCTTCGAGTGCGGGAAGCATTAGTGTCAAGCTGTGTCTCCGTAAGTTCGGCTCCATTGCAAGAGCGGTCGCGATACGTTCCTTTGCGCCAAGAGTGCCCCTTGAACTTGATGAAGTTCGAAATAGACCCGGGAAGGGCAGAGGCTGAGCAGAGAGCCTGGCTCACATGTTCCACGACTATGATTACAAATTTCCAAGCGCCAAGGGTATAGTTAAAACAGTTCAATAGATCTAAGAAACAGATGATTAGTGCTTGGTGAGCGGCAAGACGATAAGCACTACTTACAGCGTCTCAAGCAAGCGCAATCCCCCTCCAATGAAAATGAATACTTGTGGGAAAGTGAGCAGATAGATCGGGTCCTGTCGTATCAAATCAAACCCAAGACGAAGACCAGAGAAGATACAAGAAGCGCTGGCACTGTGTTCCTCAATGTTGTGGCTCAGAGATGCAAGCGAATTTTTTCGTTGCTGCAGGTCTTCGTTGCGAGATGAGATGAAAAACAGTATGTGTGAGATCGGATCGGACTCGATGTTGTAAGAGAGGAAGCGGTCGTGAGAATTTTCCAAGCGCTCGCCTTGCGATGCTGGTTTGCTTCGTCGGACAATTCGCCGTACATTTTGTAACAGTTCAGCGTCGGCAGGAGTGCATTGCCTTGTGTTATCAGACGCCCATTTCTCAGCTTTTAATTCAAATACAACGTGGAAGGAGGAGGAAGGACTCACACGCTTGATATTGATGTAGAAAGACATTTGGACGAACTGATCTGGGTACATAGATTTCATCACGAGGGCCATGATCATGATAAACTCGGTTAGTACATTTAGGTGGCAAACGCGATCAGGTGCTTTCACTCTCCTCGAAGTCCGCAGGTAAGCTCTTCCACAACATAACGAGCACTTGTGAAATTGCGTCATATGAGTCGGCACTAACGATGAGTGCACGCACGATTTAGACATGATATTCTCGAGGCCGAAGGAAAGGAGAATAGTGTATGGCAAAGCAGCGATACATCAAGGTGAACTTTCTCGCTCGGATAGAATCTGTGAATGACAGGAAACGTTCATCCGGCGATACGTAAGAAGTATCACCCATATAAGTTATTTAAGCTTCATGGATGGCCATGAGGAGGGACGCAGTATGGGTACTTCTTGATAAGACGTTAGAGCGAAGCGCCGGCGGGAGCTTGAATGTTGACAGCGCGACTTGGCATGCGCCATGTTATACTACAGATACTACCGGCTCAGCGGTTGATATTCGACTGAAATAGCGATAGGATTCAAAAAATGAGCATCACGGGACTGTGGGATGGTGAAGCTCAATTTGGAAGTTAGTCATCGAAGGAGTCTTCTCTTTGGGACCTTGCCAATATTACTAATCATGGACATAAAAACAGCACTTGTCAGCACGGCCCCGGATACTCATGCTAATACAAGACTGAGGCCTCTCTGAAGACACTCGAACTCATCAAGTGAAATGACCGCCGAGGCTTAGGCGGATAAAGCCGCGCTGTTCTACAGAAACGGAGTTCATGAATACCATCACCGAGAAGTTCGAGAAAATCATAACAGTTGCTGTTCAACTTCTGGTTCCTGTTTCGTCATCTATTCTTTCTCGCATCTTTCACGCTGAATCTCCGCGGTGAATAAAGAATGTCTTATTTGACTTGGGGCTCACACCTCACTCCCGGTGTAGAATCTGCTGTTGAAACCTGTAGGTCATGAAGACTGTAGCAGGTGAGAAACCAATGATTGCATGGGGATGCATGATATCTCTCGAAGCTGTAGCTACGACATCGTCAAGCAAGACGGCATGCTGTATTAGAGAGTGTAGCATGCGATGGATCGGAGCGCGGTCATCCAAACAAATTTTTCCTCTGGCGCTCCGCGGAGTAACCCCTCGTTCTTTTCCCCCGCGTTAGGAGCAGGCCAGTGCATGGCTCTTGTGATGACCGCTTTGTCGGACTCCCACTATTATCGGCTCGAGGTTCATCTGAGATGACTTTGATATATGCATATCGGTTATTCATTTCGCCGAAACGATCAGTCAATGAGTGTATCATCGCAGATGTGTCTGACCTTTCGATTTATTGTCTTGCTAAGTCGGGGAACTTCGTGAATAGCGTTAAAGAGTACATCATTTTTTCTCGGGGGAAGATCATCATCAGAGAGATGATATATAGACAAAGCTGAGTGTCCCTTGTGCTCGCTCTTTGGACATTAATATTGAGAAGACCGGTTCTGTTTCAGTCTCGAAAGATTAATACTTACATTTATCAATGCTCTTTCTACGTGGGACCCGATGCTAGACGCCCTTGGAACTCATCCTGTCTTCACATATCAGGCAAGCATGTACTCTTCAACGTGAAAGATGCGAAAGAGCGCGGGTCTAGTCAAGAAACAGGTTACGGGATAAAGTCCTTGACCGTCACGCAATTTTCATCTTTAGACGAAGCAGGGAGTCGGTTTCATATCAATTTGTTCGTACAGATAATACACTGGTTGAGCCATACATAGCCACTACCTCGGGCAGACTCGCAAGAGAGGCATATTACGGTGCTCCCCAAGTTTTCGCTTTTCGACCGCGCCAATCGATTTTCCCAATGGGTTATATACTTTACCCGGTGCTCCTCATCCCTGCCATAAACAAATCCATACCATTTGGTCGCTAGATGTTGAGCTGGCCGCGCCGTACATTTAGTGTACAAGGCTGACACTGAAAAATGATCCGCGTCTTGCATTGATATAGTATTATCTATCCACATAGTAAAGCACATAATGTACTGGAAAGAGAGCGATAGAAAGAAAGAGTGGGAGGAGAGAAGCCTCCGCCTATGCTCGGGCTTGAGAAGAGTAAGAAGAGTAACACAGATGCCACATGACGGCCTCGAGTCTGATTTGGGCACGATCGTCCCCAACAAGACAAGCGAAGGACAGAGGGGAAGGTCGACGGTTTACGGTGGTCTGTCCGGGATGATACATACCACGTCGATGCCGTGAAACACGGGGCGCAGGGAAAGCTCTAATACTCCGTCCCCTTCGACCTCTGGTATGATGTCTCGGTGCCTACATCTGAGTCCGACCTGCCGAGTCCCTAGAAAATAACGCCGACCGGACGGTTTCCGCGTCAGCCTAAGCCATGATAGATGACGGAAAGCGAATACGAGACGCACCTTGTGCATCTCATTGTCGAGGATAGTCTCCGTGTCGACTTTAATAGTGACGACGCGCGGGGCGGAGGGCTGCGTGCCAGAGTTGCATGAGTATGTCATGTATGCCATAGAGAAGCCGAAGGAAGAGAAAGCGAAAGTGGAAAACAAACGGATGGGAGAGAGATAAGACGTACGTGAATCTGGTCCGGCCGGTTATTGCGCATGTCGTTCATAGAGTAGTTGAGCCTAGGCGTGTTGGAGCTCTCTGTGGTCCTACCTCGCATAGTCTGACGCGAGTTTAGTCTGGTGGCTTTGCGAATCAGCAGCTTCCTCGAAGAAAGAAAAACAACATGGT
Source organism: Porodaedalea pini (assembly GCA_002794775.1). Taxonomy (NCBI): domain Eukaryota; kingdom Fungi; phylum Basidiomycota; class Agaricomycetes; order Hymenochaetales; family Hymenochaetaceae; genus Porodaedalea; species Porodaedalea pini. The sequence goes on along the minus strand of NBAY01000044.1, from coordinate 334,665 downwards.
GCGTACGACGACATCATTGAGTTCATGTACACTAGACGCGATGGTTCCGTTCTAAGCATAGCAAATGAAGAATGAAGAGGATACGTACGACGCGATAGCAGAAGATAAAACAAGATATACACGAGCGTGTTCGGGAGTGCGACGCCCGTAATCAAGCACACAATTGCACACACAGCCGTCAGTGCGCCCGTGTCTATTGTAAACGCTGTGAGCTTGTTAACTATGCTATCGTTCTTCTTAGACCCCGTTCTGTTGGAGTGAAAGAGGAAGACGAGCATAGCAGCGATGACAGCGTCGGCGACAGCGGTTACGATATTTACAGTGCGCATCACGTTGGAGATCGAGTGGAGCTCGGCGAAGGTGGTAAATCTGTAGCATTTAACGTAGTACACGATTGTGCAGACGAATTGAGCGATGGCGAGTGCGGTGATTATGCCCGTCACGATCAGGTTTTTCTTGCTTACTGTGTAGATCGCATGTAAGTCTGCGAGGCAAATGAAGGGCAAGCAGCACAGCGGGACATACGACGATATATCTGGACGGCAAAGGCGGACTGCACGAGCACACTTATGACTGCCGTGAGGATGATCGAGTCGCGAAGCATGCTAAATTCGAAAAAAATGAGCCTCATGCGCGTTTCTACAAGGTCATTGACGGCTCACCTCTCGAACTTCGCGAGCTGTGCCACGTTTGCATAGTTGGTGATTAGGTACCTGTACGTGCTGGCGACGACGAACGCCTGATGTACCGTATCGAGTGCCCAGACAGCAAAAACGTGTATCTTCAGGGACCACGAGTCGCTGCCATGTCTCTTTCAAGGATAGTACATACAGACGTAAATCCAACGCGAGAGATAAAAGAGGGAAATGTGACGTACGTTGTAGTAATAATAGACCTGCACTGTACCAGCGCCCCATAGACTACCGCGGAAAATTAGTCGGTAACATTCAGCGAGAAGTCGAAGCAAAAATGCAAAGCGCACCCCATTGTGAACCTGGTGAGCAAAACACTATTAATTATCACCGAAGGAAGAGCTCAAATGCGCACGTACACCGATGCAAGAATCAAGCTCCCAAACTACCGCCAGACCATCAATCATGAATTCCACGATGAAGACCACTGATACGCACAGTGTCATCTAGCGACATGGTGGTGATGGCGTTGCTAATCCTGGGCTACGAGTGACCTTCAACCACAGATAGGAACGGGAGTGGATGCAAGATGGGAGCACGAAAGGAAGAGAAACGCGTACAAGCACTCGGATGGCATTTTTGTAAACCCTCCGCGACGGCACCAAAATGCAGAAAAAAAGTCAGCATGAAAGACAAAGAAATAAGGTCCAGGGTCCCTGAGTACATTCCGATGGAAGACGGAAACTCGCTTATTCTGGTAAACCATTAATATTCCGGCTGTTGCAACGCGTGTTGTTTACACGTGTCATGTCATGTTCCCACAAATACGAAATTTACCTTACTTTTAGCTCTACTACGCCTATTAAGGGTAATCTAAGCAAGAGTCACAGTTCGCGATCGGAAACTCGATCTTGCAGATTGCTCGGGGCCTCGGAGGTAAGAGTCCCACTCAGAAAAAGGAGCCCATTCCTACGCTCGCCGCCTACTACTTGAAGTCCTTCATCGAGTCGGAGCGTGGCCTCACCGTTCAATGCAGTGCTCTCTTCGACGCGTCGAGCACATCCCGTAAAGCATCAGTACTAGACTCAGGATCAAAAGCGTGCTTTTTTTATTCACATTGTCAAGCTACTTGACAGCTCTTCAACAGTACATGTACACGGTGTCAGTGTAAAGTTGGTCTTTCCAGTGAGTATTTTGGATCTGGCTGCACAAAGAATTCCTTGACGGTCAATTTAGACTGGTTTATAATTATTTTGATCGACTGCGAGTGATTAAATTGAGTGGTATTCGTATTGCGTTATCCTTGTGATTGCTTTTTATTCCTAAAGTAACGTAAGGTTCAGCAGAGCAATTACTCAGTCTTTCGTAGACAGAATACTGTCAAGACCCTGCTCGTGTTAGAGGCGGTGCAGTACAATAAGTTGGTAGGTTTCACTTATCTCACCGTGATCGAAGACAGTAGCCATATGTCGATCCACATAGCTTACTTTTTTTAGGTACTTAGTTGCCGCCGACGGACACGCAAAAAAGCGCCACAATCTGTGGCGAAAACAACACTTCACGGTCTTCACCATTGGAATGGGGGCTCGTTGACTGGTAGGTGTGATATGCGCTAGATTGAGCTGTTACTGACTTGAAAGCAGGAGTATTCCAATGACGTACGGAGTAGCCCTCGCGGCCTCGTTCATCACTGGGACGTTGCATCGACACCACGAAACCAGGCTCAAGCTCGAGACCAGCCGTTATCCGCTCCTCGCCGTGGCAATTATCCACTCCTTTGTTATCTGTTCTATGTACAGATATCTCATCCCTCCTAACGTGATTTTGTTTTTGCGGCCAAGAGCACAATCAACATGAAAGATTCTTCACGCGAAAACTGCCTCAGAAGACTCCGGAGGACTGCATCTCACGATGGCTTCGACAGTGCTTAAGTACGTTTATATCATGAGCATATGGAATTGGGATACTTGGAGCTGGGCACTGGCACGTAACATTGACTTGAATACAAAGCACTTTTCAGGAGATCGTCGAACTAAGAGCTCCAGGAGTTTATCGTGAGGTAGATTAGCCCAGTGCATTCTGATCTTCGCTTACCACCTACTTACTGTAGACCTATCCGTATTCGCTCAACTGTATAGCCCCTATAGTTCGACTCATCTGGGCGCGAAAGCGTCCCAGCCTTGACGGCCGTTTCACGCACATCCTCCCCTTACACTCCGTAACGAAAATCGTTATCGGCTGTAAACAACAAACCTTTCCCAGACGCGTGACAGAGACGTATTCTGTTTAAATGGCCGGAGTTGAAACGCGCCGTCACCGTGTCGGCCTCCAGTAAGGAGTTGTGCCGAGGGTGTGCGTGAAGATGGGAACATCACGGATTTGATGTAGGAAACCATGGATGTGGTGGAGTACCGTGTCGGCGGCGCGGATTTCGCTCATCCGTGCGTTTCGCTTCGAGTTTTGTTCTTGATGTTCGTCTCACACGTCTTGGCAGGAGTCGTTCAGTAACGTGGTCAACAGCTGTAAGTCCTCGGGATGAGTATATACATCGCCCAGACACGTCTGTTCATACGAGATTTTGCCGGCTGACAGATCATAACTTCAGAGTACATCCTCCGTTCTTCTCCAGCCTGAAAGTCATTATAAGCCTCACGCGCGTGCATCGTCATTGTCTTCATTATGTTTGACTTGGCTTGTAAGGGTTTTCTGGCCTTTGCTGTGAATACTGCTAGTATATTACCTCCGCAAGTTCCTCGACAACTAGCTCGGTGACTCGACTGAGTTGACGGGGAGGTGTTCCGAACACACGCATCATCACTTGTTATTGAGACAGGCGATAGAAGCCGCAATATAGGCGAATGCAATATTACGGTAGCCTAGCACAAAACTGGGGTTAGAGATATGAAGTGCCAGCTTCTGTAAAGCGTTTCTGAGTCAAGAAAGGATTAAAGTAAGTTTAAGTTGGCGTGAGAGTCTAAGACGCATTTCAGTCGGCACGTTTTTCAAATCTGGCGCGGTCAGGAAGGAGCCACCATGCAACTGCCACTGTTAAGGCATGTTCGCCCCCTGGCTGCTCGTCTAACACGACAGCCTGAACGACAGACATGGGCACGACCGTATACACAAAGGCAGAGAAATGAACTAGGCAGAAACATTGGTCAGAAATCGCCATTCGAGAGCCAAGAGTCCATCGACCCGCGTCCGAGATGGATGTTCTCGACCGCCTCGCTGCTGCGCGTCATTCTCATTCCCAGTGGGCATCTAGCTTATGAGAAGGTCATTTTTATTTGCCTGATGTTATTCTAGCGGGTCTGGTCTACGCAGTGTTTTATCATGATTTTGGCGAGGAGGAGCATGTCTTCATGCCGGTATGTTCAGAGGCTTCGTTCTGCTCTTTGGCGTTGCTCATGCTACTTTCAGCCTCGCAGATGGCTACAGGGACAGAAAGAGTCACTCTTTACCTTAAGCCCTAAAGAGAAACATCTTGTTAAGGATGCTGCGGTCGGTGACGAGCGTCGACGGTCGTAAACGTGGCGTACTCGAAGGACAGGGTGCTGAAATAGTTACAATGCGTGAAATGGATTTCATCTCACTGTACGTATCGAGTTCCAGAACTAGTTTGTTGGGTTAACGTTTCATTTTCAACTCTAAATTGAAGAGCTTTCTAGTTATGCTTCCTTATGGGTGTGATAATGTTTTACGGATGCTTTTGATGCAGTCAAGAATGCGACCTCAAAGTTGTCTGCATCTAACTCTTTCATTTTTTACAGCCTCCTTTGTTCTAGTACATTGAAGCTGGTGCTCAAGAAGACAGCATCCGGAACAAAATACCTAAGAAGAGAGTGCTGCTGTCAGCTGACCGCTCTTTAATTCACATCTAAAAGGCTGCGTCATTCCGTTCCGAGGTCCGGCTCTAGCAATCACCCTTCATCATGACTACCAATCTGAATGCGACTGCGACACCTGGGTACGGTTTTGCCACTATAGATGGCAAGGATGTCCAGGGAAAGGAGAACTCGTTCATTTATCCGCATCATTCTCTCGAGACCGCTCGCGAACTGATAGCGATAGCTCAGGCTTTGGTGCACCCCCGAGGTGTCGGAATATACGCGACGGATGAGACGCCCGATGGCATCGAGGCGCGCTTGGTAGCCGCACAGGGAGAAGAAGGTGCTGGAAAGGAATGGACCGAGGAAGAGAAGAAAGAGCGAAGACGTCGCTGGAGGGAATGTCTCTATGAGACTCTACCGACAGGTGAGCCAGTCCTACTATCTAGTGACTATACGCCGCTAATTACCGTTGCAGAGTACATATCGGGTGTCATCCTCTATCAGGAGACACTTGTTGACTTCAAACTCGCACCCATCCTTGCAGCTCGGGGTATCATACCTGGTGTACGTGCCGATACGGACTCACATCCACTTCCGATCTCTCCGTCGGAGCCAGCGACGCAGGGACTCGACGACCTTCTTCCACGATTGCGCACCGCTCGTGCGCACGGCGCTCGTTTCACTAAGGTTGAGCCTAATTCACTGAGTCTGAAGTCTTGACTCTGACCTCCCTTACTAGTGGCGTGCACCAATTCTGTGCGATGCCTCAACCCTGCCATCGCACGCTGCCCTTGAGGCGCAAGCGGAGGCACTCGCACGATTTGCCGCAATCAGCCAGCAGGCAGGCCTTGTCCCGATCGTTGAGCCCGATGTCGATTTTGGCGGGGACGCAAGCCTGGCACGCAGCGTCGAGGTGCATGTGCGCGCGATCGCGATGATCTACGCGCGTTGCGCGGCGTACGGTGTCCTCACTGAAGGTAAATAAATCAAATAAAGACGTTAACGTTTCGCTGACTTCTTGAGAAAGGATCATTGATCAAGCCGTCATTCCCTCAGCCGGGTCTCAAGCACCCGTCGAGAGAAAATACAACTCCGGAAGAGATTGCTGAAGCGACCGTTGCTGTCCTCGCGCGCGCAGTACCCGTTGGCATGGCAGGCGTCGTTTTTCTATCCGGTATGACCTCGGCCAATTCAAAATACAACGACTGATTTACGTCCTTCTCTTCTTGCTTCCAGGAGGTCTTCCTGATGAGACTGCGGCGCTGTACCTCCAGAGCGTCAATGAGATTGTCGACAAGGCGAAGACGAAGGCAGACCTGGAGCCCTCTCCCTACGCCCGCCTGCCGCCTCTCTCGTTTTCCTTTGGGCGCGGTCTGCAAGGCGACGCGATGCAACGCTGGGTACGCGGAGATGAGAGTGGTGCTTGCGAGGCATTCCGAGTACGCGCCAAGGCATGCTGGAAGGCGGCGAGGGGCGGACGGGAAGAATGAGACAATACAAAAACGAAGAATAACAAGTTCAATGTTGATGATAAAGTTCAGTCCGTGTTGACCATTTGTTCTATGTGATAAAATTGTCGTTTATTGACATCGTCGACTCATGATTCAGAGACAATACGAGCTCAAGTATTTTTAGATCGAACAACTCAGACTCTTAGTCATCGTCCGCACCAGGCCGTGCACGCTGGCGTCGATCCCGGTATCATCTTTTAGGATACCCGTCCTTCAGCCATATCACTCAGGCTAAAGACATTTCCGTCTTACCAAGCTATTCAAGCTTCTTGTTCATCGAGTTAAAAATACAAAATTGACTCGTATAAAAAGGTCCAACAAATCTCTTTGGACAACACTCCCGATAAATCGAGCAATGACAGACATCACCAAGCCTCTTATCGTTGTCACTGCAGCTGTCGGTGTACAGGGCAGCAGCGTCGTTATCTATCTCCTCAAAGAAGGCTCCTTCCGCGTGCGCGCTGTAACGAGGAATGTGACTTTAGAGAAGGCTCTCACGCTATCGGCAGGAGGTGCGGAGGTCGTGAGCACTGACTACAGTGATCCCAAGAGCATTCGGAACGCGTTCGAGGGTGCATATGGAGTGTTCGGTACCTCGATATGTGAGTATATTATTAACCTCGGGCGGAACAAATTTGTGATCATGACTTATGCCTATGTAGAGATTGGGAAGCAATGGACGCTGATAAGGAAACATAGCACGGGAAGATACTTGCCGATGCTGCAAAGGTGGTGGGATTGAAGCATTTCATGTGGTCGTGAGGTTGTTCCTTCTATAATATATGGCCGATATTCAATCATATCTCATTTAGGACCCTCGAGTATTCTGAAGTCCCTCTCAGGGAATCGAAAGCTCTTGTCAACGACTACCAGAATGGGCTTTCTCGGACCTCATCAGTGTTCTATCCCATTCTTTGCCTTTGATCAGCTCTTATGACATATTCTCTAGTCTGATCGCCGCGATCTACTATGAGAATTTCTACATCTTCCCGGATATGGCAGTGAAGAGGAACGAATCTGGAAGACTAGTGGCACACTAGCCGCTCATGTAGACGAACAACCCTCTGGACGCATTCTCCGTTAGAGAAACAGGGGCGTACGTTCTCACAGCGTTCAAAGCCCGCAGAAATGTATCGGTTAGGCCTACTTCTTGTTTCACGACGCGTGTACTATCCTGACTACTGCATCTAGACAAGGATATCCGCCTTCTGTCCGAAATCATCACGTCTCGTCAAATTCGTGGAGACCCTCCGAGTGTCTGGCTTGGAGATTGATCTGGTCGAGACTAGCAAGGGGAACTTTAAGGCTTCAGAGATACTGCAATGGGCATCCAGAGATGCGTGAGCTATGGATCAAGTGGGTTCAGGCGCATCGCTTCGCTTTGTCAAGTCGCTGACCCAATTGTTCCTATAATCTTTGATGAGTAGCATGAGTAAGTCATTCTTCGCCTCCGGCTAAGTACGAAAAGACCTAGGCTGATCTTTGTGCTAAAAGAATGGAAATACGATAATAACGGGAACGCGGAGATGAAGAGGGACCTGAATCCCACACGCACAACATTCGGGACCTTCATCACAGCAAATGTCGTCAAATTAATCCCGAAGTAGGAGTGGAAGTGATGGACTAATATTCAGGATCGATATACGGAGGCGGCATATCGAATGAATCGTTCTACAATTGCTAATATCTTCAATATCTTCACTGATTCTTCAGCGTGTGATGGGGGAAAGCTATGCACCGGATCCCTGGGAGTGTTAAGGGTACAGTGTAAATATGCAATCTTCATAAATCAATACAAGCTTCAAGCTTCAAGGCGAAAAACGCGTATCTAGCTTCACTTCTTATGTTCATCCGCAACGGAACTGGGGCTCAAACCTACTTGCTCTGCTTTCTTCGACTCGAATGCCATGCTCGGTGCGTCCTGAGGCACCTTTGGTACGTGATCTTCAGATGTAAGCATGGCTGATCGAACGTACGATAGAAGGACGCGGCCTCGGCATACAGTGGACAGCGGTCGATACCCGGCACCGGCCGACTGAAAGGTAAGCCTGCACGCGAACCACCGACACGATCTATTCATCGCGTTCTCCCAATACAAGAAGTGGCTAACTAGTCGCGGTTCTGGGGATCCTTTGAATTTCGTGTAATATTCCGCATCGATAATCGGAGTACAAAGGCGGTATATCTACTGGGTGTCATGGCACTTAGCTACATACATATCTCCTACATGGTATCAAACCTGCAAGAGAATCAATGTATACTGTATTTGTTCCAGCTCAAATTCCTCGATCAATTAGCTTACGAGACTCTTTTGATTAATTACCTGCAGGTTTATTCTCGTCTCGATTGAGTGCACATTCAAAGACAACGCGGTTTCGACGCACAATGAGCGGGGCAGGGTCAGTATCCGACACTGACCGATCAATGGCAAGCCTGTGCGTAAACCATCATCATAATTCAGGAATTGCGTTCTCTCAATATATGAAATACTTAGCTGTCATCTGGTCGCAAGCTTCTGCCGAGCCCAATTTCCCAATGACAGAGGATCACGCACACGAGGCTTCAGAAGGGGGGGGACTCCAAGCCCATCTCCCCCTTGAATGTAAAGCATCTGGGATACTACGAATCCTTCGGGATTCCTTATGTGGTATGGACTTTGTTATTTTCTGCAGATCACTGTCTTATTTCTCCAAATACATACTGTCACCGAGATTTGCATCGGCACCAAAGGCTCTGGGCCGCATCATTCCTATGGCAAGCTCGTCGGGTGCGCCTTCTCCCAGTTATTAATTGCTGGACATCCAGAACCTGATTTATCGGGTTTAGGACAGTCCGTTAGCTCTCCCACATTTATCGGGAATATTTTATGCTCACGTACAGGACCGTTACACCATGCATTTGAGCGCGTCCCGTCTGCGCCAGGGTCGCAGGTCTGTGGATATAGTCTCCAGTGGAACCAAGGAATTAAACGGTCTGCGAATTTGAAAAGCGCCGCATACCCTTGCATTCAAATGCCTCGCTGCGGACGCATGGCGCATTTGGACCATCCCTCCTCTTCTCGGAGCTCTTGTACATTGTCGAAGTCGAAGATGCATCGCCAAATGCCAATACTTCGAAATTCTCTATTTTTGCAATCGTGGGACACCTTCGCGCTCCTTTGTTGCCGCGGCCGCGATGCCACACCCCAAAGCCTCGTGGATCACACATTTGCGATTCTTCGCTAAATTATTGTGCGCAGTCGAGTGGCGCCGCGTGGAGTGGCTTCAAATGCGAAGTATGCCGCCTCGGCCGTGGTGAATACAGCCCTCGATGACTCGACGGTCGACCATGGCCATTCAAATCTTCACAATCTGACGAGAATGTCTTCACTTCCCTTGATAGAAAGTATAGGAACTCTATCAATGCTAAGTTTAGCGCCCAACCGCGCTAGTGCTCTAGAGAGCTAGTCTCGCGATGTGGCAGGGACATTGCTACGACGACCGGAAGATCACGGGAGAATCTGGCAATACGCTGTGCTAACCGAGAAGTCGAATTCGAACAGTGCCTCAACTGGGAGTCCGGCGAACAGATCGTCGCTATACTCAGCGAGCGCAGCACAATCTTCTGCACCACGACTGGGCGCCGCTGCACCGCCCTTTCTCGTGCGGAGACTCCTCGATACGGAGGCCATCGGCGAAGGGTCGACGCAGCAGAAATATATTCGAAGTTAGAGGGACGGAATTGGAGAAGTCGAAGTCGTAATGGCGCCCAAGCAGCGATTATTCCTCGACTGAAAACATCCGCCTCGAGTTCGATGGACGGCTGTGGATGGCGCGAGATCGCGCCCTAGAGCCTGAGGAAGTGAGCCTGAGGAAATGATGCGAATCGCGGAGGCGATATAACATTTTTTCATTTGTTACACTCGAAGCATAGTGACTTGTCAACCTGGAAGACTCTGAGTAGCCTCGCCTATATGTTGCCCAGAGGTTTGTTTTCTTTCTTCTTTTTATAGCCATCTTTCTATTTCAGAATCTGAGACGCCGCAAACAAGCGAAAAAAAGAGCAGGCGTCAAGGTAGGCGAGCAACCGATTCGGCACAGCTTCTCTGTATTATTCATATACGGCTGCTTGCCGTCTCGATGATCAAGATTGCAAAGAGCGCCTCGAAGTGAATTGAAAGAGAGAGCAATACGATAAAGTAAAACGTGCAGCTGTTCAAAACATAGCTTTATGTGATTACGTTTTGGGCACTATCCGAATCACAAGCCTTATAATCCAATACAAAACTCGCATTTTTTTCATGAGCGTAAGGACGTCCAAATAATATGTATATACGTTTCTTCGCGCAATAATCTAAGCGAGATAACCCACGTTACGGCTTCTGGTATACTTGATCCGTAACAAGTCTCGACCCTCCGGGGGAATTGAGGAGTGGTTGTTCTTCGCGGGATGATACCGACCTGAAGGCATGTTTCTCGCGTGTACGCGCAGCGATGGTGTGCGGTTCGAGGGAAAGAGACGTTTCATATGCGCGTGGGGGCAGATTGTTTGTCCTGTAGCCGGTCTCGGACAGGAATCATCTCTCTTGCTGCTTCCTATGCTGTAAGAGTGAAAAACTCTCATGTGATAACGTTCCATTCTTGGGCATGAAGCCGTACACATATCAGTGATCACTTTGTGCCAGATTGAAGGAAGCCTTCGAAGATGTGCGCCGTTCGAACGGTCTTCCTCCGCAACGACGGAGACGAGAAAATACCAAAACGTGCAACAGGCGATGCTTGGAGCGACGGCGACGAAGGCCTCGTTGGATAAACGCTCTGGACTGAATTGAGGGATAATTTGGGCGTCGTAATCAAGATCGGGAGCGACGAACGTACTCTCCCCCGATGCAAAAGGTGGCAAGCAAAGAAAGCATAAATTCGCCGAGTGGTCGGGAGTCTTGTCCCAATCCTTTTCCTCCCCACCTCTGCGCTGGAGCTTTTATTAACTCAGAGATCACGATCCGCTAGCCACCATCACCTCGGCAACTTCAGAATGTCTAACGCGGCATCCCATTTAGGAAGTTTTGGCCAGCGTCGATCGGCTTCCCACGCCCACTCTCCCGTTTCGCCGTCAACGGTGCCCGAGACACAATGTGCAGAAGAACTCTTCCAGCAACCACCACCACGTCCCCTGCTCCCACCCATATACTCACAGGGACCATCATTGAGAACGGACGTGGATCCTGTACGACATTACTGGCAAACGTCGCACCAAGGCGTATTCAGACACGGCGAGCACGAGCCTTCAGCGCGTACGGAATACGAATTTATCGAGGGATTGGAAACTGTGCAAAGCATCGAAGGCTCAGCTGGGACATCACAAAATCTGCATCGCGCTCCTGCACAAAGGGGTTCTGCTTTCTACCCTGACTTCAAACGTGAGGAAAGCGAATTGTTCGTACCTCTAAGTCGGCATTCGCGTTCACTGTCCGGTGTCCTCGGGCAGCCCTCTGCTCCTATGTCTTCCGAGTATCTGCACTCGACTGGCTTCCAGGAACATCCTACTCTCGCAGAACTCGCAACCGAAGCACCCATCGCCTCGTCTTCATGCTCCTCGAGCTCCTCGATCGCCAAGTCTAGAAATTCGGCAACCGGTGGTTACTCTCACTTCTCAGTTCCGGATACATCAACGGACGCTGCTGATTTTGCTCAGTACGACGGCTATTCCCTCTCCGGTGAAAGAAGTGCACCCGACCATGGACCTACCCATGTTGGAGGTGAATTGCCTGACAGCGGTGGGAGCGGTAGTATTGGACCAGTCCGCTCGAAGAAGCAACGCTTGGTGAAAGGCAGGGAGCGCGCACGCATCGAGCTGGCGCCAGATCAGCCGCCAACAACCCAGGGCAAGCAACGTGAGCGCGTTTACGTCGCATGTCAACAATGGTATGTCTTTTCTACTTCTCCAAAATACACGCTTTGTATTTCATCCATCCCCGCCCCTGAAATGTAAATATTGACTAATTGCTTCGCAGTCGGAGTCGCAAGATTCGTTGTGATGGCGCGAAGCCGATGTGCTTCAACTGCAATCAGCGAGGGACGGGCATCTGCGAGTTCGACTCCGTTCCAAAGCGCAGAGGCCCTGACCGTCAGCCTGGTGCTCGTCAGCGCCATGGGAACCACCCTTCTCCCCGCGTCCGTCGGAAAACCACGAAAAGCGATAGACGTGAAGCGCCGTCGGCGCCTCAGGGAACGTCTTTGTACTTGACTCCACGTTCTGGAAGCGAGTCCGCCGCAGCGCCATCACCCCGCACAGACAACCGGAATGCCATGTGGGCACGTATTCCCTCGCCGCCGTCCTCTGCGAGCACCAACGGTTACGAATATGGATATGACCAACCCGCACCAGGTTCTTCTGGTTCAGACGCGAGCCAAGCGCCCCTTGATTATCGCAATTTACACGCCCCACCCTTTGCCTACGACACTCCGCAGGATAGCTACTTTGGGAACGCTCTCAGGCCTGAGCCTGACCCGCGAGTATCCGTTCCTCGTATTTCTACGGACCCGTTGGTCCATCCCTCTACCGCACCTCTCTCCGGAACATTCTCGCCGGAGACGCCTGACCCAATCTCCTATCCGGTCCTCACCAACCCCTTTGACACGCATACGTCTTCCTATCCGATTGTTCCCTCTGATTTTGTGGCGGGAGCGAGCCGTGGGAGCTTGGATAGTATGACTACCCTGGACAGCACCGCCTCGCCGGAGTCAATGGGGTTTGGTGATTACGTTCCGCATGGGCTGAACTTCGTACAGCCTGTCGTCGCCGATCACGAGTCGGTTGTCCATAACGTGCATACGGATTTCGATACCCTTGCTGCTCAACAAAGAGGAAATTTGGATTATTTGGCTGTCCCGGACGTGTGCACGCTCCATTCGCGACGAAGTAGCCTCGCCCATGTTGTATGTCGTTTGCCGATTTCCCCTGCTCCGTCCCAATGTATATATACTGATTATCATTGAGAATCCTGCTTCATATAATCCGTACCAATGGGCTGTTATACAGGGTCAAGACATTTGTGCCGCTTATATATCCACATTTGAAGATGAAGAGCCTGCTGTGCCTTATGAATTCAGCATCTCCCAGACTCCCTCATTGGACTTCGTGCGCAAGACTTGGTGGGACTCCCTTCTTGACACCTACTGCTCAGAACCATACTGCACACCCGCCATCGCTGCCCGCTACGAGTCAGCCTACGGATTCTCCATAACCGTCCCGAGCGGTACGTATGCAGCAGGGACGGTACGGCAGCAAGTCGGTCAGATCGTCATGCGAGATCTGCAGTCGTTGTTCAAGGACTCCATAGTCTGGTTCGCGTTCATCAATGTGCCGCTTTTCTTCGGGACGTTCTTCCGTGCTCGGGAGACGATGCAGCCGGCTCTTGTGCTTTCTGTTCTCATGTTCTCAAATTATCTGCGCAGCAGCGCGGTTGAGCTCGGAGCGGAGGGAATGAGGAGGACCCTTTGGTTGAAAGAAAAGGCGCAGGCGGCGCTTGATGCGAGCGTGAATGCAGCTTGGATCGATCCTGGCCTCGCTCAGGCTGCATGGGTGTGTTATCTACTATAACTGAATGTCATCGAGTCTATCTAATGAATTGATTTTTTTTTTGAAGTTACTCGCACTCTTTGAAATCTCATCGCAATCCATGCGTAGCGTCACCCGGCTTCACTCAGCTTTAGCCACGCTCGATGGCATCATCCGCGCGCTCTCTCTCACATTCATCGATGCCCAAGACCCGTCGTCGTCGGTGTTTTCTGATTCCACCTCCTTGTCGCCCCACACCTCGAACCTGTCTAATGGTGATGTTTCGCACATTCTTCCCATGCCGCTGTACAACAGGCAACCCATCGCGGATGCACGCCTCAAGTCCAAAAACAATTCGCAGCTTCTACAATACCATTCCCCGAATCCAAACACCACCGGTAATCACCATCACGCTCCAGCGAGTGCTCGGTCTGCGTCTCAGCCAGCAACGTGCATGTGCAATGAATTGAGTCTGGGCCAGAACTGGGCCGAGGCGAAGGAACATGTTCCGTTCTGGTTGAACTCGCCTGCCTGGAAGGCAACGTGGAACGACGGGGAGGTCAGACGCGAGGAATGTCGGCGGCTTTGTTGGAGTACTCTTCACTTAATTGCGGGTTATACAACGTACCGCACCTCGCTCGGCTTGAACACTCTTGACCTTTTCTTACTCCACCCATCAAACGTGAGCTCATTTCTCTGACGCAAGCGACTTTTTTCATTCCAACTTTTTTTTTTCAGGTCCATAATATCTTCCCGGGCGAAAATCTTACCGATCTCTCAACATTGTCGCCTTCAACCGCAAAATTCGAGACGGTATGGGCTCTCTATGCGCGCGCTACTCTGCTCTGGCACGCATGTCTCCGTATCCGGAATGTCAGCGACCGCGAGCGCGCGGTGTTTGCGCATTCTGTATGGCTGGAAGCCGAAGCGATCGAAAACGCCCTCGACGGACACTCGTGTAATACAGAGCGTGCATCCCTCTATCACGGACGGGAGTATCTGTTCAACGCGCGAATGTACGTCTCGTCCGAATTCCGACGATTCGTGCCCCATCCGAGCCCGTAAGTCCATCATCAATTCATCGTCGTCCAGACGACCAGAGTATTGAGCTCTCGTTTCAGTGACATGTCGGGTGCTGTTCATCGGAGAAAGGCCGAAGAGTGGCGTGCGTTATTTTATTACTTGACTACGTGGAGCACACCGTCTTAAATTTTATTCTCCAGTGACCCACCAGGCGACGCTGGCCAAGCGCAGCATGCACGGGATGCAGCTGTTGACGGGCATTCGCGGGACTATGCTCGCGAAGCGGCCGTTCTTTTGCTTCTGGTTCATGGGCCACATCTCGCGCTGTCTGCAGCTCTGGCAGGGCGACAAGACGCTGACGATTGCTCTCGAACTCGCGAAGCACTTTCTCTCGCCGATTAATTACCTTTCTGCGCTTTGGCCGTGCGAAGGTGAGTATTCGGGCACGGTTAATCTCCATTGGAAAGCCCCGCGAGCTGATTGTGTTCTTTTTCGGATTTGCATCTTTTATTTATTTCGTAGACCAGCGGATGCAGTACGCAGGTATTCGACAGGATTTGGAGAATGCGTGCCGCGAGGCTGGGCTTGCTCTTCCCCCGCCAGTCGTTCCTACGTTCCCACTTCCATCGAGCTTGACGGTCTTACCCTAGGCTGCTATACTTCTTTCGTTCTCTCTCTCTCAGCGATCCTCTTCACGGACTTCCTTCCTTGTCCCTCATGGACTTCTGTAAATTTGTTGTGTTTGTCGTCAAGAGTCCCCGAGCCGCTGCGCGCCTACATATGTATACCGAGCCTTGGCATCGACTGACGCTTTTTTTTCTTCCGCTCTTTCTTGCACGACTCGGATGTTCTTCTATCGTCTTTTCTTGCATTTCTACGTCGTACTTCGGACGCTGGTGTCTTTTTTTTCTTTGTTCTGTCGTTGTGTCACTTGGCTCATCTTTTCCCTCTTTGGTTGCTATGGATCAAGGACTTCTTTTTGATGTGCATTATTTGTAAGTAGCTACTTGAAGCGAGCGTGATACACGGTGCGGCTTCTTACCACTAGTAACAGTAATATACGTTTTTACAAAAGGTGGTGATCACATAATTTTGATCATTTCGGCACCTCAAAAGAACTTTGTAAGATCCACATCTTGTCCTAAATTCATCATTTGATCTATATAAAATAATTATGAGATTGATGTGAGAAGTAAAGTCATGTAGAGTCCACAATGAGAAGAATGGGTGTTTTGCTGAGGGGGGGGGGGGGCAGAATCCTTTCTGTGATTTTTCATGAGCTGGGATTTGTTTCCTAGAAAAGCTATGTAAATTTGAGTCATAAGTAAATATTTTTTTCCCCCTGTGTTGTTTCTCTTTTTCTGTTGAATACAGACTGCTCCCAAAAAAATTTGAAGATGTCCCAGGTACTAGTACTCCTAAAAAATGATTATAAAGCTGATTATCTCATAGTGAATATGCTAATTTCATGAATTTCTTATTCCTCATGAGTGTTAGGCAGGAGTTTGGGAGACAACTCAAACTGGGCAGGCCTTGGCTGACTGTCATCTGGGATGTGTTATACTCAAGTGGGGACTCAGGACACACTGTACTCAGGCTAGGTCATCATGGAGGTAAGAGGATTACTGCTCTTTTCAGAAGTATTGTCACATGTGATCTCACTGATTTTCATGCCGCAAGAGCCTCAAAACACAAACATTTTCATATCTCAACCAAAGTTGACCTTTTTGCATCATCTAAGTTGCTAAATTCATTTTTTTATCTCATCTTTCATATTTCAACAAGAGTGATAAGAAATAGTAAAAATTTGAGTCCAAAATAGCAAAAATGCTGTTTTTGAACCCATTTCCCTTGTTCATTTTTTCCTGTACTCAGATTTCACTGTACAGTGCTCCAGACCAGCCTGGAATTCCAGTATTAGTCTATTATGAATTTACAGACTGATTTTGAGATGTAGTGTGAGGTAGATGTGCTGAATTGGTGCATGCCTAAAACACACAAATCCCCTCTGTTTCTGCAAGCCCCCAAGCCCCCAGGAAAAATTCTTCTCAACTAAGTTCATGCATGTAAATTCATTCAAAGTGTATTGGAAGAGATTTGAGCAGTATCCATAGATACAGGCTTGCTTCATGAATCAGGGATATGTTCACAAGAATAGTGCATACAGTCAGAATCTGGTACTCAATTCAGCTCACTAGTTGATGCTAGAGCCCTGGAAGCTGCTCAAATCTGTTCCAATACACTTTGAATGAATTTACATGCATGAATTTAGTTGAGAAGAATTTTTAATCTATCCATCACATTATAAAACAATATACTGCATTAGTTTCATAACTAGCCCAAATTCACCCCTTGGTCAATTTCATAACCAACCCTGCCTAAATATAATAGTACAATCACGTGCTTCATCGTGCATGAACCTCTGTGGTCCTACTCCCGCATATTATGATAACTGGAGCAACCATGGCTCACTGAAAATGAGCTTGATTCCTGGAAATTTTATTCCCAATGACCTTATTTGCTATGAAAGATAATCAACTGTAAATCATAAAGACCATTCTCCCAACTGGTTTCATATCTTTAACTTCAAATTTTTGAGCTCAGGAACAGAATTAGGGAAGGGGGTTTGTTTTTTTACCCCTATCTGAACAGGTAATATTCTTCAAAATTTGGTTTCTTTATAAGCCCGCAGAAATAATAGTTATATGCCTTCTTTTTCTTTTTTTCTTTTTGAAGAGAATTCTGTGAAGGAATTGAGTGAGACATTGATTTCACAAAGTTTTTTTTTCTTGAGGTGCTGAAATGTTCACTCACCCTCGTTGTTACCAGATGTACCATGTGATTACTTCAAGGCGATTGTCAATTGCCTCATCGTCGACCGGCTTTCAGACACCCGGAGAAGGCCTATATATAGGTCAGCAGGTACGCGTAGAAGCCTGCAGAAATATTAACAGGGTTAAATTTATCTTTTTTTCCGCATGACGGAGGGAGGGGAAGGCGATGGGTGATGTGCGCGTTATTAATATTGCCTTTCTTTTCTTCTGCCCTGCACTCGAGCTATTCGTTGATTCGACACGGACAGGTCTGTCGATGAGAGCGCTTGTTGCATGGCGTGCCATTACTAGTGTGGGTCCACCCTCGATCCTTTTCTGGAATCGTCGAGGATCACGTCGGTGAGTCGAACAAAAAAGAGCTAACAAGTAAGCTACGTGCCATATAGAGAACCACCAGCGCGCCTTCCGAGCGCGAAGTGAACGCCTTCGATGAACACGAGCGAGGCCTAGGCACCCCACGTCGTCCGTATCTGGTCTGATCGTCGCGTATGGCCACACGCTCCTTGCGTCCTTCGCTGCTTCTCGCCGCTGTCGTATAAAAGAGGACTTTGCTGGGACGACGCCCCGACGTTCCCAGCAGTGCTGCCACCCCCCTCTTCGTCTCGCTCTGCCAGCAGGAAGGAGCGTCCAAGTCGTCGGTATCATCTTCGCAATAAAAAATAAAAAATGAGAGCATCCTCGTCCACCGCCTTCGGCGCTGCGCGCGCGCTCACCTCAGGGGCGAATCAAATCTCCCACAACCGTCTCGGTCCGCGCCCTGACCCATTCAGCGTGGACGCCACCAGCCCCAGCCCCAGCCGCAGCGCCCGTCTCAAATCCAGGACGCAACCCGCCATCAACTCGGTGGACTCCGAGTCCTCTCCACCTCCCCTCCACTCGTCCACCTCGGACTCAAAAATATGGGGGAAGCGACGGCGAAGGGGCGCGGAGAACACCACGAGCGCTTATAGCCGGGTATTCACGCTTGTGTTCTTCGCGTGCCTCGTCCTCTTCCTCCACGCGCTCTCGGGCTCGGGCTCTAGCGTGCCACCTTCCAGTGACCTCTATGCCGACCCACCGCCGGAGCGAATCCACACGTCACGTATCACCCGAGCTCCATCGACAAAAAACGCGCCGAAAGCCGCCGGACACGAACACGGACACGACCACCTCGCCGTCGACCCGGACGGGCACTACGGCTCCACCAGCGCTCCTCGGATCGAAAGCGAAAGCGGGCATCCATGGGGATGGGGCAAGCGCGCACGCGTCACTACCGGCGCGCCCGATTCGGGAGAGGAAGCGGAGGGCGTCCCGGAGCCTACTGTGGACGAGACGCCGGCGGCGGCGAAGACGGCGTGCCAGCCATCCGACTCGCCGCACACGCCCCCTCCCGTCTCCCCTCCCGCCGACGCGCGCTCCGCGCGCGGGGTGAGCACCGTAACGCCTCGCACCGCACTACGGGATGCACTCTCAATAAACCCCGAGGAGACAGAGATGGAGATGGAGATGGAGATGGACCTTCCGTTATTCGAGCTCGGCGACCCCGCATACGCCCTCCGCGTCCACCTCCCGACGTCCAAGTCACCGCCAGAGGAACACACACGCGGGAAACGGGCGCGCGCCCGTGGTGCGATGTTGCTTTAACGTGATGATGCCCTTTTTTTAAAATTTTTTATGACGACGACTGCATTTCCTCTGCGTCTTGAAGTGCTGCTTGGAATTTTACTTGGAAGCCGCCCGTCCCCCCTTTGTAGCTTTGAATTTTGCACTAGTGTATTGTATTGTACAAGGAGAAAAAATACATGGGCTATCCCTCCCTACAATTCGACGTGCGGGTGGGACGTCTTCTGATCATCGTAGAGCCTGCTCGTGATAGGACCAACAACGTCCTGGACCTCCTGCATCTCCTCAAGACTCGCCCGCGCACCCTCATCCTCAAGCCACCGCTCCGCCTCTCTCACCGTCTTCAACAACATCCGCCTATCCTCCTTCGCGAGCCTCCCACCCCCAGCCCCAGCCCAGCCCCTGCTGCTCATCGCCAACCCGGCTCTTCACACCGCCCACAAACCCGGCCAGCGCATTCATCGTCTCCGCGCGCTTCCGCAGCAGCGCGTCCTCCGCCTCGAACGCCTCCGCCTCCGCCTCCGCCAGCATGCGCGCGATCTCCGCCTCCCCCAACCGCCGCCGCTCCGCGCCCGCGATCGTGATCTCCGCCGCGCGCCCCGTGCCCCTGTCGAGCGCGGACACGTGCAGGATGCCGTTGCGGTCTAGCGTGAAGGCGACCTCGATCTGCGGGATGCCCGTGAGCTCGAACGCGCCGAGCAGGTGGTTGTCCCGCGTCAGCGCGCGCTCGCCCTCGTACACCCCGATCCGCACCGTCTCCTGGTTATCCGCCGCCGTGGAGAAGCTGGGACGCGCCCGCATATATTTTTCAATATAAAAAGAACTGAGGTGGAAAGAAAGAAAGGGGTTGCGCACATTTGGGATTTCTTGGTAGGGATGGTGGTGCTGCGCGGGACGAGCCTCGTCATCACGCCTCCCGTCGTCTCGATCCCGAGCGTGAGCGGACAGACGTCGAGGAGCATGACGACGTCGGACCCGTCTGCGCCTGCGAGGATGCCCCCCCTGGACTGCCGCGCCATACGCAACGGCCTCGTCGGGGTTGATCCCCCTCGAGGGCTCCTTGCCGCCAAAGTACGCCCTCAGGAGCTCCTGCACTTTCGGTATCCGGGTAGAGCCCCCAACAAGGACGATCTGCGCTCAAACCCGATTGTAACACGCAGCACACACCCCAGCAAAAAAATAGAGGGTAGTGGACGTACCTCGTCCACCTCGTCCTTCCTGACTCCGGCGTCCTTGGGCACCTGCGCGACGGACTCCATCGTGCGTCGGAAGAGATCCGCGTTGAGCGCCTCGAACGTGGCGCGCGTCAGCGTCTCGGAGAAGTCGTTCCCGTTCTCGAACGCCTCGATCTCGAGCCGCGTCGCCTGTTGGCCCGGACTCGAGAGCGCGCGCTTCGCCTCTTCGACCGCACGCCTCAGCTTCCCCATCGCGCGCGCGTCGCCGTCGCCGCCGACCTCCGCCCTGCCCCGGCCCGTCTTCTTCGCATACAGCGCGGCGAAGTGGTCGATGACGCGGTTGTCAAAGTCCTCGCCCCCGAGGTGCGTGTCGCCCGCGGTCGCGAGCACCTCGAACACGCCGTCCTCGATGGAGAGCAGCGAGACGTCGAACGTGCCGCCGCCGAGGTCGTACACGATGATGCGCGACTCGCCCCCGCTGCCCTCACCGCCCCGCCGCCAGGAGGCGTCTTCGCGTCCAGCCCGTAGGCGGGCGCGGCTGCCGTGGGCTCGTTCACGACGCGCAGGATGTGCAGGCCGGCGATGGCGCCCGCGTCCTTCGTCGCCTGGCGTTGCGCGTCGTTGAAGTCTGTTCATCAAATTCCGGCCGGCGGCCGGCGGGGGAGAACTTAATTGATGAACTCGTGTGACGTCAACCGCGGGTAGCACTTACAGGCCGGGACAGTAACGACCGCATGCGTGACTTTCTCACCAAGGTACGCCTCCGCCGTCTCCTTCATCCTCGAGAGGACCATCGTGCTAATTTCCTCAGGCGTCTAAAAGCCCAGTATCAGAATCAGAACGCTTTTTTTCATAGATAATGACGAGTGGAATCGAATTGAATCGACTCAACGAATTTGCGCTCCTCGCCCTTATGCCAGACCCGAATAAGCGGCCGCCCAGCCGCGCCTCTCGACACCCTGAAAGGCCAGTGCCGCATATCCCGAACAACCTCCGGCTCGTCGAATCTGCGTCCCATGAGGCGCTTCGCGTCGAAGACGGTGTTCCCCGGATTGGCGTGGAACGCGTTCTTTGCGGCATCGCCGATTCTGGCGAGAGGTCCCGAACGATGGACATTAGCAAGAGGTCCTCCCGGATGACAGAGAAGAGAGAAGTAGACTCGGATGCGACGCACAGGCGTTCTGAGTCCGTGAATGAGACCCCATGACGGGGTCGTACGGTGTCCCTGGTCGTTGGCGATGATTTCGACTCGGCCGCCTCGTTGCACGCTAAGTGAGGAGTTAGCACCCCCCCGTAGATCTATACGAGAAGTCACAGTCTCAAGGACTTACCTTACGCAAGAATATCTAGAGGGATTTTTTTGCGATGGCAGAAATGAAAGATCGTCTGAACCAAACGCGTTCTTCTAACTCACGTAGTACCGAGATCTAACGATCAAACGCACAGAGTCAGATCTAGACCTAGCCCCATCGTTTGCGCATGCGAAGAAGAAAAAAGGCACACTCACCAATTCCGATAACGTGCCCGTATTCCGGTCTGCTATTTTCAGCGGCGGCGTGCGCAGGTCCGGGGCACAGGAAACAAATCGCGAGGAACGCGAGACACAAGATAGAGATAGAGATAGAGACAGAAGACGCCACGCGCCGGCCTCGGGCGCGCGTCCTTAAGCTTAAGCTTGTTGGTCGGCGCCGAGAAGCAGTTGGTCGAGGCATCGCGAGTACATGTACTAGTCGGGGATGTTATTAAAATTGGTACTTGTAATTAATGAATGCAGCCGTCCGAGTCGAGAGATGCTTTAATAGCATTTTAGCAGCGATATGGACACGTTCGCCCCCCATGGTGCGCCACGTACGCTCCACGCATACGTGCGCCCGGTATTGGGATCGCATCAGGAATGCAATGCCCCCCCCCTCTCGCGCCCCGTCGCATTTGACTCGCGCTACTACGGAGATACATCTGTTCTAGAACGTCAAGTCAAGCCAAGGGCGCAGTTGTAAGCTGATTACCGTCCGTTTTCGGACTCCCAGTAGCCAGAGAATTGCATTTATTTTTATTATTTTTATTTTATTATTTTTCAGATGCGGAGCGCAGTTTGGCTGTCCGTTTGAAAATAATGCCTTGCCGAGTCTCCTTCGAGAGTTCGCCGCCCGAACTTCCAAGCAAGGTACTCTTGCAGCTGAGTTGAGAGGCAGTGTCGTTTCCGCAGATATGTATGTAGAATGAGAGGCAGGGTATTTGCTCCGCTCTGTACATGTAGCAACGCCCGACTCGGGATATTAATCAAAGCGCCAGAGATAGCAATTCAAATAGTCGACTGTATAGCCTGTATAGGAAAGACGCCAAATATATCGAATATTAATATGGTTGTTTGCCACCGCCTTGTGCCCTAGTCGAGATTCGCCTGCGGGTTCGAGTCAGGACTCAAAAGAGGTAACGAGGACAGGCCTAGGTCCGAGTCGCCTTTACTTACGTGGCACGTGCTACGTGTGCGAATCGGAGATCGAGTCTGATCATGAGTGACTCGGAACTTTTGTTTCGATCCCTAGCCAACGGACTGACGTGGATGTGCACATTAATATTGTTTGTATTCAATAGCGTCTTGAGTGCTCGCGATTGTCGCGCAAAGATGCCAAGCATGACTTACGTGCTATCATTGGTCCATGTTGCAGACGCATTGCAGTCTCCGGCCGCCGTCGACTGCGGTTCCGTTGGGAGGTAGTAAGCCACCCAGCTCTTTTGTGTTCATGGAGCTGCCAGCCGGCGTCTTCTCTGGATCCCCTGTATGTCACTTTGGAGTTCATTTGACGGGGGATTATGGCACGGACATGCACTTACCGGTCATTGAGATAGGTCTACCAGTCAATGCGGTTTCTAGCTCAACGACTCGGATCCAGAGTTACGTTATCGTAGACACCGTTTGAATGCCAAGAAAGCTCGAGTCGCAATTGGAGTGGCCGAGTGGCCGAGTGTTTGTACTGTAGTTACTGCATGTCGTCTATGCTCGCTTGACACTCGAAACCAAGGGGACGGATAACGGGTAGGTAAAAGCAAGTCTCCAATATGAGGGGTCCCTCCGTTGCTGTGGCCAACAAACTCTCCATACAGTAGTTCGTCGCGTCGTAGAAGCTGCGTATCTTTAAATTTCTTCGGCGCCGTCAGATTAATGGTGACTACGCTTGGCTATCTGCTATCGGGCTAGGGTACAGGGGCCGACGTGAGGAATGGTCAACGCTTCAAGTTCTACCGCGTCCCGAATGTCATTTCTGACTGACTGTGAGCAGCTTGCAGCGGACTGGATAAATTTCTGTACATATGTTTTTCCTGACGGATCAACATGTACCACTACCAGCATGATGCACGCTTTTGCCATGCATATAGTGCGCACCGCAGGTCTGGCAGTGGCAACGCAGCGATAAGTCGTGCGACCGACATACCTCTTTTGTAGCCTTTGTCTTGCCGGAAAAAAAAACACAAGATGTCGTACCTCGAAAACAACCATAAGGCCGTTCCAATACAGGCGTCCGTCCTGTCCTTTTATAAAGATACGCAGCAGTGTCGTGGCGACACTCCTTCACTCTTTCTTACCCCCCGTTCTTTGTGTCTCCGTTCTATCTCTGTCTCTCTTTCAATCCTTTTATCTCTGCAACTGGTCTTGCCAGCTTTTCATCCTTACGACGCCCTTCCAACATGAGCTCTACCGCGCCGAATTCTACCACATCCGGAGCTGCAGGAGCTGCGGGAGCCGGCGGGGCTCCCGCTGGTCCGAAGGGCCCAAGCGCCGACGAAGTGATGGTCTACTGGCTAGACATCGCCCTCCTCTGCGTCGTCGGCGCCTTCTTTCTCGCCTTTTTGCCTCGTGCCATCGGGCGGCTCAGCAGCCTCTCGGAATGGACTCGGGGACTGATTTTGAGGGCCGGCAGCCCGACCGACAGCATGGTGCAGCACATCTCGCCCGCAGACCGCCTCCATCGGGTGAACACGGTGACGACGCTGTCCGACAGCGTGTCGGACCAGTCGCATACGCTGGCGAACCACAGCGTGTATGCCAAGTCCGGTGCCAGCAAGGAGTGGGCTTCAATGCCGTCCGGAGTCACTTCGCCCCCGAAGCACGTCCCCGCGCTCGCGTCCCTTCTACACCCGCTCTCGACACTCTTCTCCTACCCCGTATCGCCGAGCAAGTCAGTGGGCAAAGCCGTACTCATGGCTGCCTATCTGGGTGCGATCCTCTTCGTCGTGTTCTTCAATGGCGGGAACCCGCTTGCGCACACCAATCGCCTGGGGTACCTCGCTGCCTCGCAGATTCCCGTCGCGGTGGCTCTGGGCACGAAGAACAACGTTGTTGGCATGTTGCTCGGAATGGGGTATGAAAGGGTATGTGTCCTTGTAAAATTTTTAGCTCGGCGGAGGTTAATATTAACGCGATCGATCATTGGTTCTATAGTTGAACTTCCTGCACCGCTGGGTCGGTATTGTCACATTTGGCGCTGCAAGCATGCACGCCATCGGATACAGTGAGGGATCGCTGAACAATCGGAACGCGCCCCAGCTAATGCAGGGTCTTTTCCAGTCTACAAGTATGCCATCAGTAACAGTCTGAGCGAGGAGTTTCAGACACCCCTCATCATACATGGGACGATTGGCCTCAGCGGGCTGTCCCTTCTTTTCTTGACTTCTCTGGGCTTCGTCCGCCAACGGGCGTACGCGCTTTTCCTCTGCGCGCACATCGTAGGGCTCGTCATCTTTTTCGTCGGCGTGAGTCTTCCCACAATACACAATATTAATCCCTGGGAGGAGCCCCTTCCTCACATCGCGTGTGACACACAGATCTGCTTCCACGAGCCGGCGTGCATAAAGTACGTCCTGCTCGCCGCCGGGATCTACGGCCTCGACCACGTCTTCCGCCTCATCAAGACCCGCATCGGCACCGCGCGCGTCACCGCCGTCCCAGAGCTCGGGCTCACGCGCATCGAGCTCCCGGGCGTCGCGGCGGGCTGGCGCGCGGGCCAGCACGTCCGCCTCCGCGTGCTCTCGGGCGAGATGGGCGCGCTCGGGTGGGGCATCGCGCACCCGTTCACGATCGCCGCGGCGGCGAGCGACGCCGACCGGGCCCGCGGGCTCGTGCTCATGTGCAAGAAGGCGGGCGGGTGGACGAATCGGCTGTATGCTGCTGCGGGCCGCGCGGGCGCGTATCCTGCTGAGGATGGCTGTGGCGCGCGGCGCGAGATGAAGGTGGTCGTTGAGGGCCCGTATGGTGCGTCCCGTATTCGTCTTTTGTGATGGCAGTTCTCGTGACTGACTTGATATTGGCGCTCTTTCTAGGTGGACTGGGAAATATGGTCATGTCGAGCTATTCCTCTGCTCTGCTCGTCGCTGGAGGAAGTGGGCTCACCTTCGCCCTGGCCCAGGCGGAAGAGCTCGTCCAGGCCATCGGCAGCGGCAAATCAGCAGTGAAGTTCATCGAGCTCGTCTGGATCACGCAAGACAAAGGCGAGTCCGAATCACATTTCCATTCTCTTCTATGAGGACTGACCCCCCCCCCCAAAAAAAATCGAAGCCTCCCTGAACCCGCTCCTCCCAACCTTCTCGGCCCTCCTCGGCTCCGCCGCGCACATCCCAGGCGTCATCCTGCGCATCACCGTCCACTACACCCGCCCCGACAGGGCGTCCGCGCCGGACGGCGCGAAGACCCGCCCGCCGCTCGCCGCCCACCTCGCGACGCTCGCGCCGAACCTCACGCTGCAGCCCGGCCGGCCCGCGTTCCCTCGCGTCGTGGACGCGATCGCGCGCCTGACGTCGAGTGTCCCGCGCGCCACGGGTCTCGCGGTGGCCGTCTGCGGCCCATCGGGCCTTGTAGGGGAAGTGCGCCGCACGGTGCGCGGCGTCGATGGCGAGCTGCGCTCGGCGTGCGGCGGTGTGGAGCTCCACGAAGAGTACGTCCCACAACTCCCCCTCGTCCTCGTCAACTCTCACCGGAACCTGACTTCTATCTTCCCCACGCACAGGGTGTTCGGGTGGTGAAAATAAGTTCACACGCGACCGTGTTTCAAATCGTTCCTGCACTTGATGTGCTTTATAGATCTTGCGTTCTGTGAGCGCCTATCGACACGCTAGAGGTAGCTTACGTTGCGGAGCCTGGCCTCCGAAAGTGTAGCTATTTCTGTACCCTCGTTTGATCCTGTATATGTTGTCGCAACGGAAGTTTGTATTCTCTGTATCGCCCTGTGTCATGCATGGGTCCCATCTGTCACGAATTCCCCAAAAGCACCTTTATTGCAATCTTGTCAGTGCCATTAGGGCACGAATCATAAGGAGAAAATAACCTCCAATGAATATGGTACGTGCAAATGAGTGGAAGTTGACGCCGATTATTGATATCTAGATCTGCTCTAAAATGATAGCGATGAAAGAACGGATGGTTTTCTCAAAAACCCTGCACATGAACATAAAACGGAGATGAGCGGCTCGCATGAAGGAATACGTCATAGTCGACCCGAATAAAGAAAGCGGAAACGCATCAGCACTCGTCTATGAGCCTGTTCTTAGGGAAAGGCTCTCCGAAGTCGTCCCTCCAGGTCGTCAGATTCGGGTTGGTGTACGCCTCGAGGTACCTACAACAACAATCAAACCGTAAGCAATCAGGACAAACAAAGGGTCCGCAGGAGGAAGAGGAAAACCGACTGGTTGATGTATGCCGCAGTCGGGAAGTCGGGCGGGTCGCAGCCCACGTTCTTCGAGTCCGGACGCTGGTAAACACGAATGTAGTCTATCCGCATGGACGTGGGGAACGGCAAGTCGGCGAAGTCGACCCAACCGAAGCTCTCCGATATGCCCAAGTTCAGAAGGATATACTACGAAAAAGTTGAGAAATGTCAAGTCCGTAGTCGTGTCTTAAAATTGTGGACGGAGCGCACCATCGGTTCCTGCGGAATGGGACGCGCGGCGATCTCCGCTGCAGCGTCTGCCCCCATACCTGCTGAGTTGAGCTGCCACGCAAGCTTACCGTCCGCTATCCACCCGATATAGCTACCAAAGTAAAAAAAAAAAAAAAACCATAAACATAACGCCTCTAGTGCACACAGACAGCAGTCCCGCAAGCAGTACGCACGCATTGTCGAAACCCGGCTTGTATTCGAACCCGTACACGCTGAAACAGCCTCCAGTCTTCTCGTAGCATTCCTGGTCCGTGGTCGTCAGGCCGGATGTCGACTGCTGATACACGCCGCCAGTGTACGAGTTTAACTCTGTGAGCGTATCGTTTGGAATGATGAGGTTCGCGGACGTGTTCAGCCAGACGTATTCCGCGTTGAAGGGCGCCCACTGGCCGGACTGTGATACTTGTCCTTGTGCCGGAACCGTGTATGAGACTGTAGCCTCAAAGACATCGATCTCAGGAGCAGACCGGCCAACGAACGTCCCATCAGAGTGCACGGGACCTGGATGTGACTCGCCAGCGCATGTGCACCTCGAGAGGCGCTGACCCGGTAGGTAAGAGAGGACACCATCGTGAGAAGCATCCCCGTTTTCTGTAGCTCTGTATGAGCCATGAGTTGTAGCCTGATCATACAGCAAGGTATAGGCGAGTGAAACGCACGCAAGAGGAAGGCCGTTCAGAGTCTGATTGGGCAGAGTACCGACATCGCACGAGTCGTAAGTATATGGCCACATCCCTTCGAGAGAGGCACCATAGCCTGCTCGACCAAGGTTCCCCATCGCCCAACTTGAAGACATAGCATCATGACGAATGCACTTCAGTTGAATACAAGTAAACTTACACTGCAGGCCAAAGACCACTGGAGAGAAGGCATCATGTCAGAAGTGCTTCTACAAAGGTCGGCTCTCAAACCTACTGGATATTATTTGGGCCTGGCAGAGAAACGCTGGCCTCCAAGATGCCACCCGTGAAGCAGAACTTGTTCCAGGAGCTCATCATCCCACCTTGTTGGTTCAGCCCGTGCGTTGAAATGTTTGACAGCGTAATGTAGAGGTAGCCGTCTTTCGTCGTAATCGCTGCAGGATCATACCTATCACAACGGAGCTTAGAGAGACATTCGAATGTCTCGTGAGGTTACGCACCATTCCAAATTCCCAGTTTCCCAGTAGTGCAAGTCGACTGCTTCCCAATACGGGTCATCTGGAAAAATACGATGAAATATTCAGAAGAGCGCAACGATCGCGACACACGACTTACCGCCAGGATAGAAAGACCGTCCTTCCGTATTGAACTCGTCCGAAAACACAAGTTCCATGGAAGATCCGTCGATGTAAGAGATTTTCGTCTTTGCATCCTCAGGCGTGTCCGCGTCTATCAGGCCAAAGTTTCCTGGTATCAGAGGTATCTGCCCCGTTCTGTTCGTTCCGCCGATGTTGAATGCCCCGAGTTTCGAAGGGGTTTTCTTCAAGAAATGCGATGTTATGGGAAAGCCAGCGCTACTCATCCGATGACAATAGATCGCATGTCAGTAATTCTCAGCTTCTTTCATTACGTGCTACACGTACAAGAGACCAAACATTATGGTGCAGAGAACGAACTGCAGCAATGCGTCAGTCATGCAACTTGACAAAAAAGGGTGTTTTCTCGTACCAGACAACCAAGGTTCACCACCCCGCGAGACGTACAGATAGTTCCACCCATGTCGATCGTCTTGTCCCGTCGAGGGTCGGGCGTGTGGAGACCGTCGTCCGACTCCTCCAAGCTTGGGTCCGTCGCGGTCCCCCATAACCTGGGATCCGGTAAAAGCGAAAACTGACAACTCCGACGAGAATTCGTAAGTCCATACACTTCAGTGCACAGATCGTAGCGACTCACTCTACTCGAGACACTAGAGTTGTCTGAGAAAGACCTCGCGTAGTGAGGCCGCGGCGGCGCTTCCATGTCCGCTATTGAGTACGGGCTGTCGTCCTGAACATACAAATGCCCTCAAATGAACAACCATGTACAACAGTGCCGAGAAATGCGCGCACGAGTATGGGACTGGAGGGCAGACTCGTAGAAAGCAAGCTCTGGCCCCATGGCCGCTCGGCGCCCTGAAAACTTGTCTTCCTCACGGGTGGGGCAATGAGCGGCGCCGTCGGCGTCGTAGGCCTGCGTTCACCGCCGTCATTATAGTGCTGAGGTCGATAAGCAGCTCCAGGTACCATATTTCACGAAAGAGGAGAAAGTAAGGATGAAGGGGGTATGTGAAGACCGCCATAGGACGGACGTCGGTCATTCCACGCCGCACGGTCAGAGCACAACCCACGGTTGCTTCTTGATCACAAACACGGCAGAGAAAAAAAGATTAGAAAATCAGCAAAGGAGATCATGAGAAGCCGCTCATTGCCATTCGCCGCCCGGTGATGAACGTTCCACCCGATGCCGCGGAGACTTTGAGATCAAAAGAGACAGCCGCATGCACACGACTGGCCTCAGCCGTTAGCGTCTACCCGGTAGATTGTTTAGCTGGTTCTGGAATGGCCGCGGACGATCTCGTGCTGCCGGCAGCCAACTATTTTTGTTCCAGACCGGTAAAGTTGACTTGCTGGCAATCACCGGCAAGCACGATAGAAAGGCATTCAGACCTCCCTGGTATATTATCTGGAGCGTAGTCCCAACGTCCAGGTATAATATTGATCAGCACAACACGTTTATGCACAAAAAAAAACAATCGAAAGGGGAGGTGAACATGGCAACTGAAAAGTTAGAAGACAGGTGCGTCACGCAAAAATAGCCGCGCCTCTTCTCGCTTCACCCATCGCACGACAGCGTTCGCGGCACCCACAATATCTGCTTTGGACAGCTCAGGCGACGCGGCGATATACAGCTCGAACGGCTGTGTGATCTGTTCATCCTAATCAGTCCTTTGTAGATCCAAGGAAAGGAGCAGGATGAAGTAAAAAGCTCACCCAGCCCATGACGCTCTCCCGTTTTGTCCGGATATACTGCAGCTTAAGTAACTCCTTTTGGCCAGACTTTCCATGGATTCCGTCGTGCAACGTTTGATACAGCGTGATCAGTCTGCAAAGTTAGATTAGCCTTCACCCTTTCGCGTCTTTTGGTATTGCATAACACGCACCGCCGTCGAGCCTCGGGATCCGTATAATCCTCCCCCCACTCCGGATGCGTCACCTGCACGTGTGCACGGCTCTTGTATACGAAATGTCGCAGGCCTTGCACTCCAAGCGCGGCCGTGTCGTACTCTGAATGCCCTCGCCGAATAGCACGCTCAAGCGTACCGAGTGTGCCAGAAGTTTCAAGGTTCTGACACAACGTTCATTCAGGCTGGACGAAATCGAAAAAAGGGAAAGGCAGCGTACCTTCATTACGCCTTCACACCACGTCCGAATGGTCTCAAATTCGCCACCACCACCTCCGCTCACGCAAACAAGCCCAAGCCCGATTGGCCGAGATAATTTTTCTGGTGTAATAGGTGTGGAGGGCGCACTTGCTGCATCTTGAGGTTTAGGTTGACTTGAAGCAGTAGGTTCGCTCAACTGTGGGAAGGAGACATATGCGTGTAGGAAGCCAGAAGGGTTGAATTTGGGAAGGCAAATAGGTAGCCAGGATGCAGGTGACTCGGCGATAGCAGGTGCGTGGATAGTGTTGAGGAGAATGTGGAGATCTGAAAGTAAATTAATCCTGCAACAGCGTAGTCTCAAGTACGTTGCGTACCTGCAGGATGTACGGAATGCTTCTTCGGTCGGACCAGCGTAACAACACGGCCCCGAGCGATGAGCATGACATAGAGTATGTCCTTTAAGTTTATGAGTCTTGCTTCAGTAGAAATAAAAATTTACTTGAGGTTATCCTTCACCTTCATCTTTGTCGGAATGAGTGCCTCACCCACTTTTCGCCGTAGATTGGGGTCCATCGCCAAGCAAAGCAAAGACGATGTGCTCATAGCCAAATCCGATTGCATCCGCACTAACAGCGAGTGCAGAAACGTCTCCGCACCGCTCAGTAGCCTTCGTAGGTCGAAGTTCGTGCGTCGCTCAAATATCTTCCGGAGCTGTGCGCCGGACACGACGCTGAGTATTTGCAAATGGAGATACTCCAAATGCGAGCGTGTCTTCCTGGGCAGACGTGTAAATTAGCTATCAGTCTCAATCGGTATTTCTAAGATGACTTGATGTCAACGCACCACACTCTCAGGCTCACCCCAGTTCGACACGCAGGCAAGATAGAGTGGACTCCGGAGAAGAAAGCTGATGCGTGTTCGACCGGCGTTAATGCAACGTAACTTATCTCCGTCATCGAGGAAAACAGAGATGAGTGCCTGCATAAGTCCTATCGTCGATGCGAGCGCGTCCGAATCGGCAGCCAAAGGCGATCCTTCTGACACGAAGACGGGTTTGCCCGCGTCTGTCAGAACAAAGTATTGTCGTGGAGGTGCGGATTCTGATGTCCATAATAAATACATTTAAATGTGAGTAGAGTGGGTCTCAGGCCACTCACCGACTATGGAGACATCCAATTCATCGTCTGGGACCCTTGTTTCTGGTGATAGCGGGGAAGGGTCTGCATCGTTGCTCGCTTCTTGTCGTTGAGTGAGCGTGCGCTTCAACTGCTCGCGGAGTGACCGACGCGCCTCTTCATCCCCGACAGGATCTTCAATATGGCCTTCTGCAATTACAGAGGTCGTTGCAGTCGTATCATTATCATCCACTCCCTCCGTCTCCGTCTCACTTTCTGCTTCCGTCTCTGTCTCCGTTCCACTCTCCTTCATCAAGGCGTCCTCAGCACTGACGACGCTCGTGCTCACGCCCACGACTGAGCTAGTCGAGCTGGCTATGCCCACGTCCTGCGCGGTGAGGTGCATCCGTGCAGGGACGGCCGTCGCAGTTAATCGTTGCGGACCGCCAGTGGTAGCAGAAGGTGACGCTGGTCTGCGTACTGATGAAAAGGATGCTGCCGGGCGCAGAGTAGGTGGAAACGGGGAACGTGAACGACCCGAGGACGTGGGTGAGGATGACCGCGTAGCAGGACGAGAGCTTGATGGGGTTCGTGAATGAAGGCGGTACGTTGCTGGCTTTGACGATTCCGGCAGCATTGCTGTCGAGCGGCGGTCTTAATTAAGTTAATACGGGTCGATAGGAGATTCAAGTAAACTACATCCACGTGATTGGAGCGCGTCTCTTTCTGAGTTCTTTGGCAGTATTGTGATCGCTGGGTTTTGGCTGCAACTATGATATGTATTGGTATCGACGAAAGAAAGAGGAATGAGGAAGTATAAATACATAGCGTACATGTTGTAGACCATTTTCATTTCATTAATAGACAGAGACAAGAAAGGAAAAGAAAGTGAAGAAACTCAGAAAGATCTAGATATACTGTATATCTAGTTTCGAATCAGTGTAGAGAAGGCATTGGGATCATTAGGGCAGAGGAATCAGAGAAGAATGTCGAGGCCGACTGAAGGGGAACGATCAGAAGAAAGGAGAGGAAGAAGAATAAGGTTAAGAAGGTAGATGGAAGTGAGCGAGACAGTTCCAAAAAGATGAATAAACAAAGGAGTGATAAGAACAACATGGATATACATTAGAGTCAGCTTAGTAGCCTCTGGTCGATAGAGGCGGTTAGGCAAAACAGTTAGAACAACATCGAAGAGCAAAATGAGTATCGGGGTAAGACAAGTCTACAATGGCCTAACGCACTCAAGAAGACAGGGGGAAAGCAACAAGAAGAAAAAAGAGATACAAGAACGACATCTCAAGTTGATCATACAGCTTCTAGAATGAAAGAGTAGATATGCTGGGGTCTGTGTCGACCGCTGGGGCTTACAAGCCTCCCCACACCATGACACTGCCGCCTCCATACATACCCGCACTGTCCTCAACCCACTCGTTCGCCGCGCGCCGCCGCTCGCTTGAGCCCGTCGACACGACACTCACGCCATCCCGGCTCTTGGCACGTCCTTGGCTGAACTGCGCAGCAAGTGCCTCCAGCCGCGCCTTCTCTTCTGCCTTCTTGCGCCGCTTCTCCTCCACCTTTGCCGCCTTCTTTATATCGCGCGAATCTGCCCAGCCCGATGCTACACTCCCGGCCCCATCTACAGAGCCATTGATCGATGCATTTCCGGGAAACGACGCCGTCCCGTCGAAGGTGGCCGAGAGAGGCGAAACTTTGGACGGCGACGGCGGGTGCTTCTTCGTCTTGATGCGCGCCTTCGAGAGGAAGCCCGAGCCCGGGGTGCTACTCGAACGTTTTTCGTTCGATGTAATCGAAAATCCAGATCTGATACTCGCCGCGAAAGTCGAGGCATTAGGCGAGGGTGGTGGCTGGCCCGACACTACCGGAGGTGTCGAGGCGAGCACGGCTGAATGGCGATGTGGCGTCTTTGGCTCGCTGATCATAATTCCAGAGCGCGATGCGCGTAGATCTGCCCACCCCGTCCGCCCATCTGAATCTGGCTCCACGATGTCAACAAACTGCACGTGTCCGTACCCATTCGTGTGACCATTCGTACGCCCATTACTCTGCCTCTGTCCGTTCGTCTGTCCATAGGCAGTACTGCTCGCGCTCGTGGTACTGTGACTCGTACTGCTACTCATATGGCTATCATGCGACGCCGCATTCTTCAATGAATGAGCTGACGGAGACAGCGGAGGAGGCGATGACGGCTGGAACTTATTTTTGTTGCCCTGCACGCCTAGAGTCACCTCATACATTCCTTCCGCCTCGTTGATAGCATCCAGAGCGAAGGGTCCAGTCCCAAGTGAATTGAGAGATGCGCGATTAGATGCATCATACTCTCCGCCAGGTGTAGGTAGAGGTGGTGAGTCAGGCGTCAGTGGCGAAGGGCGCGCACTCCGGCTACTGCTGCTTCCTCCCGCCCAGTCAGAGTCGTCTGCCATTAACGAATTCTGTCGCACGATGCCGAGCTTTGGAGTAAATGGCAAAACAGGTGTTGCCCCGCCTGCACTTGTCGGAGTCGGAGTCGAGTTTGATGCATACATAGAGGCGGTCGTGACGAGCAGGCTGGAGCGTGGAGAAGCACCAACGGATGATTGGAAAGAGATTGCAGAAGGAGAAGGCGGTGGCAGCGGGAATGTTGGGATTGCAAGGTCTGCGAGAGTAGTGTATGCGCGGCGGCGAACAGGAGAAAGCCCCGAGCTCAAACTCGCAGTCTCCACCCCCAGCCCAAGTTTCTCCTTCTCCTGTTCTCTCTCAGCTTCCCGCCTCAGCTCATCATCCAGATCTAGCTGTGGTGACCTCGGTACTGGGCTCAGAACCGAAGGTGACGTTGGTGGAGGCATGCGCGGTGAAAGTGGTAACGGCACTGAAGCCGGAATCGTGAGAGGCGGAAGATGTGGATCAATAGAGCTATCAGGTGCGTATTCAGCATCGCTGTTATTATCACCGTCTGCAGCTTGGAGCGCCATGTAGATGCTATCCATGCTCAAATTCACTGAGTGCTTGATGCGCAAGCGCCGAGACATCGGTGCCGACACCGCAGTCGGTGTGGCAGAGTCTGCGCGGTCCTCGCTATCCTCGGTTTCTCTCCCACTCAGTTCATCTTCGCCATCAAGGTCCGCATCAGCGTCAGCATCGGAAGCCACATCCTCAGGCCACATGGCCTCGCTATTCGCACCGCGCCTTGAACCCACACCTAAAGCACGCAGAGTAGAAAAAAAAAGCAGAAATCCATTAGTTAACTAAAAATTTCGCAGAGGAGACATGAGCATTGCTTGTGTACCATTCGTGCGTATGTCCGTGCCCAAGCCCGCTTTTCCAATATCTGACTCCCTACCCGCCCCTCCACCAGAGCCAGAGTATGGCGTGAACCCGAGCCCGCGAATGTCAGACATGCCTCGTGCTCGCGCGCTTGACCCTTGCGCGTCGCGGTCAGAGTTGCTACGATCACGGTCGCTAGCCCCTCCACCTCCCCCACCGCGTGGAGGAGGCGCGCCGCCGCCTCCACCAGCACTCGAATTCCCACGTGTTCGACCCGTGTTACGTCTACTTGAAGCCATGACAGCTTTAAGCGCCCTAAGCACAAAGTTAGCGCCTTCGAAAGCTTGAAATAAAGTAAGCGCTCACCGAATCTGCAAACTCTGGCAACCACAAAGCGTCGCGACCTCATACACGCCGACGCTCGTCGCAGGAGCAAGTGCACGGTGCATCGCATGACGCACAAGACGCTGCAGATGCTGCAGGTTATATGCAGCGCCGAGCAAGAGTAACTGGCTGAGCACTGCAGGCGCATGCTGCAGGGGCGTCAGCAAGGCTTGCGTATACAAATACTGTAGCAACGCCAGTGCGACTGCATATGGCTCCCCCAGCAGCAACGCGCGCGGCGTCATACGAGGATCTGGCCGTGCATCGGAAGACTGGCCTACAGCTAATGGAACCGGCGCGGGGATGAGTTCGCCGTCTGGCGGGAGTGGAGGCGCACTGGCGGCACTCGTAGAGAGATCCTGAGACGCGGAGATGGTGCGTGTAGCCGCATCGCGCAGCAAACGACGCTGGTCGCGGAACCAAGGCCAGCGCGATTCGAGCAAACGCCGCGAGCACGGAATGCGCCGGCCGTCGTCGCAGACAAGTTCGAAGTCCGTAAATAGACCTTCTTCGAGCGCGGCGAGACCGAGCTCTTGCGCACGTTCGTCGAGCTGTCGTGGCGGTGGTTGGTAGATGCCAAACGCTTCGAGGTCAAGAACGGCGACATCGTCCCATGCGAGCAGACGGCGGTTGTAATCTTCTACGAGCGAACCTTGTCTGTTGCCGAAGATAAGGAGGCTGCTCGTTCCCTTCGCTGGTGAATTCCATAGGGCGGCTCGAAACCATGAGCCCGTAGAGAGGGCCGCTCCTGGGTCAAGCCGCGACCAAGACATCGTTGTCAAGTCGAGCGCCCATATTGAGTACGACTGATAAGAGTGTGCTAGGTACGTTCCCGCGAAGATGAGGTGGTTGCCGCAGATCGCGCCAGTCGGAAAGCGCAGGCCGGGTGGGAGTACCGTCCCCGTCATCGCCGCAGAGCGGTCGCTCATATCAAAATCGCCCCCGGGACCCGCTTTCGGCGTGAACACCTCAAGTTCGCGTTTGACATCCGTGAACTGTCAAAATATTAGCAAAGATCAAAGGTATTATTGTACAACTCACATTGTAATTGCTGTATAAGAGGATTTCATTTGGGAAGTCATCCGTGGGCTCCGTCGAATATGGTAGATGTACGAGGTTCTCCGAAGGGGTATACTCACCCTTCCCACTCCGTGGACGCCGGTCCACGTTGAACCGGCCGCCAGGCGGACCAATACTGGAACCCGAATTATGCGCAGTACGATCCTCTGCGGCTTCCCGCGAAGGATCTCTCACGCGCAGCTGCGCAGCGACAGCGACCGAGCGGTACGTGCCTGCATGACGTGGATATGGCCGGCGCGCAGCCCAACGGTGCGCGCGTAGGTCGTACACGCATACGTCATCGAGCCATGCATTCTGCAGGTCTTGTCCGCCAACGATGTACAGCCGGGCTCCGCTCACTGCACTGAGGTGCGCATAACGCGCGCGAGGAACGAAGTCGTTCCTGCTGTCGTTTGTGGTAGTGACGGGGTCGATGGGGTCAACGGCACCATCTGTTGCGGGGCTGTGTGGCTCGGCAGGAAGCCATCGGAAGGTCGAGATGTCGAGGAAACGGACGTCGTTAAGGACGACGAGGTCATCGGTCGATGCAGCGTCTGGCTTGTGGCCCATTCCACCGAAGATTATAAGATAGTTTTGCCCTACGATAAGCACGGTGTCAGTAAATAAATTTGATACAGCTTCAGATCCTTCGGAAAGCATGCACGCGGGAGCGCTGGCGTGCTACACTAGCACATCACGCGGTCTTCCATGCAACCTATCAACGTCGGGAATCGTCGGCAGTCCTTGCTATAGCTCTGTCGCCTCTCATGCGCGTCTGACTTCAAACCATGGCATTGACGAGACCTTTCCCGCGTCTCCGGAAATAATATCCGCCAGGTCCATGCGGCGCACTAAATGTGCCTGATTCACGGGACGCGCAGTCGCGACACAGCGCGCACTCTCACAACAGTACTGAAGTCACAGAAATCGTGCTCAGCATCACAGTCCACTATGTGCGCGATTTCACTCGTCCTTGGCACGCGTCGCATACTTGCGATCACCGCGAGCTAAAGGTGCGCGCTAAGCGCTGTTGCGCGTCCCACCCGAGCGCCCACGCATACCAGATCCCCAAAAAGAAAGTATGAGCTCACATGAGTCAGCGCTATGAAAATATCGCGCTCCGGGGATATCGTCGCCAGCATATGGCGGAACCTTGGTCCAAACGAACGTCTCAAGATCAAACACATACAGGTCGGAGACCATGCGACGTTCTGCAACCAGTCGGCCGCCAAAGAGGTACATCTTGTCACCGACGATGGTTGTGGACGCGCCGACGAGCTTTGGTGGGACGGTACCCGACGTCTTGCGCGATGAAGTTGTGAGATCGGAGACGGAGTGCATGGTGGGCTGCGTGATGGTTGCCTGCGTTGAAAGGAATGAAGAGATGGGCACGTCGACAGCGACGGTGACGAGCGGAAGGCGCCCACGACAAGGTCGGGATTGACGTCGAGCTCGTCGACGTCAGCGGCGTGGAGAGTGACAGTGAGGAGGTGAGGAGGGGGAAGGCGGATTTGGACGAGTTTCGGTGATCATGAAGATGATATATTTCACGTGGCCAGATTAACGTTTATGCCCCAAATTTGGAAGTCTATTTATTCCCAATTTGAGTGTTCTAAAAATCAAAATAACCCCGAACGGGAGAATACTTTGGACAGAACACTCTGATAAGGATACGGTTTTGCGGGCGAAGACTCGTTCTAGAAAATCCGACGTGATCGTGAATTCCACAATTCTTGACCTTGCCTGCTATCAATCATCTTCTGCAGATGCAGACGCAACTTCAGTGATGCACGTGCGTTCACAGCAGCGACTTCCGCATTACCCCTTTACAGCTCTCTCGCTCAGGACTGTAGTCCCACACAGTCCCTTCTTGACTTCCCTGCACACGCGTACGGTCGCTTTACCGATACACACGTGTCTCCCACTATGGTCGAATCTCGAGATATTCATTATACTTCCGACGAGACAAAGATAACTTGAAATCTCTAAAAATCTCCAATCTTACTTGGCTGGCTTTCTTCTCTACGTTTCATTTAAGCCTTCCGAAGATCTTCGGCATCGCTGCGCAGGTAGCGGCTTGTCTGGTCCTCCCTTGCTCTGACTGTGTCATCGTGACTCTCTCATCAGACTAACTCTCCCAGAGGCGTACGCGACTTCTCTTCTTTTTCTACCCTTTCGCTGTTTCCCAGCCTATCGTTGCGCTGACTCACAGAACATTGTAAGAACCCTGGTCTATCACAGTTGCTCCTGGACTCTGATGCCGAGAGCTCGCATTTTATCCATGTCTTATCGTGCTTAGGCTGCTCAGGCTTAGCTCAGGTCTGACCCGGCCTTGAGGTAACCTTTTACGAATCGCGAGGCGCGCCCATTCGTGCCGTACTGCTCTTTCAAACCGGTCTTCCCGCCCTCGTTTGCTTACTCTTTCCCAACTTATCTTTACGTGTGCGTTCCGCTCCGTCTCCGTTACTTGCTGCTAGTCGAGTGGTTCAAGACTTTGCCATCTTTATCATACCAACATACTCTCGATCTCTGCAAGTGCTCTTTCAGTACCTTGAACTTCACTTCTGTCCCAGAATCAAAGGCTCTCGCGATGCAGCTATTACCTTTTTTTTCCGGTGGGCTATCAACAGTCAATCTTTATCAAGCATGTAGCCTGATGTTCTTGACGTGACCACAGGCGACCCAATTACATCACCAATCTAGATTCCAAGCCTGCCTATTCTTCGCGTTGAAAACGAAGTAAATTAGCGGAGCCGCACGCAGATTTCGAAGGAATTCGGCAGTGCCCATCGTCACAGCAGCATGTCGGCACGTTGCCGCCCTCACCTTGCTTCCTACTTCCCGCATCCCTCTTCTCCCGCCCGGTTCGTTCGGTCGGCTCATACTCTCCCGGGCCCCTGGATATCTCTCATGCGTGCATATTCCCTCGTTATCAGACTTTAGAAGCCAAGATTTCATTTCAGCGAACTATTCTCACCTTCTAACGATGTTTGAGCGGAATTTCGGAGGCGGCATTATGTTGCACGTTCGCGTCTATTTTCGCTGTCTCTGGCCCGCATGACTTTCTCCTGGACATTGCTTCAGACGATCGTGTCTTATCACTCATTTCCAACAGGTGGAAAGTACAAGAACAGATTCTTCTGCTCTGGGCTTCTGTATCCTTGCTCTCGTTCGATCCAAAATTATTTCAGTATGCTGCTACTCATCAACCATTCAACCTGGTCCCAAATCCGATTTAGAGATATACCCCTCTCCTGTTCCCACTGAAGCTTGACGACTCTTATCTTTACAACCGTTGCTTTCGACCAGTTTTATACTCAGGATGTCTCTCATATCCGAGGCATTTGTCTCCTGGTCCCACGGAGGACTTACCTGATAGATAACGTAAGTCAACGCGACGCGTTGCGATCACGTGCTTTGAGAAACGGCACGTCGCCATTTGTCCGTTTGTTACGTTTGCGCGCGATATGGCCACCACAAAGAGACACGACTTGACATTATCAAATCAGGCAGAGCCACGTACTTTGTGCCCAGACATGGGACTCGATGGCCTTGCCACTTTTGTTAGAATCTGCTTCCACTCCTTACCCGCTATTACTGGAAGAACTGAACTTGAAGAGTCAACAGCAAAGCCGGAAGACCTATAATGCTGTTCACGAACCCGCTGGCCGTGGTAGGAGCCGCGTTGACGCTGAATGTAGCACAAGGTCCCTATGACAGTGCGTCTTCTGAAGATGGAGACTCGGACTCGGGGTTTGTGGTGCGTCACGTTCCCATGTGTTTAGACCGTGTATAGTTGACGGTCTTACAATATCTTGCTATAGTGCGAGATGACGGAACGCTCTGATTCAAATCCGTTGACTATGAGCAATGATCTCATAGAGAAAATTCTTAATCAAAAGCAAGAGGAGGATGTCGTTCAGAAGGAAGATGAAGACTTGTTCGGTACAGGTTCGCGATGCTCCGGCATTCACGAACGAAAACTTGGCTTGA
Organism: Porodaedalea pini; assembly: GCA_002794775.1. Taxonomy (NCBI): domain Eukaryota; kingdom Fungi; phylum Basidiomycota; class Agaricomycetes; order Hymenochaetales; family Hymenochaetaceae; genus Porodaedalea; species Porodaedalea pini. Next base: position 294,433 of record NBAY01000044.1, on the reverse strand, counting down.
AACTGGAGAATACATCGAATACTCTCTGCATTGATACCGAAGCTCTGGAGCACGAAGAAACATTTGAACTGCCTCTCAAGCCGCACCAGGTTCAAGGCGTCTCCTTTCTTCTCAATCTCGAAAGGCAGAACCTGCATCGGAAGGAAAGAACTGCAGCCGGAGGGATACTTGCGGACCACATGGGGTACATTATTCTTCTGTCGCAGCATTTGACAAAGACTTAAAGACTCATCATTTTCCACAGGTTCGGGAAGACGATCCAAGCCATGCAGGTGATATTGACGAACAGGTGTAATGATGCGAACTTCGGCATCTGCAAGGCTACGCTGTAAGTATTTCCCATCTCTCGACGTACTGCTGGCCTCACGCTGGCAACCGTCTAAAAGTGTGATATGTCCCCTAAGTGTCATGGAACAATGGGCCGCAGAGATCCGCAAATTTGCACCTGAGCTTGATGTCATGCAATATCACGGTCCTAACAAATGCAGAAACGCGATACCTTTTTACAGCGCTGACGTAGTCGTATGCCCTCCCTTTGTTTCCATAAGGACAGGTCCAACATTAAATCTTGAAAGCTCGCGACCTATGATCAAGTTGCGATCGAGCATGTTGTGTTCGAAAATGCTGACGGGCCTGTTCGACACCTCGCCGACTCTCCTCTGTTCCACGTTAAATGGTTCAGAGTAATACTAGGTAGCCGATCTCCGTCATCTGACTTTGAACTCGTTAGTTTGATATTTGTCGTCAGATGAAGCGCATATCATAAGGAACCCAGAAACGAAGGCATCAAGAGGATGTGTGTCACTCGCTAAAGTTCATGGACATTGCTTGACGGGTACTCCTGCTCAGGTCTGTCTGTAATTTCTTGAGCCTGGATCCCGACTCTGAAGATTTCCCTTCGTTAGAACAAGATCGATGATCTATACCCCATTTTTGCGTTTCTTCGCATCGAAGTCTTCAGCGACTGGATGCACTTCCAGACCTTTATCGCTAGCCCAGCGCAATATGGGTGGATAGGACCCTTTATGTGGCTACACGTGAGTGTTTTGCCGAGCACAACGACTTTCTAACTCAGATTTCACTGTTCTCTTTTGTAGCCCGTTTTGGCAAAATACATGCTGCGCCGCACGCTGGATACGCGTGTCGATGGGAAACCTATCCTTACGCTCCCGATGCGCACCGATGAGCTGCGGCCCTGTTGCATGACGCCAGTTCAACGTGCCTTCGAGCACTATGCAAATATTCACTACCCCGGAAAGACCTTTGCGAAGCTCACGCGACTTCGACAAAGTAAGTATGCTCCATTTGAAATGACGATTGAATCGAACGCGAAGCCTGACATGATGCATCTGCGGAGTTTGTAACCACCCATTTGTTGCTCGCCGAATGCTGAAGGTGTCTTCCGGGGATGACGATGAACTCGACGCTTTTTCTCGACTGACAGAGAAGTTCCTCGAGCAGAGTGATTTGGAGACGCTCAATGCCGACGGATTCTTTGATGACTCTTCGTGAGTATCTGTGGCTTCTAATTTTATATCTACGTCCAGGCTTAAATACTCCCGATGCGGAAAGCCTCCTTCTCCCTGTTCTCTGCGATGACTGCCTTGGAGGAAAAGACCCTGACGCACCGAGCGAGCGCGTAGTAAAGCTATCCCAAGCTCAAAAGACGGAAGTATACCCTAAAGAGAGCGCTTCGAAAAGACTTTTTTCTCAGTTGTCAGCTCATGCGCTGGAGTCCGGAAAAATACGCGAGATATTCGCCATTCTGGAAAGTGTACAGGCTTCAGCTGAAGAAGAGGATGCGTTAGAAAAGGTCCTCATTGTTGTGAGTCTGCGGCACTCGTTTATTATTCTTAACTTTCATCAACTTCCATCTGACCGTTTCTTATACTCCCAGTCAAAATCAAAAGATTCGCTGAAATTACTCGGAAATTTGCTTGAAAAATGTGGCGTAAAGTATCTGCAGTGTTTGTTGTCGTCTTGTGATACGGAAACAGCACCTCACTTTTTAGCATGTTTAACAGTCGACGGTTCTCTTAGCAAAGCGGCGCGTTCGGATATTCTGAATCGAATCGAAAAGGATACTTCAATTCAAGTGCTTCTTTTGACGCTTGACGCTGGGGGAACAGGTTCGTTCGGATAATACCTACCCACTTTACTGACTGACGTCTTCCAACTGCTAGGTCTAAACATAACGTCGTGCAATCACCTAATCCTCATTGAGCCATGGTGGAATCCCTTTGTAGAGGTAAAGCCTCTTCTTTGCTTCTTGATTGATTTCGACATATCCAATATCTCATCTTAACTTTCTGAATATTGCGTGTAAAGGAGCAGTGCTTTGGGCGTGTGCATCGCTATGGGCAGAGGAAACCTGTGTTTATTTATCGTCTTCATTGTCCAGGCACCATTGAGGATAGGATCCTGGAGGTACGTCAATTTACCTGACCAACACACTCTGAGTGTCTAATCATCTTGCGAATCTCTTTCAACTAGATTCGGGAGGAGAAGCGTATCCTCATCAGCTATGCATTTTGCGGAGCTGGGGCCTTCCCGTCAGACGAGAAGAACGAGAGTATAGAGTGAAGAGATGATGCATGCTTCAAGTGCCATATATTTTTATCAAATAAAGAAGGGAAGATTTCTGTTCGGACAAATACATCTGACATGCTATAAACATTAAAATACCACGTCCTGGCCTCTTTAATAAAAGATTCTACATACATATTCATCAATGCCTCCAGCTCTCAAAGGAAGCGGCGATGCAAGTCGATTTTTTTTTGCAGCGTAACTGTCAAGAATGCCGCCCGCTATACATTGACATGGCACATCTAAGACGTGAAACAAAATTTCTATGGATTATAGTTGATCTGATTCTATATATCTGATCTGAATCGAGGTATCGATTATAGTTTTCTTCCTCGACGGCCGTTCGCTTCTTCGGAAGCGTATCAGCAGGATTCATTTCTTGCTATGCCGTTGACTGAGTATGCAAAGAATTGGCTGGATAAAAGAATATCGCCGGGGGCTTTATCCATAGCAGCACTCGTCAACTCTCTAAACATGGAAGGATTGTGCAGCTAAATTGGCATACCTCAACTAAACAGTTCGCGAGAAACTCCTTATAACGCGGGTCGAGGTTTGAGATATGACTGAGCAAAACGAGATCACAATAAATCTCCGTTGAGCTTCCCCAAACAAAAAATATCGCACGTTTCTATGGCCTCTTGGCTCGCGAAACTGCAGCGTCATTTGAGCTACTTAATAAGCTTAAAATATCAAGGATGGACGTACGTTTCCCACACAGCAAAAGTGTCGCCGTATCTGACCGCATCATAACGTAATGTTCCTGACTCTTTTTCTGACTGAACCTTTTCGCTCATGAGATAGCCAGCAAGCTCGTCTGCCTTCCTGGCCTCAGCTCTGAGCTTCACGATATCATACGCAAGTCAGATCGAAAACAATCAGGAGACTCATTCGAACTAACCGTCGCTGTGAAGACAAGGGGTCCCGAGATATCCTTGTAGGAGTCTGCCATGGGAGAGAGGACAGAATCAGAGAGGTGGTGCCATGGTACAGTGAACAGTCTTCCTTTATACTAGGCTCGGTCTAACACAGACGAAACAGGAACATCGTATGAAACATTGAGAATTTCCAATTTTAAGGCTCATCGACGTCACGAGGCAGCGCGAACCAGGAAAGCAGGCTTGCGGTGTCCTTTGCCAACTAACGCTAGCATGGTTTAGGATGGTTTCACGATCTTCCTGAGGGATTATTACGTGAGACAGCGAGGTGAAACTCTGAGACAGTTAATGCATGGTTTCAAAAGAGAATCAAGGCAGAAAGAAGGCGTCTGCTGATCTTCCCACGCTCTCATGCTGACTAACAAACTGTAGAAATTATTTTAGGAACTTGCAAACCTCGAGTCTACAGTATAAGAGGTGTGCCGATTAAAATTGTGTAAACATGAAGGCAGGTACGACAAGTTTCAGATCTCAACGTCTGAGAAAGTGCTCGTAATGTGTGAAGAGACGATGGAGGCGGAAGGCCGGCCAGTCAAGCTCAGAGTTCCGCTTAAAGCTTCTTTGATAGAAGAAGTGTTCTTGTTAAACAAGTTTGACTATTCTATTCTTCTTCCTGAGATTTTGATATTATCGACGCAAGGGAAAACAAGATGTTGAAGAGCACTGAAAGAAAAGCTTCCTTCACAAGCTTGATGTGTACGCACACGCTATTGCATTTCCAGTGAGTTAGTAGCCTGGCACGCCGCAGGGAAGGCATGCTCTTCGGAGCTCGGCGAGGACAGCACAACAAAATAGTCGAATATGATCAGAGCGCTGAGACACACCTAATAATAGTCGAGCTCGAAGCCTGTTCCCTAACTCTTGGGCGCGACAGTGATGAAATCCCTTGTTATCGCCGCTGATGGAACGGATGTGTAGTTTAGCCATTTGAATGTATCGTGTGTATTCACTAGCAGGCGTAATGAAGCGGCCATCAAGGGATACATGCTATAGCTGGTTCAGAATACGATCGATCATCCGAGTTGAAAGATGTAAAGTATGCCCAGAGATGGGAACGTGCGTATAGATAGTGGTATAGTATACTTTCCCTGCCCGTGATCTTTTTAGCGTATGAGATTTCGACAACAAATATACCAAGTGAACGTGAATGAGAATGTTCCAAACATCGGGAGAGTACTTAAGTTCTCCAAATCTCTTCATTAATGTAGATCCCGATGGCATCATGTTGCAGTATAATCAGACTGTGCGCCGCAAGTCGCGGCGAGAGCTCATCTTGCACTTTACTCCTTGATGGCGAACTGCGCGGTCTTGTCCGTTTGGCATACGGTACAAATATAAAAATAAGCAGCTCGAGGCACAAGATCAGCCCGATGCTCAAAGTCGGAGAAAGGCGTGCGCGGGCACCAACCTTCTTGGATGCGTGCAAATGAGTCTTGATGAAGTCCTCCGGCTTCCTTAGTCAAATGAATGGCAAGATTGACAGTATGTGAGAGTCCAAGGAACTCACCAAAATCAAGCTATTAGTGGAATAATGCCATCAATAGGTCATACATACTTGCCAAGGCCAGGTATTTAGTAACTGAAGTAGAAGTATAACTTGCAGATACCGTATCTCGAAACGTAGAATACTTAGTAAGGCAGGATGGTAAGAAGCCAGGCAGATAAGCGGCTGTTGACCGCCGACTTGTCTTGGAGATATAGTGAGTGCATAAGTGCTGCAGGCAAAAAAGGCGTATGGGAGAGGTCTGACGTGATCAGATCCTCCCAAAAGTGGTATCGCGCAAACTTGAAAATCCCATGCACAACATGGGAAACATGAGCGATAGCAGGCGAAGAACAAACGCCGGCGGAAACTACATTCGCCCGACCGGGGCCATGCGATGTCAAGGCATCTGCACGTTCTCACTTCACTGAGACCGGGAGCAGGTAAATCCCAAGGAGATAACGCACCTCGCGCATCAAGCGGTGATGAGTACGGACAACGTCGCGGAATAGTAATCGACAAATAAGACGATGTTGAAGGTATAACACCTAGAACAATCGATAATAATGTGTTGTGGGGTGGGAATGCGGAAGGTGTTGTTGCACGCACGTAGTATTATATAGATGCTTGAGACCTCAGTTCATATTATGTACTTCCATTCTACCGTCGTCTAGGAGACTTATGAGCGCAGAGATAGATTAACAATGGGATACTGAACCAATCTGAGGGTGCCTAGAGCCCATAAATAAGTATAATCTGAATGAAACTTGAATCTCGAGATCCAGGATGAAATGCCAGCGAAAGACGCTCGACGAAACCGCGATTTAGAAAAAAAGAAATCCTGCAGAGATGGCCATCTTATGAGGGTATGGTAAAGAGTGCAAGTGAGGAGCTTGCTTGGTTTGTTATGCGTAATTTTTGTACACGTTGAGGGGTTTGGGAGACAATGGAATGCGAATCACTGAGTCTCAATCGGGAACCCTGAAAGGGAACGTCACGGGACTTTACAATTACGTAACAAGTGGCTGTCCTCTACTCTCAAAGTCTGGCACTTTAGCGCGTCTTGCTGCCATCGACCTGCCAACGACCTGTCCCACCTTTTCCTCCTCACCACGATTTTATCCATCGTCGCCACCTGCAACAGCGAGCTCAAGATCTCACTCGCTGACGCCCCGAATAGTTCGTGGACGCCAATATCCGCAGCGTACAACTGCCCATCTCGGCGCATTTAGCCTTGAAACGCGTCCATCGCTCACGACCTGCACGACCGCAAGCTCTTTCCTCGTTCTGATCGACAGCCGCTATGGAAAATTACGCGAAAATAGAGAAGGTTGGCGAAGGTGAGCTCATGTCGTCTCCCAGCGTCTGTGTTTACGCTCATACTTATGTGGCACCAGGGACGTACGGCGTGGTCTACAAGGCCCGAGACGTAAACACTGGTAAAATAGTAGCGCTCAAGAAGATCAGACTTGAGGCGGAAGATGAGGGCGTTCCGAGCACAGCTATCCGCGAAATCAGTCTTCTCAAAGAACTCAAAGACGACAACATCGTGCGGTCAGTCTAATTCTCTACCTTCGCACATAAACGCATACTTTCAATCTGCATAGACTCATACGTACGTTCCGTTTTACTGTTGCCAGCCTGCTCGAGATTGTGCACGCAGACCAGAAGCTCTACCTTGTTTTCGAATTCCTCGACATGGATTTGAAACGATACATTGACTCTGGCAACCAGCACGGCTCTCCCATCACGCTCGATATTGTCAAGGTAATTGTCCGCGCTGTCTTCGTTCGTTTCTCCTTTATCCTGCTCGCTCCGACGCGCACCCGGAGCTCCTGATGAACTTGGCGTGTCATCATACCGGCCCTGCGCAATTTGCGTGGGCTTTTGCACAGGAATCGGCTTTACACGGCGGCGGCCAGTGGCTCGGTAGCCTCACTCAATTTCCCCTTGCTCCATTTTCCGATCCCTGGACCCCACGTTCCCCTTTAGATGGGCTGTGCACCAAGCCTCATTTTTCGGGCCGTAGTCGCGTGTTTCGTTCCGTGACGTATCTTCACGCGGTCCGCCCCAGTTGTCGAGCGCGATCTTTGAAGACGCGCACGTGACCGCTATTACCCATTTCCCGACTCAGTCCATTCTTCGCATTCTGACGACTCATATCTGTGACAGAAATTTACGCATCAACTGACTTCGGGTCTGCTTTACTGTCATGCGCACCGCATCCTCCATCGCGACCTAAAGCCGCAAAATTTGCTCATCGATAAGGAAAACAACCTGAAGCTCGCGGATTTTGGTTTAGCTCGAGCATTCGGTATCCCACTTAGAACCTACACACATGAGGTGCGTCAGTCTTCTCGTTGCTCTGCGTTTTCTATTTCTGGGCTCTGGAAGTGCATTATTGCTATCCATTCGGACTTCATGTACGATTGCATCCGTTCATCGGCTATCGATTCGCGATCGAGATTCACCGCCGCTATCGAAGGTCACAATTTTTTTGCTTCGATCTCTCTTTAATTCATCTTGCTCTCCGCTTTGCTTCTTTTGCAAAAGGCTCTGACTGACTTTCTGTTCAAATTTATACTCCTGTCTGCTCGCCCCTTGGGCTTTGACAGGTCGTTACTCTTTGGTACCGCGCGCCCGAGGTCTTGCTAGGGTCGCGACATTACTCGACTGCCATTGACATGTGGTCCGTCGGGTGCATCTTTGCTGAGATGGTACTACGTGGATCACCGCTTTTTCCTGGGGACTCGGAAATCGACCAGATCTTCAAGATTTTTAAGTACGCTTGTCTCTATCCTGCTGGCGATAGTAGCTACTTATATCGGGTGCTTTCTAGGCTTCTAGGCACGCCGAATGAAGAAACTTGGCCAGGCGTTAGTCAACTTCCGGACTATAAGGCATCGTTCCCGCAATGGTCAGCGCAGAACTTGTCGCAGCACGTACCGCACCTTGATCCGTCTGGCCTCGACTTCTTACATGTGAGTGATATTTGCTTTATCTGCTGGATTCCCCTCCTTCCTTGAAATCGCTGAAAGAGATTTCATCTTGCCACGACTTCTGTCTTCTCTGCTTAATTAATGACGGCTGACGATCCATCGCTTTATAGAGCACTTTAATATACGATACTGCTCAACGTATTTCCGGTCAGCCTTTTTCCGTTGTCGTCTCCTATCGGTCTGCTGAAGATGTCTCTTCTTCCATTCGTTATATTCTTAGCTAAGCGCGCACTTAAACACCCATACTTTAAGGACTACACGTCATGACGTGTCCCGTTCGCTTTTTTCTTCTACTCCATTGATATTTGTCTGTGTTCACACCACGCCGCCATACCACCGTATTCGCATAATCCGCTGTAGCTGCCTTAGCCCACAAATGATATGTACAACATCATCATCACCCCCTCCGTTCCGACTTGTACGCTCACGACCGATTTGCTTGCACACGATCAACAGTTCCATCTGTCTGTCACGTCTTGTCATGCCCCGCTTCCCCTTTCTGTTCTGATGACCCCGACGTCCGAGCCTCTGAATGTAACGAAACGACTTCGTATCCGAACAATGTTATTCCCTTTGTATTCTTTAATAAGGCTTGTTGCCGTACCGTAGCTCGTATGTCGGCGCTCGTCGCACCCGTGACCATGAGGAGGATTCAAACTTAGATGTCCTAAGCTCCCACTCCACATTCACGCGAGTCGCTGGAAGTGCTTGTCGGTGTCTAGAAACAAGCAGTCGCGTGCAGTCAGACTAGAACCCTCCCTCCTTACGCTACTACTACAACCTGACTTTTGAAGGATACAAATTTCGAATGAAGTTGAAAGGAAACAAGGAGGGAATGATTGCATATAGTGATTGTCAAACGTCAGACAAAGAAGTCTGCTCGGTGCTCGATCAATTGTCTCTTGCAAGAGAGGTTGCTCTGCAGGTCTTAACCTTCTCGGTGAGGTCGACGACGCTATCTATGCCTTCGAAACGCTAGATCTCGTCACGAATCGAGTATAGAAACAGTTGAAAGAAGAGTTCGAGGGTACTAGTGATATGTTCTTGGTCTCCTTATACTATAATATCTAAACGAAGGACTGCCGTTAGCATGAGACCGGAACCAGACATCTTAGGACGTAAAATTAGCATCCGTAATCCTCTCCAAGAGCCAACGAATGGAGTGGCGAGGATGCCAAAATAGCTAAACACTCTCCACAGCTAGTCGCCGCCAGACTTCGAATCCCCGGATCGTGTTTTCTTCAATATATACTTGAACTGATCAGTTTAATAGTCCCTGTATTATGCAGAGCCTGAGGTTGCGATACTGATAATTTGCTGAGCACATATTCATGGATGCGCAGCAAGAGGAAGTGCCAACGCATAGATACCGGAGTCGGATACGAGGTAAAAATCCTATAAGCATTTCCTATATCGGAATCGGTCTTGGCCGAAGCGGTTTGAATCGAGGCTTCAAAAGCCCATCCTGCTCCAACATACAGAGTGTAGAAGAGGGCGAGAAAGAGGGCGAGAAAGAGGGCGAGAAGCGAGAATATGAGGAGAGGGGTCCATTGCGTCTTGATCGTATCCTTTAAGGCGATAATCGATGGCCAGAACGTATGTGAAGGTGCTATAGCCTCATTGACTTCCAGCCAATCCTGTGCTTGAAGAATATCGTCCTACGTCACTTGAAGCAGGGTCATGACGATCGTCAAATCTGCCGCGATTGTATATGCGTGGTGCTACGAAAGCAAGGGATGGCCTATTGGGAATCAAGTAGGAAGAAGAAAGAGACCGGTATTCCCTTGCGATCAGCCAGTTATCAACTGACTCCTGATTTTTATCAGATTGTGTAGTATGACGTGGTAAAGCCAAGTAAAACCTCCTATCAGGAGTGTGGAGTTGACATCGGAGGCACAGATTAGCCTCGGATTTGTTTCGAGGCTCATATCGATTTCAGCAGAAGTAGCGTTGGTTAGCACTCATGGATGATCGGGATTTTTCTACCTTTATGCTTCCGGTTCTGGGCAGCTCTTCAGATTCTGTGCTATCGCAAAGTCTAGATGCATCGAAGGTGTGCGCCCATTGACGAAAGATCCTGCCTTCTCGGAGTGGAGCTCGCCGGGTCTGACAATTAGGATAGCGGAATGGAACAAGAAATGATAAAAGTTAGAAATAGTTGAAGTCGGAAGGACGAGAAACTGAACTTTCCCCTACAGCCTTAGAGTAAGTACGTGTGAACATCTTGCAAAAAAAAGGAGGGCCGATAAGCTTCAGATTAAGCTTAATACTGTGCACTTATAACACGATTGCTTCCACCGAAAATAAATTAGTTGCGGCAGCGCCACTTCCATGCTGGTTTTCCATGTACTGGGACTGAGACTGGGACTGGGACTTTGGCTAGCTGGGATGCATCCAGATAATGGGAGAGCTCCGCGGTGGGGTTTTGGGGTTTGTACGGGCTCAATAGCATTTGAAAAGAGAGCAGCCGAGTCGTGGGCATGGAGCTCTGGGTCTTGGTATCGTGACTGAATCTCAGTGGATTGAACCGAGTATCTGAGCGACGTGTGTCTCCGGAAGTGAGGAAGTGCAGTCTTGCTTCTCTCTGAAAGCTTCTCAAACAGAGGCCAAGATAGGTCTAGGTTTGTGTTGCATTGATAATTTCTTCTAGGTTGGTGTAGCAAACGTAGAGTTGTTTGTCTCGCCGCGGAAATCAGGACCTGGCAGAAGTTTCCCAAATCATCTCCATCTAGCTATTTAGAAGTTTGTGAGATCGAGGACTATGGCTATCGCATCGAATCAACAAGTCCGAGAGAGCATTTATGATGATGATGGCGGAAAGAATGAAACAACGCGCTAAGAAAGGCAGTAGAGCGTGGGAAAGGCGCGTGCAACCGAACCCGTGGTTTTCTCGCGTCGCGACGCGTTGCCCTTAACTTCTTTCTTTTACCTCTGTTTCTTTGAAATACCTCTCCTTTTCATTGAGCTGATTACAAAACTGTGCTTAACTGGAAACTCGGTGTATTTCCGGCAAATTACAACTACGCCTCTTCGAAACTCGCTTGGTATATTGCGTGTTTAGTTGAACCATTGGCACATCTCGAAGTTCTATCCTTCGCGCGTTACCCTACTGCTTTCTATGACTCTAGGACGATGAGACTATTGCGATGTCAGTAAGTCAACTTCCCCTCTGGTGAGTGAGGATAGAAAGAGAAATTTTATCTGGGCTCTAATGGTGTATGGATGGCCGGTCTGACTGGCGTCGATATTCATAGGAAGCGAGATGGTCAGGCGCCGCATGATACTCCCAATGAAAATTATAGGCGTGGCCTGCATATGCATCTGCGGGGTGACGTCTGGCAGCGGGTGTTTAATGGCTCTCCCTGCAGAAAACAAATGAAGAAACCGAGAAGATTGATTTGCATAATTACGCGTTACTTATGACTGTACACCTCTTGCACGCGTATGGGCTCCTTAGTCTGTGTTGTGCGGATGCTGGCCCTCCCTTTTACTGTGAGTTTGTCTTTTCCTAATAGTTTAATTTCTTGAAGAAGCTATTGCATTGATCCAAATCGTGTCCAGCGTTCATGGCCAACCATCCCGCCCAGAAGGTGGTAACCAAGCTTTCCGAAGAGTTATACTCTTAAAAGTTCCGTTCACGGTGGGAAAAATCCGCTCGTCAACAAGGACAGCTTACTCCTTCTGAATGTCCGGCAAAGCGCGAGCAAAGCGAGGCCCTCATTAACGCATTTTTAGAAAGACCTTTAAGCCTTTGGCTCGTGCGGTGCTTCAGGAAGTTCCTGAGGACTTCTCCCCCAGATACTTCCCTTTCTGCTCGGCGATTTGCTTTTACGTGTCGCGAGGTTTGTGCTCGGGAGTTCTCCGTCTGGCTTGAAGCATGTTCTTCGCGTGCCATCTGTGCTGGCTACTTAACGAAACCCCTTCTTATTGATCAAGATGAAGATAAAAAAACTGTTCTTCTTCGGGCTTGGTGGCAGCTTCTTTCCTGAGCAATTATTTAGAACTGTCGCTGCGAATTCTGGAATGATCTTTGGCATTCCGTGTCCTTCTAGTCGCGTCGATCTATTCATCTTCCTAATCCGGCCCCATATTGATCAACGGTACTTCCCGATTAGGGAATAAAACTGGACTAAGGCCTAGACTGCATTTGAGTATCCCTGTTTTCTGTTATCTGGAGTTCTTTCTTGCGATCCGACACCATCTACCATCGATATCGCAGCGGCGATGTCGAACACGTCGAACAAATCGCTGCATTCGCTCCGCTCTGGTTGGAAGATGGCTCTCGGAGTGTGACCAGCGGTAGATCGCGATCGATCAAGATCCGCCGAGAGCACTATAAGACCCTCCGCACCCAACCTGCTCTTGATTATCTTCAGTCTCGTCCCATCCTCTGCTCTGCCCGTTCACTCGTACGCATTGACTACTGGACTCGTTGGACGACATGGTGCGTTGTCTGCGATGCGCTCGTCTGTGCTCGCTGTCAGGATCAGCCCAACCCGTTTGCTTAACGTTCGTTCGCGCACGTTCCAGGGTGTAACAATTGAAACGATCTCGCCTGGCGATGGCAAGAACTTCCCCAAGAAAGGAGGTATGTTCAAGAGTTTCCTGCTTACTGACACACGATGCTCATCGATGCTCATCGTCTACTCTGTGCTGCAGATACCGTAACGATACACTACACCGGGACGCTAGAAGATGGCTCTAAATTCGACTCTAGTGTGGATCGGTGCGTTTCTGTTCTCTCCTTTACTTGTCTCAGCCCTCGGTCTGACTCTCGGCCTATAGTCAAAAGCCGTTCCAGACTGAGATTGGTATTGGGAAGGTGATTAGGGGCTGGGACGAAGGTGCGCTTCCTACTATCTGCGCGTGACTGCGTGTAACGATCTGTATTAACCGCGATACATACACAAGGCGTCCCACAGCTATCACTGTTACAGAAAGCAATCCTCACTTGCACTCCGGATTATGTGCGTGCCCTTCCACAGTTCTCTTTGCTTATCCTTACAATGCACGCTACAGGCATATGGTGCACGTGGCTTCCCGCCCATAATTCCGCCAAACTCGACGCTCAAGTTCGAAGTGCAGTTGCTGAGCATCAACTAAATCGATACTTTCTTCGCTCGCGACACTGATTAGAATCGATACACGCTCACCGCTCTCTTTTTTTCTCTCCGCTTCACATCACTTCTTGTGTTGCTCAGCAACTCCCTCTCGCATCCTCTGTATGTTCTTTCTTGTAGCACTTATGTACTTATGATTCCACCCTCTTCGTGTGCCGATGAGGATTCGCTTGGACAGTCCTGTATATAGGGAGTTTTCTGTGCAGTTTGCGATGTGGTCTCGAGTATGGTGTTAGGTTCGATCTTCATCGATTCAAGGTAAGTTCGGGAACCCGATTCTGGTCATGCCTTCTCTCCGAGGGCCTCGACTCTAAGCGTAAGCATACGCATGGCGGAGATCCCGGAAGAACAGTCAGGCTATCTAGAAAAGCTTCGAGTATATCCGGGTTCAAATGTCATCGATAATGTCCAGGACGAGCACAAGGACAAGGAACGAACGAGAACTGGGGTTCAAACCGGCCCAAAGACCTCAGAACTAGCTCAAGGATGCCCTTCCAAAGTTCCATGCCAGTGCCATTTGTTATGCGTAGCATTCTAAGTAAGCTCTGGTCTTGAGGCGGTTACTGGTGTGGGTTAGAGTTTCGGGCGGTATCTGCCCTGACGTAGATCAGGCATGGGCACTTTTTAATCCGGGCCGATGACTACCTGTTTTGAGTTTTTGAGTTGATTGAGAGCGGGGTATAACCTTATTCATATTAATATTGGGATGAAGGCTGAAGAGTATTAAATGTAGAATCATTAATATTAATGGACGGACGCAAGCTCCTCGAAATGAAGTCTACTGATCCGCCAAACAAACTGCCGCCCTCTTCCTCGGAATCAATTCATTGGCATTCGCCCTGATGAATCTTTCGAATATCGTGCGTTTGCGGTTCAGCCGCTTCGTCAACTCCGGATGTTTCCATTCCTTTTAATTGTCAAGTGAGGGGCGACAGCGACAGGAAAACAGAGTAAACACAAAGTAAGCCCAATTGTCCGTGCGAGTAATGAAACGTTCCAGGTGATTCGACGAAGATGAAGAATAATTGTAGTACGGATTTCGAATTCTTACGGAGCCACTGCTGCAAGATGAAAGAAAAAAAAATCAACAATACAACGTTCTTATCCTCAACTCCCCAAAACAGCGCATAGAAGAGAGACCAGAGGCCAGAGATAGTATGAGAATGTGAGCCGTGCTCGATTGACGCACAGGCCAGTTGCGAGCCAGCGTGCCTCGTGCTCCATTCCCGGAACGCTGCACTCGTGATCGCGATGATCGCGAGCACGCAATCTGTGTCCTTGGCATAGGGATCTGCCGACTTGGATCCCAATAATTCAATAGACGAGGTCGTAAAGAGTTTAGCCAGAAATCAAGTATGACATGCTCATGCTGTTCTTTAGGAAGGGGTATAACTGAGTCAGCGACTCCATAAAGCGAAGCAAGAGTCAAACTTACTTCACCCACAACTCAAGCATTCTTGGCTTGCCCATGGTAGGTGCTAGCAGATTTTCGGCGGAGAGTCTCGACGAACTGGCACGGAGTGATGAACTCCGACAGAAGGTTGATATCATTGTCTAGAAGCACTCGCCAGAAGGGCATATTTCTTAGAGAAAGTAAGCAGACCTTATCGGTCCATACCCTTCGTGCGCACTCAGAACGCCTCATGAGCGTCATCCTCATCTCCGCTGTAGGGGTGCAGACTCTTCTAATCCGAAGGGCGATTCGGGCTACGGCTCGTGATCGACCCAAGGGGGACTGCGGTGACTCGGTATACCGAGAGGGACAACCTAAGTAGAGCGAGGTTCGAGATAGGAAGACTCGGCGATACGGATACCTGCGGGATTCCGGTTGGACCAAGACTCGGGTGGATAGAATCGGCACTTATGGCAGCGGCCGAGGGCGTTCGGGGATTGGGTGGCGGAGTTCTGAGAGTTGGTGACAGAGTCGATGTATACTGTTTTCAGAATGAGAGTCGGGCGAGTAGTGCGTAATAATGCATGTAGTAGATTGCGGTCTAGAGGTGGAGAGGGAACTGTCTGTCTCTGTACTTGTCTCGTCTCTCCCTATCTCTCTGTCTGTCCCTGTCTGTACAAACTACTGCGAATTTATACTAAACTGAAGCAGAGAAAGCGGTGCAAGACTCGGCCGAGTCTGTGTGAATGGATGTGAAAGTGAGTCGGCGATCGGTCTGCGCACATCACGCAGCCGATCGTCGTGGAGTGATGCTGGAGTCCCCAACCTGCTCTTTTCGTCTCCCACCACTGCACACCCGTATCCCACGTCCTTGTCCTACTCGCCTAATTCCTTCCACCTGTCCCCACGAGAGTCGGTCGTCCATGTGCTGATCGAGTTCGTGCGACATCCCTCCGTCCGATCGTGTCCATACCAAGAATTATAATGAAGAGTCGGCCGCCGATTATGAATGAATAAATGGTAAAGTTTGGCGGCCGGTAAAGGGATTCAAAGGAGTAGTGTAAGTGAGGGGAGAAAGACTCGGCCGGCGCGTAGGCGATGGTTAATCGCTACACCGCGTACCCAGCGCTACCTCGCATCGATCTGCAGGACACGTCCCAAGGACAATGAGAGCGGGGATAGGTGCACATTCGATGAGGGGGCTGAACTTACCTTCGCCTTCGTCTTGTCGACTATCTCCTTGGCAACCTGGAGAAACAGCGCCGGTCTCATAGGGAAGACGCCCTAAGCAAAAAGAGAACGACGCGAATCAGTCGTTGTATTCTGAGCTGACCGAGGTCTTACTGGATAAAAAGACGACACCTGCTACGTCAATGGGTTCCGGAGTTGTATTTCCCTTCGACGAGTGCGCTCAGTTCCTCCGAGGGGGTGGCGACTTCACCAATGACCTTCAGCTAAGCAGTCAACGAACGCGGAATTACGTTCATCACTGAGAACCCGGTACGCTGCACATCGACCATCGCGATCATCAGGAAAAACCTCCCCGGCGGAAAATAGCGGAATCGCCGGAATCAGCCGGTGATTCCGACTGATTCCATACTAGGCAGATTCTATAAGGGTGTTCCGTATTCCGTGGTATTCTAGACTTTCTCTAGTATTCTATGTCATTTATTTGTGCATTCCAGTAGTTCTTCGTCATTTATTCGTGCATTTCAATTTTTCTTCATTGTTTATTCGTGTATTCCAATTTTCCTTCCTCATTTATTTGCATATTCCAAACTTTCATCAATATAAATTATGCTATTCCGTACTCATTCCATACATGTCCGTAATTACTCAACCTACTTAACAAACAGGTCATGGAGCACACCAGGAAGATCACCGTGAATAATAGCCACAATGCTGATCATAGATACGGCAGTCTCCAGTTCTGCGAGTGCTATTGGCGCCAGACTCGATGGGTGGGTACTGCACCTGATTGAAGGGAATGGCACACGACTTTGCGCCTGCGGACGGCGCGCGTACGTCTTGTGGTTCCAAGCTATGTAGAATAGAATAATGGTCAGCTCCCTTTAGCAAAGTGGAGGAAGGAGAGGAGACACGCACTTGCGTCCACTGTGCTCCTTGATGTCGTCTTCGCACACTTTCTCTTCGCACCACGGAAGGACTGCAACATATTTGCTGTCGAGTGTCGGCACGACATCGTCCCATTTGGTTACGACACGCAGGTGAGACATGTACAGAGTGTACAGAGCCTTCGTGCGCTCGAACATCTGTTGAATAGTCTTGAGAAGTGCAGGTACGGGAGTCTCCTCCACGCCCATATCACGTCGCACAGAACGTGTTTGCTTCTTCTGGATATCAACCGGACCGAGTTCAAGGCGAAGTGGAACACCCTGGACAAAAAGTCATTTGTAAGTCCACACGAAAACCGAGAAATAAGGAATGATTGAATTTTCGCGCCGATTATTCTCCGACTTCTCCTGCATGGGCTTCGAACGGGGAAGCAGGTTGAGTCTGGGACGCTGAGCAGGTTGGGCAGGTTCCACAGGTGCGTTGTGGGTCAAGTGGACGCTCGTTGTACGGCTTGACGGGTGACTTGGACGAGACGAGGATGCAGTAGGAGCCTCATTAGCGGCCTCAGCGGCCTGCAGCATCTGGAACATGTTCGTGTTCGAACTCGTCCTTGAAAGGCTCGCACTGTCGCGCTTGCTGTCTCCCTTCTTCGTGAAGACGCTAGTGGGTTCGAAGTTCATGGTGCCACTGCCCTTCTGAATCTTGCCAGAGTTCGTCAGATCACCCGCCTCGTTTGCAGGCCTCGAAGGGCCAGAGAAGACAGCCCATCCATCGGGACCGACTTGAACATTTCCGTCACGATCATGGCCACGGCGTGAACCACCGCGAGACATGGCCGACCGCGCTAAGTTATGTTGCTCCTGTTGCGCCTTCTCTTTCGTGGCCTGTATATTGGTAAGCTCAAGTGAAATCGAGTAACAAAGCAAGAGCGCGTACCGCCTGAGCGATTGTCGACGGAGCAGCGACCGAGTTGCGGGTAGTCCATTTCCTTTCCCGCAATTCAATCACATCCTGTCCAAGAAAGTCAGCTCAACGAAAGGCTAGGAAACAGAGGGTACGCACTTGTAACATGAACTGCATACAAGACGACACGTTGCTGCTCTTCGCAAGCTCCTTCATCCGACTGAAATAGACGTCCATGTGTCCGCGAGCCTTAAGAGGTATCGAGCGCCTGACAAACACTTGTCAGTAGTTTACATATACTTTCGATCTCTTCCTCCTCGGGATTGTCGACGTTGTTGAGCAGCTTCTTGATGCACTCATGCATGATACGTTCCGTGAGCATCTGAAGATCGAAGAGCTCACCGATGAACTTGACGAGTCCGAGACCTTGACGCTTGGCCTTCTGTGCAGTGTGGTATCCGTCCGAGTACAGCGCGTTCTCGCAAGCCTCCTTGTTTTCTTCCTTTTCGTTGGCATCCTTAACAGCCTGATCCTCTGTCGCCTTCACGAGAGCCGCTGCCGCCATCGACTCCTTCTGCGTCCAGCCGCGCTCGAAGTCTTCCTGACAGCGATTCAGAAGGTACTTACGGAAAAGCAGATCACCTGTAATCGGCTTGCCCTCAGCATTGCGGATACCATCATCCTGCACGTTCGGACTGGACTGCTCCATCATCTTATGGCACAAGCGAGCATACATCTCACTCCAGGCCGCCTCATCCGTCGCCCTCTCGAACACAAGCCGAATGAGCTGAATGAGCGTACGCCCATCCTTCACGCTCTCACTTTTGTTTGCCCACGCAATGATCTGGTTTGAGATGGACTACAACTTCTCGATAGTGGGCTTGTTGAGCAGCAAATGGACTTTCTTGTCCACAATCTCGGGTGAATCTGTGTCAATTGAGGCCCCACACCTGGACGTGCTGCCCGCGACCCAGCGGTTCGCAGACTGCTCGGCGCGACGTGTTTGAAGGAGGAAGTAGCATTCACGTTGGACTGATTGGCAGAAGCACTGATACGGTCCGACTCGTTGCGTGTTGAGCAGCCACATTTCCTACGCGTACGCTTGTTGCCCACCTGACTGGAAGAGCGAACCATAGGCGATGGACGCCCGCCTGCGAATGGAAGGCCGCCGTGCCCACCACTCATTGACGTCGAGCACATGAAGCACTTTTCACTTGACAGTTTGTTCAGTGCAGAGAAGTTCAGACTTTACGGTCTTCGGCTTGAAGATGAGCAAGTTGAAAGTCGGAAGTCGGACGGCGTGTTGCCTGCGGCAGTGAGTGCGTCCCACCAGGCGGCCGGTAAGGCTACTGCTGTGTGCATAATGGTTGCGGTGGGTGTGATCGAGGGTATGTTCAGACGTTCTGTAAGGACATCGGCGCCAGACATATTGGAGTGGTAGCAGATGTGAAGGCGATGTGTGGTGTGTCGCGTCAAAACCAACATACATGTGATCAAGTTCCCACACCTCTTCTGTGGACGACGCATCCAGGTGTGGGAAATTGGACTTAGCAGTTTTTGTCACCTGAAGTGCCTCCAAATACAAAATACATCATTTTTAACTCAATTCTTCACAAAAACTCTTCAAAAAAGTTGCTAAATTTATGTTTCAATGGTTTCAAAAATGTGTTTGAGCTTAGAGGACAGAATATGGAATATTGAGGCTGCAGTAGTGGGAATATGTGTTTTTCTAGCAAAACTCCTTCCCTGAATTTCCCTGAGCTCAATTTTGAAGCTAACGGCATGAAATGGTTGGAGAATGGTCTGTATAATGTATATTGAATTTTAGATGGCTTATAACAATGCAGGCAATTTTTTGAAGACTGTCTGAGTCAAGCAAATTTGAGAGTTTCAGCACAACAGTCAAGCAGAACAAGAGGAGACATTAATATTCACTTTAGTTCAGCCCCCATAAAATCAACCATATAATATATAGACCATTCTCCAACAAGTGTCATGTCATTAGCTTCAAATTTGAGCTCAGTAAAAATCAAGGAAGGAGTTTTGCTGGAAAAACATCTATTCTCACTACTGCAGCTTTAATATTCCACCTTCTGTCCACTAAGCTCACAAAATTCTAGAAGCCATTGAAACATAAATTTAGCAACTTTTTTGAACTGATTCTGTGAAGAATTGAGTGAGATATAGATTTTACAAGTTTCTGAGGTGCTCAAATGCTGCATTTGCTATAACATTTTCTGTCTCATTCCACAACTCACCTTGCCGATTCCAGCAAATTCCAATACAATTTTATTTTTCTACTCAATTTCGTGCAATTCCACAAACCACCTTGCCGGTTCTAGCAAATTCCAATACAGATCCTTTTTTCTACTCAATTCCATGCAATTCCAAGGGGTCCAAATCCATCCTAATGCCATTCCAAACTATTCTACAAATGTCTTTCTATTCTAAAATTATTCCATGATATTCCGTTGGGAGGTTTTTCCTGATGATCGCCTGCATATGCACCTCAGCACCGCGTGCCAGACTCGCGCCCGACCCAAAGCCGACAACATATGCGACGATTGAGATGAGTCTTACCTGTTGGCTGATTGCGGCGAATCATGCCAGTGCCTCCGCTCGCGCCTCGGTATTCGACGGTAAATTCGCGACATCGCACAGAATCGGCGCACGCCACTGGCATGGACGATTAGAGTTTGGACTTCGAGGTGGATGGATTGTGCTGACCTTGGTAAAACGAGCACCATGAGTGTGCAGTGAGGGGGGAGGAGGCCTCGTCAAGCCCCGGATTTGCTGGTTCCGATGAAGAGACCGGACGACAATGCATCTGCCTCCACGTATAAATACGCTGGGCTGCAAGGAAGGTACAAATCCGAAGTCAATCGAATCGCTTGATAGAGGATGATGCCGGACATGTGCTCTGCCACGCTAGTTGAGAGAGCCGAGAGGTTAGAGGGGGGCAATGATTTATTCTCTTCTCTTCCCTAGTCCATTCCTCCTCCTAACAACTTCGCCTTGCGCGACTGCAAATTGCGCCTCCATGCCCACCAACATCTCGTTTGTTCCATACATTCTGATATCTTGCGGGTGCATCAGAGCTTTCATAATTGTCGTCGGTTACCAAATAGTCTCAAAAGAATGGTTTGGATAAAGAGGAACGGTTTGTCCATTCCAACGATGCCCGTGCCACTCGCGGCCGCGACTCCGTTATATGATAGAGCAGAACTAATCGAGAATAAGTCTGTTGAAATGAAACGACACAGCTACAAAGAGATGAGAATTAAAGCTCGACCAGATGACGAAGGCGTTTCCTCGTCTTAGATATTTCTTTCGAACGTTGTCTTCTTCCATCCTGGCTTCGACGCTATAGACAAATGAGGGAAAATATTTTCACGTCCATTCAAGCATTCAATTTTGAGTTGAAAGACGACGTTAATCTTCATAGTGTCTATTTGTAGGAGTGGCTCATACAATTGACATAAAATCCTGTTCATCAATTGACAACATCCCCACAGTTTGTCCCGCAGATACAGGCCGTTCATGCCTGTCGTCGTTCGTCACCATCGTCACCATCCTTAACAAGACCCCTTTCTGCAGCGCTTAATGTAAAAAACGACTCCTTCTGTCTCTGTAACCACCTGCGGGGCTGAAAATAGCATGAGCTCTGCCAGGAAGCAAAATAAAGGTGTTTAAGCGTACTGGCATGAAGACATGCTCTTCCTCACCAAAATCATGATAAAACACTGCGTAGACCAGCCCCACTAAGATACCATGAGACGAACTCAACGATTCTTCGTTAAAGTCAAACGCTCACCAGGAATCAGAACGACGCGTAGCAGCGACGCTGTCGAAAACATCCATCTTGGACGAGGGTCTATAGGCTCTTCGCTCACGAACGGCAGTGTCTGGCCAACAATTCTTCTCGGCTCATTCCGCTGCCTTTGAGTATATGACCGCACCCATATCTGATGTCTAGGTCGTCGTGTTAGACGAACGGCCAAGGAGCCAGCATGCTTTGACAGTGACAGTTGCATGGGAGCTCCTCCCTGACCACGCCAGATTCGAGAAAAACGTGCTGTGCACGTGACTGACGCGTCGACCGGAACGCGCCTTGGACTCTCACGCCAACACCGCGGCTTCTGTCATATGTTTCGATAGCGAGATGTGGAAGTCTTGAAAACGATATTGCACTTCTGCAACAGACCAACTGCTCATCATAGCATGTAACACAAGATTGTCAATGGCTACAATTGTCGTTTATCTCACCTGATAAGTGTGTGAAATGCGCGGCAGGCGGCCTAAAATCATGTCGAGCAGACTTCGCATGCGTCTCGTGTGTCGTTCACCGTCTTTCTGATCGGTCACTCTACTTTCCGCTTACATTCTCTACTCCATAGAGGTAAGTGGAGCCGAAGTATATGCAGAAACGAGGGCAGAAATACAACTGAAGCAGGACAGAATAGGGAGTACTGAGTGCAAAACACGCGGCCAACCGTGGCTGAGAATCGGTAATATGAAAAGACAAAATAGAGACCATATCATAGTGTATCCTTTTTCAATTAGCTTTCGAGACAATCTGCTTGTCGTTTTCAATAAGTCTGAATAGTCCATTACACAGGAAAGAAAGGCGCAGACCTTTGGCTTCCTCAGCTGCCAAGCTGGGCAAAATGCATGGCACTCACTGACGTCATTCTGTAACTTGTTCCCTCGTTGAGTCCCTGTTGCCCCGCCTCCTTCATATTTATCAGCAAACGGCTACTAAGGATAGAAAGGAAAGAAGGGTTCCCAAGAGCTTCTAGGACGCCTGCCAAGAGGGCATTTGATGTCGCTACCTTGAACTGCATGATATTGAAGACACAGCACGAGATAAGGCTAGCACAATTGTCAGATTGATGGAAAGAAAAGAAGGCATAAGCTCACAAAAGGAAGTATACGGCCTGGTCCTGAACAAGGATCTTAACAAGGGTGAAGCCCTTGAACCCAACCGACATTCTCCAGAACTCCGAAGCCTTATAGAGCGCCAGTACCATGAGTATAGCTCCATGTACTGTCGAGACGGACCTATTTAATAAAATTAGTAACGCCCATGTATCTCACGTTACTTACCAGTCTGCAATTCCCCAATTTAATGGCAACACGGTGATTTCACCACAAACCGTAACGTCCCTTGCAAGACCGAAAACCACAACTGTTTTTAAGTTAGTTTCTGTGCAACTGTGCAAAAGGACAACGTTTTGTCCTACTCTTTTGTAATATAATGCTGTAGATAACAATACCAAGCTAAGAGCCGCCTCCAGTACATACAAGTAATGTCTTCAGGCATATGATGAGTTTCTTATCTATTGCTTATTGAGTAGCTAATTCTTCCAATTCTGTGTTGCTCACCTCGGGAGTAAAGCGCGAGAACTCTGATCATTAAAACATCTGTCGATTGTGGTATTAATCGAATGAAGGTCATATCTAATGGTTGTGTACTCGCAGTCAACCATAATGAGGATAGACCAGTCTGTACATATGATCAGTGAAGCACTTACAGGAGATTTACGAGGCTCACTGGTGATGTCCCGAGTCCAAGTAGCAAAATTGCCTGGAAGATGTCAGTCATCTTGACGGCAGCTTCCTTACACAGCGGCTCACATCTGCGTGCCCCGTACATCGATCAGCACTGCTGTGTATCGCAGAAAACATAAACGTACAGTGCAGGACTTGCTTCATATGTGTTCCCTTTGTAGATGAATATTGATATCAGAAATCTCCAGTTTGGTTGGAACATTGGGGAAATGAATGCTTGCTAACAGTACATGAATGCAACAGCGCCCAGAAGACCGAGATATCGGTTCTGAATATAATTAACACATGATAAGCCAAATATTTGCAAATGTGTATAAATGTTACGCACTGCGAGATAAATAAAATTAACGGATTTGAGCGGTGATCCCTACAAAGTTTTGCTGGTTATGATCCGAACTGGAATACTTCAAAATACGTGCCCAGAAGAATTTGACCTGTAAGCCAGTGATGAGACATAAGTCACATAACACTTCTAATGAGATAAATTTATGCCTTACCTCTTTATCCATTGTAGTGACTGGCATGCGCAGCGATAAACTCCATCTGAGACAACAACATAGATGACTAACGTACCGGTGTCGTAGACCAAAAGAGCAATAAATGCTACTGCGAAATATCGCTCTGTAGTTATCTCGGAAGCCCAAGCAGCAACGAGGCCAGGATCGACAGATTCGACATTTGAGCGGATAAGGAGAGCCATACGTGATGTGCTTCGGCCAACTGGAGATAGGTATGGGCGCAGCTCAATCTTCAGCGCAGCACCGGACCTTTATATGCATTCTCACCAGAAAAATTGCGAACAGGTGGAACTACAGGAGTACGTAGTAAACAAGGTTATGGGGTGTCATTTATATCACCATGCAGAAAGGAGCAGAGAAAGCAACGCCCTTGATCTCATCGGATTTTGAAATCAAGGACTCCTAAGGCTAAGGCGAGGTTGCGAAGATGACCCGCTACGTCTTCTCCATCTTCGCACCGAGAAGCGACGCATAGAGTGAAGCGGCTTTAAACGCAGTTAAAGTTAAGACTTGACTTCTTCGTTCGTATCTGTTTCGAGTCGGTGAAAAAATGTTGATTGTTGAATAAGAAGATGCGTCGTACCGCAGCACTGTGACTTCCCTTGCACAAAGTTTGATTCAATCGACTTGAAGGTAAGGCAGTCCCTGGATTCAGTTGTGGCGAGACTTGTGAAAGTTAAGCTTCAATCCGAGATCTGCTCCAACAAGAAAAATAGATTATTACGGGACTCAATATCGGCGTATAGCTGGCGCCGGAGGTCATCACGTTGCGTATCTTCGGCCGCCCTTCAGTATTCTATGCACATTGGTGGCTTGTTGCTTGCATGGCTCCATTCAGTAGCTATCTTCCCTAGCTAAGGACAACTGAAGGGCCATTTTATTCGCAAGATGCTTCTGTCTCCAACAAAGTTCAAAGTGGGGATTGTGGACGAGTCCAATTTGGAACAACCTTTGGAAAGATTCGTTTTCGGCCGCTCCCGACACGCGGGGGTGACGCTAATGCAAAGATGAACATCTTGCTCACCATATTCATTCCCAAAGAATCGTTTTACGCGACAGCTCGACGAATGGAGTGACAATTGTACATAGACATGTGGTATTCTAATCCGTGGGGAGCGACATGCTCCAACTCAGCGTACGGCCTTGATTGGACTTTTTCGAAGGTAGAGATGAGGCCGGCGAGTTGTGTTCATTCCTGCGATACTGAGAAAGCACATATTTGTGCGATAGAACATCATTCGAGCATCGTTTTTTGACCTTAGTTCAACTCATCCATTAAAAATGTCGCCAACTTCGACCTAGAAGTGCTCTCTCTCGGCTTGAGAAGCGCTGCTGCATGGTAAGGTCGTGAGCTGAAATATTAAGTATTTGATCGTACTTCAAAATAGTCTCATTGGAACTGGCGGCGGCCCGTCTCGGACAGCGTCACTTTACGCTTGTTCAGAAGTAACTTATGCGAGAATTGGGGCTCGCAGTTGGCCCGATAGCCTTGAGGCAGGAGGAACAGGCGAGATTAGACACAAGCCATTGAAACAGTTCCTTCGATAGCTGGGCTTTGGGTCTGTTGCCTGAGCGTAAATTTGAGGACAACTCTATCCCTTCGACTGCTTTGCGTACATAAAATACCAATGCCGCACATTCCAATTTCATATTCATATTTATTCTCTTTGTCAAACTGCAAGAATGTTAGTGCGCAAGTCAATAAGAAGCCGAGGGTGACGCACTTCCTTAAAGATCTATCTCGCCCTTATGATCTGTTAATTGTCATCCATGTAAGGGAACGAGGTCTGTAAGTGGAGGCACGATACATGAGTCTGATATCAAGGCGCTAAGGTAGAACGGAGAAACGCACGAATGCACGGAAATGCGCACTGCCCACTGCCTGCTCAATCGCCTTCATGTCCTCCTGTGTCAAATCAGGGAGGCTCTCGGTTTGTAAGTACTCCTTCAACCGAGATTCCTTGCTGGAGGTCGTGACGGCGATGATCTGCTGCGCTTCGAGCCACTTAAACAAAATTTGGTTCTGCGTTACGGTTGGCCCGCGAGCCTGAGCGAGCTTGTCGAGTGTGGATGCTAGTTTAGAGAGTACGGGTGCAAGAGACTTGTCGCTAGCGCGTGCAGGGAGAATAGGCGAAAGCGTGCCGTAGGAGGCGGTCACAATGCCGTGCTCACGCGAGTAGGTGAGTAGAGGGACTAGACGCGCAGCGACCAGTGGGTGGTATTCAATCTGTGATCTCTCAGATGGTGCACGATGAGTGAGAGGTGCGACGAACGTACTTGATTTACAGCGGGCTTCTCAAGTCCGAGTCCAATGACCTCCTCCAAATATCGCTTGTTGAAGTTGCTCACCCCAATGCTACGCGCGAGGCCCTTGCTCTTCACATCCACCAACTCACGCCAGACCTGCTTAACACCTCCTTCGCGGTCCTTGTGTTGCTCTGGAATATGCAAAAGGAACAGATCCACATAGTCAACTTGCAGCTTCTTCAGACTCCCGCGCAGCGTGTCCTCGACCGTCTGGCCAGCTGGGATGGTGGAGAGCTTCGTCGTCACGTAGAGTGAGTCGCGTGGGATTCCTGAGGATGCGATTGCGGTGCCGACGCTCTCTTCGTTTCCGTAGAGTTGGGCGGCGTCGAGGTGTGTGAATCCAGTGGAGAGCGCGAGTTTACAAGCGTCTGCGCAGTCCTTTTGGTACAGCGCGGTGCCGGTTCCAAAGGCGACCCAAGGAATCTGAGTTCCGTCAGGGAGTTTGAATGATTTGACTGGCATGACTGCTGTGTTCCTACGTGGTGGATAATAGGAGGCTGGAACCAAATGACGCTGGTGTGAAGTCGTACGTTAGTCAGCGTGAGAGTGTCGTGGGAAAGAAAGAGCGGGATGTATGATTGCTTAATATATATAAGCAAAGGATTAAGTACAGAGCGCTTCCTAAGAATGAGATGACGCACATCCGTGATGCGCGTTTTAATGCCAAAATCAATGTTGCATGCGCGAAGCGGCCCTTGTACACTGTCCAACGCACGATTCAATACATAGTTAATACAGCGTGAGATAAAGACTCACAGCGCAACGCTACTATAGAAGAATGCGGAGGAGCTGACCAAGGTCTGTGAGACCCGTCGTAAGAACAGGAGCGCGTTGCGGCTGGTAGAAAGCGTCGCGCAGGTGATGAAGACGACCAGGCAATTGATAATTATCCCGCTGCATCACGTCAGCTCTACAAAAGCCACATGAAATCAAGATCGCGCTATCCGTGACAGCAGTGATTTCGATGTCCATCAGTCTGGGGGAAAGCGACAAGTGCAAGTTCAAGCTGAACACTTTCCTATCTGGCATGAACGCAAGAATCTTGAATGTATAGACATAACCTAGCGACGTACCAGTTCTATTTTGCACACTAATTGTCGGTTCATGCACGTAGCTGAGGGTTTTTATTTTATATTTTAACTCAGGTGAATGCAAGCAAGGTAGTAAAGCATAGAAAAACGCACGAATGATCGTTATGCACAAAGCTTATAACCTCCTCTTTCATCTCCATATCTTTTGGCGTCAAACAGGAACAGCATCTATTTCCTCAGCTACTCCATCAACTGTAACTCCATGCCGAAGGTCCTGTCGATAACAATGTCCTTCGACTCGAGACTCTCGAGTAGAGTCACGGTCGTACCTCGTGCTTCAACACAGAAGGCTGTTACACCCTCACATGAAAGTTTCGTCGCCAGAACGAGGCAGTAATAATACAATGCTCGTACGACTAGACAATCGAAGGCAAAGGCATAGTAACCGATCTGAGGTTTCTCGGGTGTGAGCGGATGGGGAAGGACAAAGGGAGACGGTCTCTATACTTACCTGATTCATGATTGTAAGTTTGGCCAGCAAATCCATTGACCTCACGTAAAAGCGAAGGCCATCTATATGAAATCGACGCGGAGCGCGAGTGCCTATTACGAGGACTCCGATACATAAGAAGCCTGTTGAGATGCTCCTCGTCGCCAATGAATGCAATAATCGTCTCGCTCCACTGGAAGACTGAGTACCAGATTTGCACGTTCCGGGGTCGCCTTCCCGCACTCATGCTGTGTGGGTGGGTGACGAAGGTGTGGGTTGCATTGCATGAGATAGAGAACGCCTCTCAGGATGGCGAAGGGAACGAAGAGCGAAGGCTGAAGTGCTTTTCCGATAAACCAGAGGTTAGCTTTTCGCGTGAATGGAAGTGACTACAGAACGTACCATCCATCTGACACCGAGAAGCAGTTAGCTATCATCTGGGTGTACTGCATAAGTAAGAGTACGCTGCATGAGACGAAGGCAAAAACAACGAGAAAAATAAGAATAAAACTTACCGAACAAAGGGAATGGGCCTCCTATGGCTCGCTGAATCACCTCCATTTCTCTCAGCATTATCTCCATCTCCAGATAATCCTTCAGGTGCGAATCCTTGTTCGGCGTCAAGCCATTCGAAGAAGGCGTGGACTGGCGTCGCGTGTGTCCACACACGTAGGCTCGAGTTATTTGGGCGCGGCTGGCGCGAGGGATTCATCGCCGGGGTGCGAGGCCGTGAGAACATCGTAGAACGTGATGCCAGTGCCGTGCTCGTGCTCGTGTGCGAGACGAACAAAGACGAGTGGGTGATAGACGATCTGTTGATTATTGAGCGAACGGTGAGTGAAGAGAGGTATAACAAGTGTACCTGATAGGCTCTTCCAGCCCGAGTCCAAAATATCTCCTCAATCTCTCCCGAATGTTGCATGCACGACCCGTCCTCTCCATGTTGGCTATCTGATTCTTAAGCCATACATGCCGTACGTCGCTGCCCATAAAGCATGCAGTTTGCGTGGAATTGAAGGTCGGAACTTGCCGCAAATACTCTCACGGTATCACGATCTCTTGCCAGAATTGAATAAGTCGAGACTCGATAGTCTAAGTCTTGTTGCACATCGGTACTTGCAGTTGCCGTTTCTTCTCGTTTGGCGTAGCTGTCATCTCCTATGCAATCCCGTATATAGCAATCAGCAATTAATTATTCATGGAAGTTCAAGTTCCTTCCAAAACTGTGTACATCGAAAGCGGACGAGCTAGAAGCCAACAAATCGATGACCAGAGATGAAATGTGGAAATGGAGCATTTCTACCAAAAGTCGCATACCCTTGTCATGAAGAAAATGAAGCAATCTGAGCAGAGCGTCAGACATGGTAACCATAAGCAAACGAACACGATACGTGCCTTGCCAATATGAAAAAGACGCCCGCGAGAAATCCAGGAGTGAAAGGAAGAAAACTCCGCCCCAGACGGAAGGCACATCGTGATCACACCTGATTTAAGCCGTACTGTGGCTCCAAAGGTATTATGGTGATGTATTCCGAGAGCGGCGAGACGACACGTCGACTCTAAGGGTGAAATGAGAATGTGGCCGAATATGGCAACGAGACCGAGGCTGAAGACAGACATAACAACCAGTTATATTTTCTCGAGGCCGTCATGCTCAGCCATGATTTACTTCGTATGAGCAAGGGGTTCAGTATGATCACTTGGAGAGAATAAGGTGATGAACTGATAACGTAGCGTGAGGAGAAGCGGACATTGCAATATTCGTCGATCCACTCGTTTGCATCGGAGGTAGTTGCTGAGCGCGTCGTGGTGATAATTCAGCACCACCGCAAAAGCCAGACGTACACGTCCAGGAGCAAGGTATTCACGACGGAGATGGTGTTTTGTGCGCGCAACAGAATCAGATGACCACTTTCAGGTCGGAGAAGAGCAAGATGTTTGCTAAAACTACAATCTATCAGTACAAGTTCTCGCACGAACAAGAGACTCTGATCATGAGTGGCGAGCCGATTGCTCCGAGGACCTACTAGCTGTCGACCACGTGTGGCTGAGAAAGTCCTACGAAATCGCGTCAGTAGAGTACCAAGAACATGATTTGAATAAAATGCACAGATGAGCAAACGCACGCCGCCAACAGCCTGCTCCACCAACTCTACAAATCCAGGAGGTCCTAAAAAATACGATTCCTTTGCTCAAGGTCGAGGCGGCAGCAATTTGAGCGTACAGCTCTGGTCGCGCGTCTGGGCTAGCGTCGAAGGAGTATCAATATGTACCACCGTGAACGATTTTCGTCGCGACGTGCTAGGGGAGGATGAGGATGAGTGAGGGGCAGCCATGAAAGGCGCATGCAATGTTGCACTTGCTTAAGTGCGGTATATCTGAAATCATCTACAGTCGGCCACTCATTAAAAGAGTAAGATACAGAGGGCTCACCTTGTTCAAGATAAGTTCACCCAGCGCTTCAAATCGCTAAGCCCAGTGCTACGTGGCACCGTTCTCTTCACATCTGCCGGCGACGAAGGCGGGGACGAAGTTACGTAAATCTGCGACGTTGAATTGACGTTCATGGCATCTAATTTCGCCTCCTGGGATGAATGTGAGGGAAGATCTTGATCAATGAGTGAAGAGCGTTTCGTTGAGAACGATGGGAAAGTCTTGTGTAAGCACGTATAATGCAATTTCTCCCTTTGTAGCCTTTTGGTGCACCCTCACTTGGTTCCTATCCTTTGCTTCACATTGAAGGCTTGGAACGGCTTCGGAGATATGTACTCTTTCCATGAGACTCGATTTGGAGAATTTCTGCAACGGTTGAATTCTTTCGTCGTTGGCGATAAGCATCTTCCATTAGCCAAGCAATTCATTTAGCATTGCAAGTGTGCATGGATCTACCCGGAGTAGAGAAGGAGGAAGCTCTGCTTGCGTATCACTGAGAACGCATCTGTAGGTACTTGTTCACCAAGAAACATTTCAGAAAGTCGCGATATTCAAGAGCTCGTAACTTTATGGACGCAGTCTTGCTTCAATCAAAGTCCTAAGTGTGTTTATCAGTACAGGTTCGGCATGTCACCAGAAGCAGACTTACCGAAAGCACTTCCTCACGCTCCTCATCCCCGTCATCTTCTAGATGGCCCCATGGAACATCCACCTCTGCCCAACTATCAACAGAGATGTAGATCTGCGCACATGCAGACTAGAATAGTACTCACCGGTCTCCAGTAGGAGCGTTCGGATCAAATTTCTCTCGCCGCCTAGGAGGTGGAGGTTTGATGGTCTTGACGAGATACAAGGGTGTGAAGTTCGCCTCATGGCTGAATCCCTTCCGAAACAGCCCAGAGTCGCCGTCAGTCCACCACATAGCGTCAACATCAGCACCAGCTGAAACGGCTGGATTAACAGGTGCGTCTGCCTTCAGAGCAATCTTGACAGTCTCGTTATCTACGCAAAGGGATAAACACCAGCTTGAGGCATATATATATATATGAGAGCCAGGCACTTACTCTTGTCAGAAAGATAAAGGGCGTAAGCATGGCAAGAGAATAACTGGGTCACGAGCATTTTTCCTTTCAGGAACTGGTTGGCAGTTGTTACGTTGCAGAACTCGTCCGGTATTACAGACATATGAGGCTTATGCATGACGAGCAAAGCTCCGCGTGTCTTGTCGAAATGCCACTGGGTCGCGAATGCTGCATTTGCAAGCCCATGGTCATCCCTGCGAGCTCAATGAAGTTGGATGTGGAGAGAAAAAGGATTAGAAAAAGGAATAAACGCTTACATGTGTGTGCTCGAATTTGCCTTTTCTCGAGTTTATAGAGCTCGCAACGTATTCTTTCTCTGTCGGCGGGTTAGTCGGCAAATAGGAAGCCGCAATGCTGGCAGTGGATGGGTGAGTGTAGATATTGCCCTCAATCACAAACTGGGCCAGAATCGTAGTTTATGTCGCCGAAATCGCCTGCTGTGAGCCAAATGAACAAGAAAAGAAAAGACGGCTACAGGGGCATTGACGGCTGACCTTGATGCAGAGCGGCGGATCCCAGTTCGCCCACTTGGACGAGGTTTGCTTGATCAGATCGACATACTTGCGCAGGGCCTGTTTCGTCTTGAACCAGCCGTCAAACGTCGTGTTAATGATGGGGGAGATGAAGAGGTGGTGCCGCTGAACACGGATCGCTGCGCTGCTCTATTCATGGTATCAACTTCATCTAACGCTGAAAGTCAGCCGACCAAGCTCCTTCCATGACTTCAAGGCTCTCTAAGCCCGGTAGACTCCACGGACAGGAACACGAGTATGCACAGAATGAGTTTTGTATCATCTTGCAATTCTGCACAGCGACTGCTTTCAGATGAACGTAAGTTATGATGGCAATTCGATGCGTGGGAACTTCTGTGCTGGCCAGCGAAACTTGAAGTCGCGTGAATCGGCGCGTACCAACAATCGACGGGTTGCATGAGATTGCCTATGTACATACACTCTGCATCTGCGATACCTTAATGCTCGTCATGGCGTCAGACTTGCAATGTGACTGATCGTACCTCAGGCTATTCTAGTGACAGTCTTGTTCGAGAAACGCCTCTAACACGTTGTTGGCGATGTCGTGACCATCGACATTTCTCTGCCCTAGATTCCTCCTTCCTCCCTCCATCTGAGAGACACAGATATTACGCAGTTCCTAGATAAGGTATGACACTGCATTCACAAATGTTGCATCGTAACTGATCAAGTCTGCCTTGCAGTGTCTCATACGTGTATCGATCCAATTCGAGGATTTTGGGTGTCACTGAAGGATAAGGTCTTAGCTGTTGGCCTGTTCTATTTTCATTTTCTTACTTTGCTTTTCAGCATTCTTCGCTGCAACTATTTCGACTCGGAGACGACACGGAACATCCGCAGATTCAGCTCGACCAATGGACAACCTTGACGAGGAAGTCAGTCGCTGTCGCGATGTTTTGGATTTGCAACCTCCTGGACATCCCGACCGATCTAGCTCATTATATGATCTTTCTTTTGCTTTGTGGAGTCGTTTCGAACAAACTGGGGAGACGAATGACCTTGACGAGTCGATAGCATGTGATCGTGACGCGCTTCTACTGCGACCTGAAGGTCATGCTAGCCGCCCCGATTCCCTAGAGAGCCTCGCCGTATCTCTCCAAACTCGATTCGAACAGAGCGGTCGAATGGAGGACTTGGAAGAGTCGATTAAAGTGCACCGCTCCGCATTGGATTTCCGCCCTCCCGGTCACCCTGATCGTTCCAGTTCGCTGATGAACCTTGCAAACACTGTTTTGACTCGATTCGAGCAGAACGGTCGAATGGAGGATCTGGAAGAGTCGATTAAACTGTACCGCTCCGCATTGAACCTCCGCCCTCCCGGCCACCCTGATCGTTCCAGTTCGCTGATGAACCTTGCAAATGCTGTTTTCACTCGATTCGAGCAGAACGGTCGAACGGAGGATCTGGAAGAGTCGATTAAACTGTACCGCACCGCATTGGATCTCCTCCCTCCCGGTCACCCTGATCGTTCCACGTCGCTGATGAACCTTGCAAGCGCTGTCAATACTCGATTTGACCAGAACGGTCGAACGGAGGATCTGGAAGAGTCGATTGAACTGCACCGCTCCGCATTGGATCTCCTCCCTCCCGGCCACCTTCATCGTTCCAGTTCGCTGATGAACCTTGCAAACGCTGTTTCCACTCGATTCCAGCAGAACGGTCGAACAGAGGACCTGGTAGAGTCGATAAGACTGTACCGCACCGCATTGGATCTCCTCCCTCCCGGCCACCCTGATCGTTCCATTTCGCTGATGAACCTTGCAAGCGCTGTTTTCACTCGATTCGAGCAGAACGGTCAGACGGAGGACCTGGAAGAGTCGATTAAACTGCACCGCTCCGCATTGAACCTCCGCCCTCCCGGCCACCCTGATCGTTCCGGTTCGCTGATGAACCTTGCAAGCGCTATTTTCACTCGATTCCAGCAGAACGGTCAGACGGAGGATCTGGAAGAGTCGATTAAACTGTACCGTACCGCATTGGATCTCCTCCCTCCCGGCCACCCTATTCGTTCCATTTCGCTGATGAACCTTGCAAACGCTGTCAATACTCGATTTGACCAGAACGGTCGAACAGAGGATCTGGAAGAGTCGATAAGACTGCACCGATCCGCATTGGATCTCCGCCCTCCCGGCCACCCTGATCGTCACAGTTCGCTGATGAACCTTGCATCCACTGTCAATACTCGATTCGATCAGAACGGTCGAACGGAGGATCTGGAAGAGTCAATTAAAATGCACCGCTCCGCATTGGATCTCCACCCTCCCGGTCACCCTGATCGTTCCAGTTCGCTGGTGAACCTTGCAAATGCTGTAAAAACTCGATTCGAGCAGAACGGTCGAACGGAGGATCTGGAAGAGTCGATTAAACTGTACCGCTCCGCATTGGATCTCCGCCCTCCCGGCCACCCTAATCGTTCCGGTTCGCTAATGAACCTTGCAAACGCTGTCAATACTCGATTTAAGCAGAACGGTCGAACGGAGGATCTGGAAGAGTCAATTAAAATGCACCGCTCCGCATTGGATCTCCACCCTCCCGGTCACCCTGATCGTTCCAGTTCGCTGGTGAACCTTGCAAATGCTGTCAAAACTCGATTCGAGCAGAACGGTCGAACGGAGGATCTGGAAGAGTCGATTAAACTCCACCGCACCGCATTGGATCTCCTCCCTCCCGGCCACCCTAATCGTTCCAGTTTATTGATCAACCTTTCAAACGCTCTCTACGCTCGATTCCAGCAGGTAGATCACGAGAAAGATCTCGAGGAGGCCATTCAACTGCTGGAGTCTGGTGCTCATCATGAATTTTCCAGGTCATTCATACGCCTCCGATCAGCTTGCCGATGGGCGAACCTCGCACGATCGTATAACCATCCCACTACTCTCGGAGCTTACGGCACAGCGCTGCTCCTCCTTGAGCGCTCGCTCAACGTCGTTCCGACTGTGAACATGCAGCACGAGCTATTAAACGGAAAAAACGGTTATCCAACACTAGCCGTAGATGCTGCATCATATGCAATTCAAAAGGGCGATCTCGCCCGAGCTGTCGAGTTTCTTGAGCAAGGGAGGGCCTTGCTCTGGTCCCAAATGCGTGGGTTTAGGATGTCCATTGATCGCCTCGCGATAGTCAACAAAGAACTAGCCGATAGCTTTATGGACGTTAGTAATAAGCTGGAAACTCTTGCCACTGGCTCATCACCTGAGACGCGTATCCCTGGATCGAGTGTAGCTGATGGCCTCGCAGATAACTTGTGGAAAGGACCTCTATCATTTGATGTATTGATGACACGGAGTCGACGTCTTTCAGAGGACCGAAAGAAAATAATCGGCAAAATACAAGAACTACCTGGCTTCGAAGACTTTCAGCGGCCTACCCGATTCACAACGTTACGGGATGCGGCTGCTGAGGGCCTCATCATTGTTGTCAATCACTCCAGCTATCGCTGCGACGCTATCATTGTTACTAATGACCACGATCCCGTCCTCGTTCCGCTATCAGAAGGCGTCCATGAGTTCTACGAAACGGTGTTCGACTTGTACAGGCGTCTTACAGATGCACGTCGAGATCTCTCATCCCTTCCGAAGAATTACGGCGAAATCCTTAGATTTGTAATGGAGAAATTGTGGACGCTGATCGTGTCCAAGGTGGTCGAGAAGCTCAAGGAGATTGGGTTTCCGGAACAAAGTCGGATTTGGTGGTGGCCGACTTCCATTTTGCAAGCCTTACCATTGCATGCTGCCGGGATATGGTCCAAGGACGACAGGGGTATAACGGGCTATCGTTCACACAAATATATATCATCTTATACACCTACTCTCCAAGCGCTAATCCAGGCTCGGTCCAACATGTCCCTTGACTCTGCGCATGTACCGCCATTCCTCGTCGTTGGCCAGCCGGACGATAATCTCCAAAACGTCGGACACGAAATCGATCTGATAGGGAATCCTGGAAGGTCTATGACGCGCCTCGTCGGAGAGCAAGCGACTAGCAGCGAAGTAATCAGAAACCTCAAAGAGCACCCATGGGTCCATTTCGCGTGTCACGGGGAGCTTGTGCCAGGCAGACCTTTTGATTCGTCTTTCCGGCTTTTCGGAGATGATCGCCTTAGTTTGCTCGAAATTGTTCGCGCTCGTCTTCCAAACGCCGAGGTCGCCTTCTTAGCTGCCTGTCATACTGCGGAGCAGACTATTGATAGCGCACACGACGAGGTGCTTCACCTCGCTGCGGGCGTACAGTTCTGCGGGTTTCGGAGCGTGATCGGGACGATGTGGGCAATGCTCGACGAGGACGGGCCAGTTCTTGCGCAGAAATTCTACACACATATTTCTGCAGAAGATGAGACGCCGGAAGCGGGGTTCAAGAAATCGGCACGAGCTCTTTACAAGGCAACGAGAGAGATGCGGAAGAAAAAAGTGGCGCTCGAATCATGGGTGAACTTTGTTCATATTGGAGCATAAGTGGTCGTCATCCGGTGAGTATATAAGGACTCTTTGATTCCATCCTAATGGATATTCATGTTTGCCAGGTCCTTTTTTTGTATCTACCATTCTCTGCTTCAGCGCTGTCGACGGGACCTTCCCAGAAGTATACTGTACTATTAATCATCTTCTTTCTGTCTTGATGTTGTCCGACTACTACAAGAGCTATGTAACTTATGTGTACTTTCGGGCCCTATACTACATTTAATGTTTGCTTTACTGTGACGAGGAATAAATGTACGACACTATTTGATACTGAGATGCATAATATTTACCTCGCTCTACTGCCTATCTTTCTATTCCAATCGCCTGGACTAACACAAACTGATTTGACCGTATTGAGTCAAGGGGTTTGGTGCGTTATACTGGGACGGAGATTTGGAAAGGAGGGTGTCATCTGCGGTCTGTGCATGTTTCCTTCTCTTTTTGCCTTTCGCAGCTGACTCAATCGTCACTTTCTCTTCTGATGCAGCATACGAGACAACGATGAAGAACATGATCATCGCCGCCACCGTAATCTCGGCCGTGCCCATCCTCCTCTCGCTCGCCATGCTGAACTGTACCTCTGTGACGAGCAAAACGCGGTCGACGAGGGGCTCGATGGCGAGGTGCACGAGCTGCGACATCAATAGATTGTGCGAAGTTGGAGCACGATATATATCGCACAGGTTTGGATGGAAACGAGGGCATAATAGAAGTCGTGTTACCTTCCTGCACGCATTTCATCTGCAGAGGCTTTCTCACTATGATGTCCATCAACTATTGAATGAACATTGAAGTTTACTAAGACATCGTGGTAATAAAGACAAAGTTACATTGTTTCAGTGGTGAGGGACATGTGCCTCTCTTAATCCGATTTGGTCTACCTAAGTCCATGAACATGATTTTGTCTATTAAAAAAAGGTGGCAAAGAGAAGCAACGAGGAATCAATGGACGACGCATGGAACCTAGCCATATAGAACGCGGGTGAAAACGAAAGCAGAGTATGATCATTGATCTCCAGGTTCCCCTTCCTCCACGTCGTCCTCATCCTCATCCTCCGCAGTACTCCATGGCACCTCCGGCAACATCGAACCAACAGCCAGCGTAACGCCCAGAAGCGAAATCATCACCGCATACACCATCAC
Source organism: Porodaedalea pini (assembly GCA_002794775.1). NCBI lineage: Eukaryota > Fungi > Basidiomycota > Agaricomycetes > Hymenochaetales > Hymenochaetaceae > Porodaedalea > Porodaedalea pini. Next base: position 257,373 of record NBAY01000044.1, on the reverse strand, counting down.
TCCACGAAGCCTCCTCTACACCATCTCTTTCTCCATCCCGTCGACCTCAAGCACAGGATCTGAGATAGGTTCGCTGTCCCACCAGGGAATGGAATCCCGCTATCATGTCCGTACTCCCAGGCGAGCCCGCGCGCAAAGAGCGCAGAGGCGGTATATGGCCCGGCGCAGCTCATCACGGAGATGGCACACTGCGCGAGGCCATTCACTGCGCCAAATGTTGAATTGCTTCTGCGCGGCTTCTTCGTCTTTAGAGCTTTCTTGATTCCGGTTTTTCTGGACGAGGATGATGAAGCGGACGGGATGAGCATCGCGCTGGAGGATGAGGATGAGATGGGCGGATGTGAGGAAGGTTTCGATTTCAGAGGAATGGCGTTCGTCGCAGCTGTGATACTAAAGACGGGTAAGTCACCGAATGCTGAGAAAGATATGCCTAACAGAGTCAACATACAAGTGAACACACTGCCGTAGCACATATTGAGCAACAGTGTCAACCCAAGCTGAAGTGTCACAAGCACGACTAACACCGGACTAATCGTGAATTCTTCCACACCAGACACCGAAGTGGATACTCCGTCCTCCACACGCACAACGGCACTCATGGCAGGGAACAGCGCAAAGATTGGCGCCGCATTTGCAATACCAACGAGGTACATTGTCTCATTTCCCATCGACGAGTGAGGCGCACAAGGAACCCGACCTGGAAGATCCCATTTGCGAGTCCCAGAAATGCAAGAGCGACACCTATAGCATGAGGAGGGAGTCCGCGGGGTCGCGTAAAAGACTGGCGGTAGCGCGCGATACGCAATATCGAGCAAGGAAAGGAGAGCGTACGCCGCGGTTGAGAGGAGAACAGGCGGAGTGAGTAGTTTTCGTAAAGCCGGCGCCTTCGGAATGGACGGAATGCTAGGCCCCGGATCCAGTTTTAATGAGTTCGAAGATGGATGAGTGCGACGCAGGAGAAGAGCACGGAAGGAGAACTCAGTCTGGTTTGTCTCTTTAAGCAATAAATATATGATACTCCAAGCCAGGACACTGAATGTCACCGGAATTGGACAGGGCAAGAAGTACAGGTACTTCTTCAAGAACGCGCTGCCTCCAAAACCGCTCGGAAACCGCTCCGTAGGGTGGGAGAATGCACCCCCAATGAGAGGACCTATCGTCGCTTCTGTGCTCCAGGAAATAGGTTGATACGCAAAAGCTCGAGTAACATTCGTAGGGGTATCAGTTCACCCATCATGCTCTTTATCGCGCCGATGTTTACATTAAGGACTCCGTTCTATTGTTTTGTTGCGAAAGCGGGCACGAGGGGCCACGTCAGTACGGAGACTTCTTCCGAAAGTCCAGAAAACTTACGAGAGAGCGGGCTACGACGAGAGCAGGGAAGGATCTTGCAAGCGAACTTCAGTGGCAAAGCTCAGACATGAAAAAATATACATGCAAGAAGGTAAGAATGAGCAGAGCATACTAGGCAGGCCACCTCAAGATGCCGGTGCCATTGCCAAAAGACTCGCTTTGAAATGTGATCCGTATAAAACATCGAAGCAAATTTTCCAACGCGTTGACTTATTATAAACATGCCTTTGATGCGGACTCGCTTCACCAGCCATACACATACCCTTATTGTGAAGAATTGAAAGTGGAAATGAGGCGATCTGAGTGGCGCGTCAGACATGGTAAGCATAAGCGATCGAAAACGATACGTACATAGCGAATATTAAAATCATCAGGACAAATCAATCCAAGAGTGAAAGGAAGACTACTCCGCCCCAGACGGAAGGCACATCGTGATCACACCTGCTTCAAGCCGTACTGTGGCTCCACAGGTAAGATGGTCATGCGTTCCGAGAGTGACGGAACGACACGTCGACTCTAAGGGTGAAATGAGAATGAAGCCGAATATGGCGACGCGGCCGAGGCTGAAGATATACGAGTTGTATTTTCCCGAGGTCGTCATGGCTCAGCCATGATTTACTTCGTATGAGCAAGGGAATCAGTACGATGACTTGCAGATAATAAGGTGATGAACTAATAACGTGGTGCGAGTAGAAGAGGCCCATCGCAATGTTCATCGATCCACTAGTTCGCATCGCGGAGCTAGTTGCTGAGCGCGTCGTGAAGAGCAAGATGTGCATGCTACGACTACGACCTACGACCTATCAGTGCAAATTCTCGCACGCACAAGAGTAACGAACAAGAGAATCTGATCATAAGTGACGAGCCGTTTGTTCCGAGAACCTAATAGCTGTCGACCACATGTAGCTGAAAAGTCCTGCGAATTCGCGTGAGTCGAGCACCAAGAACATGATTCGAAGAAAACGCACGGATGAACAAACGCACGCCGCCGACAGCCTGTCCCAATGTCTCCACACTCTCCTGCTTCCAGTCCGGGAGGCCCTCGCTGTCACAAGTTCCGGCACGGTTCCTTTGCTGGAGGTCGACAAAGCGACGACACACTTCCCCTCCAGCTGTTTGAGCGTCACGCATCGGGCCAATGCCGTCGACCCGGAGGCATATTATAGCAACAGCATCGAGTATGATGAGACAACCATGCGGAAGAGCAGTTGAAGGGATTCCAGGAGTGTATTGCGGGTGACTAGAGCACGCCGTCTAGTCATGTCAGGACTATCGGTGTCTCGGCTTCCACTACTCGCCTCTGCCCTCGCAAAGCATCCGTATCTCGATTCATGTTATGACGAGCACCACCAAAAGCCCTGTAACGAAACACGCATTGGACTCGGAATAGAAAATCGAACGTGCGTCGATGCCCTAGTATCCATGCATCCGTAACCAATAAGGTACAAGCCAAACCAGCCTGGTGCCACTTCGGCACATGACGACAACTGAGCAAATGACTAAACATCTCAGCTTCGTACTCTGAACGAAGCACAAAGGTAAAGTGTGTTTATGATCTCTTCGCGAGAAGAGAAAGGATATGTGCAGGTCCGGTTAGAGAAGGGTTGGTGTCGGTGCACGACTGCTCTCGTAACTGACTCGGTGGACAGACCATCTCCATCTTCAATTACGACGTCCATGTCGGTAACCTTGTCCGGGTCCTGATTATCTCTTGCTGGTTAGACGAGGCCGCCATCTGGCGACACAAGCAGCGGGTAAGGCGAAAGGAGGGAGCAACTGCGACACGACCGAGGCGGAAGATAGAATCGGCAAATGGACCGTTGACATCGTCGTCGATCGGTCACGAACTGCTTTGTATGGACAAGGCTGTCAGTACAATCACGTACAAGGAATGGGATGAGATGATTGTACATACGGAAGCACGAGTAGCAGCGGCCCATCGCCATGTTCGCTGATCGACGCGTTTGAATCGCAAAGCTAATTACTGAACGCGTCGCGGTCGTAACTCAGCACTGCTGTAAAAGCCAGATGAAATACGTTGGGGAGCAAGATGTCTGCGACGATGGTGGTCATGACGCATTGCGCGCGAGCCGGAGTGGTTGCTTTCATGCCGAAAAGGAGCAAGATGTCCGCTGAAACCACAATTTGTCAACGTACAAGCTCTCACACGGACAGACGACATACCATTAGCAGTTCTCCCGAGAGCCTACTAGTTCTCGACCATGTAGCGGAAAACCTCCTGCGAAGTCAGATGAGTCGAACATCAGGAACAAGATTCGAAGAAAACGCGCGAATAAACGAAACGCACCACGCCGACAGCCTGTTCTACAAATCCAGGTTTCCCGCCGTCTACACTCCTGCCGCACGATTCCCTTGCTCAAGGTCGACACGGCAGCCATTTGAGCGTACAGCTCTAGTCATGCGTCTGGGTAAGTGTGAAGGAGTATCGCCATGTATCATTGTGAACGATTTCATCGCGACGTGCGAGAGGAAGATGTCTGAGAGGCAGCCATGAAAGGCGCATACATACAGCGTTGCGCCTGCGGTATTTCGATCTGAAATCATCTACAGTCTGCAGCTGGTAAACAAAGAGTAAGATACAGCGGGCTCACCTCGTTCACGATAAACTCTTCGAGCTCCGAGCCCGACGCGCTTCAAGTCGCTCAGCGCAATGCTACGTGGCAGGTCCTCTTCACATCCACCATCTCACACACGGCAGGCCGACGATGAAGGCGCAGAGCGCGTTGATAAGGCGAGGCGGGAATGAAGCCACGTAAATTTGGACCGTTGAATCGACGTTCATGGCATCTTGGACGGTTGTAGTTGGTCAATGAGTGAAGCGCTACACTGAGCCACTCTGAGCTTGAAATCGGAATTTGCCGCGCTGGTTTCACTCCCTACCTCGAGCTCTTACCTCTTCTCTCTAACACCGTCGTCTATGCCATTACTGGTAACAAACACCTAAGCAGCTCACACAGGCCTCTTCATACAATTTTTTCGTCGATGAAGATCGTGAGCTATATTGAGGATGCTGCAAATAATTACTACCATGTATGCCCTGCGTCAAGTTCACGCGCTCTGGATATTAATATTCTCTCGATGCTCGACGGTTGAAAACTCCCATTCCTTCTGTGCATCATCCCTGCTTTCCTGTCCATGAAAACACGATTTCCCCTTTTCCAAACTCAGGACTTTCTTCGCAGGCCTGCTCACTCGTGACGCTCAACCTTCCGAGTCTGCGTTAGTTTCTTGCGTCTATGTGTACCATCTTGCCTCCCACGCGATAATTCTTACTATCCGCCTTTGCTTCCGCATCACAAATCGGGGTTTGAATAAATAATTCTTCAACTACAGCGCAGCAGCCTCTACATATATACATGATTGGGTTAAGTTAGAAACAAGAATCCAGAATACGGTAACAAAACGATTCCAAGAAACGAGGCAGCCAACTTTGCTAGCAAACAATGTCCGATCACGAAAATAGGTTACTGTATATCGTTCATCCCCATAGTTGCCTTTCCGATTGGCCAGATGCCATTTCAATATTAGATTTCTGGGTGGGCAGATAGGACGGAACAGAACCTACGATATTTCCCATAACTAAGCAAACTCCATCTCGCTCACCGAACTGGACCTCATCCTGTAACTTGTCCCTTCATTGAGCCCTTGCTCCCCCGCCTCCTTTAATTTGACCAGCAACCGGCTGCCTAGGATACAGAGGAAAGTCGGGTTCCCTAAGCTGTTTAGGACATTAGACAAAAATATATTTGCCACTTGTAGCTTGAAATCCATTATGTTCATTACGGAGCATGCGACAACACTGAACGAAGTTGTCAGCTGACTGCTACGAAAGAAGCACGCAAACTCACAGAATGAAATAGATCAACTGGTCCTCGATAAGAACTTTGACAAGTTTGAATCCCTTGAAGCCAGCCGACATTCTCCAGAACTCGGCTGCCTTGTAAAGCGCTAAGGCCATTAGTATGAGTCCATACAACATTGGAATAATCCTATATTTAAAATCAGCGATGGTGCCGCTCATACTACCTCGGATCACTCACCAGTCTACAAGCCCCCATTCTATAGATGCGAAGCTGTCTTGACCGCAAACTGTGATGCCTTTGGCAAGACCTCCGACGGCAACTAAATCTGAACTTAGTTTCTGTATCACCGACTGAACACAAGGCGTACTGTCTTGAGCTAAAATGACATAAATAACAATCCCCAACTTGAAAGCCGCCTCCAATGCAAGCAGCACCTTGAGGCATATTGATAGTCTTCTGTCTACAGAGCAATGAGTAGAAGCTTTTTTAAGTTCTGTTACACTCACCTTGGGAATAAAGTGCAAGGACACGAATCATAAGGATATCTGTATTTAAGTTAAGCCAAATTGAAGAATCGTTCGATTTCGTCATTTACAGTCAATCAAATTGACAGTAGTCCAGTCTGAAATTGCTGTCAGAGAAGTTCCTTGCACGATCAAGCAGGAGCGACTAACTGATAATGTCCCGAGTCCATTGAGCAAAGTTACCTGAGAGATGTCAATGATCTCTACTTCGCCTCGAGACCTTGCCACTCACACCTAAACCTTGTGTTATCTTTTGCTATGAAGAATTAAAGGATACGAAATTTACAATGGAAGGACTGCTCTGTACGAACTCCCTTTAATGGCGGTTAATAGAGGATTTTTTCGAAGAAAAAGTAGAATGGTGGAACATCGCTCACAAAAGAGAAATGAGACTGCACCCAGGATTCCGATATATCGATTCTGATGACGACTTGACAACTTAGTCGATGAGCAGCTGGCCAGAATGTTACGCACCGTGAAATAAACAATATTCACGGTTCTCCGAGGAGTTTTCTTCAGTTTATCCGACATAAGCACTGCTGCATAAAGCGGAAGGCGGACCGACTGTAACACGTACCCAGAAATATTTGACCTGGAAGAAATAAGGGGTCATTCATTTGCAGAGAAAGATGAGGGGGAACGCAGCTTTACTTCTTTATCCATTGTAGTCACTTCGATAGCTGTAAGCTTTGCTGAAACACTCGTGAGAATGATTCATTGTACATACTGGTATCATAGACCAAGACAGTGACAGTTGCTACTTGAAAATACTGTATGGTAGTTAATTCTGAAACCCAGAGTGACACTTGGCCAGGTTCGATAGGTTCGACATTTGACCGAAGAGAGAGTGCCATTATGATAGGTAAGATTGCTACGGTTTGAGGCGGTCAAAGGTAGATGTGAGCACAGATATCTTTTGCTCGAACGCAAATGACTCTTATACGTATTACTAGAAGAATCACAAACTTCGAACAGATCTAGAGTTCTGATCGTGTTCGGGCAGGAAGGCAACGGTCAATTGTCTTGATAGATGTAGTTGCACATGTGAGGTCGCCGCGCACTTCCAGGGCATCGTATTGTGACCGAGGTGCATGCATAGCAGTATTGTGCTTGTGAGGATTCATTCTTATGTTCTGGGAGATTGGGCCAGTTCTCGCCTGAGGTCGATACATCTGTTTTGGGAAATGAGCCATAATCTTTCGTCGAGCACTGCGTGGGAACGGCATGCGCATGCCGAATGCAATGTCAGACTAGTAGCAACGGCAGTGACGACTTGATCCAATCTCCAGAAAGGGAGTTCCGTTGCATCTCTCATAAATCATGGGATCATGATGCACTCAAGTACGGAAGGCAAGAGCAACGACCGTATTGGCATACCTACCTACCTACGTACCGTGCGGTTTCACGTGACTTTGAGCGTTTTACCAGCCGATTCGCAACACTACCCCGCGTATTGAATCCAACTTCTCTTGCTGTGCCTGCGCTGCATCACAAAAGCACGTTGGTGCTGTGTGCAAGTCTATCGCTAGATAATCAACAAACTTGGTTGTCGCAATCGAGCTGGGCTGCCTGTGATTGACCACATACATCTCTGCGAATCACCCACGCGGATTGAGCAAGCCTGGTCTGATAGGTCTCGAAGGGCCTTTGGAGAAGCAATGACTGATCGACCTTTTTCTTGATTTTCAGGCGAACGATACACATGATGGAGGTCCTGAAACAGCAGCTCGGACTCATCCGTGACAAATAGACTCCTGCAGATCAATCCCTCGCGCTCTTTCGGCTGGTTGGTAGACCTGAATGCAGACCTGGGCTAGGCAGTAGTCTTTTTGGCATGTCTATGGCGTGACATGTTCCTCCCTTAGTGTGGCAAGGCCTCATCGTTGGACTTTGGAGTAAGCTCCTCTGCTTTGAAGCCATGTCAGTCTCTTTTTTCGTCCTCATCATGCCAGCTGAGAAGCTCATTCGAAGTTTGAACAACGATACACATCCTCCGTGGACCTATCTCCCGAAGCCGCTAGAAATATTTCAAGTCCTCCCACCTCAGGTATCAAGCTTCAGACAATGGAGAAGATTGTTCGCATTCGATCATCTCGTCCTGGTCACTTTCCTCGTTTCTCTCTTCCTCCTCCTGCCCGCATGTTCAGGTTCCGAAGCGCCGATATGAATCCCTTTTCTACCCCCCTAGCATACACCCGACTTCCCTGTTGTCGGACACGAGCATCGATTGAAAGCGGGACCAAGTCGTCGACCCGGAGGGATATTACAACTATATCATCATATACGACGAAGGCCGTTCAGGAGAGGGGTTAGAGTAATTCCAAGAGATTATTGCGTGTGAATAGAGCGTGCCATCTACGCACTCCGGGACTACTGACGTCTCGACTTCGGATTTGTTCTTATGCTCCACTTACGATAGATCGATACAATTGCAGCAGCCGTGTCAGGAAATGCAGGTGGTCCATCCGCACCCAAGACTGGCGATCCGAGGTATTCTTTACGACTCGACGACGAGGGCCCCGGTCAAGGAACATAGACAAATGAGAGAGCTGTCTTCCTCTGGATGAATGGTGATTTCAATTCTCTAGTTGAATATGGGTGCATGTTCTCTTTCTCTCCTTACGGCGAACTCTCTCGGAACTTTCCTTATGTTTTCACCTTTTGATTCATATTCCATGCTCCCTTTGTAGCTTTAGATATATTCATTCTGGTATAATGCGCGACCAATTTCAATACCGTTCATAAACATTCATTGCACGAAACTACTTCAGCCCGGGTTTATGAATGATATACATTTGGGCTCAGGATGAAGCGGGGCTGTGATCAAAAGCTTACAAGTGAGAAGGAAGGGAATGCATGATTCATGGTGTTTACCGCGAAAGGGATACATAAAGGCAACCATTATTAACTATATAGAACTACGTGCAGGAGAGTAAGTATGAGCAGAGCATGCTAGACAGGCCATCTCGAGATTCCGGAGCTGTTGCCAAAAGACTTGCTTTGAAATAAAATCCCTATGAACGTCGAAGCAATTTTCCTACGCGCTGACTTATTATGAACATGCCTTTGAGGCGGACGCGCTTCACCAGCCATACACATGAACTTATTGTGAAGACTTAGAAGTGAAAATGAGGCAATCTGGGTGGCGCGTCAGACATGATAAGCATAAGCGATCGAAAACGATACATACATAGCCAATATTAAAATCATCAGGACAAATCAATCCAAGAGTGAAAGGAAGACTACTCCGCCCCAGACGGAAGGCACATCGTGATCACACCTGCTTCAAGCCGTACTGTGGCTCCACAGGTAAGATGGTCATGCGTTCCGAGAGCGGCGGAACGACTCGTCGACTCTAAGGGTGAAATGAGAACGTGGCCGAATATGGCGACGCGAACGAGACTGAAGATAGACGAGTTATATTTTCTCGAGGTCGTCATGGCTCAGCCATGATTTACTTCGTATGAGCAAGGGAATCAGTACGATCACTTGTAGGGAATAAGGTGATGAACTAATAACGTAGCGTGAGTAGAAGCGGCCCGTCGCAATGTTCATCGATCCACTACTTTGCATCGCGGAGCTAGTTGCTGAGAGCGTCGTGAAGCAAGATGTGTATGCTAAAACTACGATCTATCAGTGCAGGTTTTCGCACGCATAAAGTAACGAACAAGAGTGTCTGATCATAAGTGCCGAACACTTTGTTCCGAGGACCTACTAGCTGTCGATCACGTCTGACTGAACAAATCCTGCGAAATCGCGTGAGTCGAGCACCGAGAACATGATTTGAAGAAAGCGCACGGACGAACAAACTCACGCCGGCGACAAGCCGTCCCAACATCTCCGCACTATCCTGCTTCCAGTCCGGGAGGTCCTCGCTGTCACATGCTCCGGCACGATTCCTTCGCTGGAGGGCGACACAGCGACGACACGCTTTCCCTCCAGCTATTTGAGCGAAGTTCAGTTCTGTGTCACGCATCGGGCCAATATCGTCGACCCGGACGTATATTATAGCAACAGCTTCGAGTATGCCGAGACAACCATGCGGAAGAGTAGTTGAAGGGACACCAGGAGTGTATTGCGGATGACTAGAACGCACCATCTAGTCACGTCAGGACTATTGATGTCTCGACTTCCGATACTCGCCTCCGCCGTTCTCGCAAAGTCACTATGGCATCCGTATCTTGGCCAAATGCCCTGTAGCGACATATGCATTGGACGCAGAATAGAAAGGCGAGCATGCGATGATGCCCTAGTATCCATGCATCCGTAATCAATAAGCTACAAGCCAAACTAGCTGGTGCAGTTTCGGCACATGACGACAACTGAGCAAATGACAAGACACCTCAGCTTCATGACCCTGAACGAAGCACAAAGGTAAAAAGTGTGCATGTCCTGTTTGTGCGCGCGAGAAGAGAAAGAAGTGAGAAGGTGCTGATCGAGAAAGGTTAGTATGGGTGCACGACTGCCTTCGTAGCTGGCTCGGTGGACAGACCGTCTCTATCTTCAATTACAACGTCCATGTCGGTAACCTTGTCCGGGCCTTGATTATCTCTTGCCGGTTAGACGAGGACACCACTTAGCAATTCGAGCGAGGCGGAAGATAGAATCGGCAAATTGATCCTTCACATCGTCGTTGATCGGTCACAAACAACTTTGTATGGCCGACGATATCCGTATGATCACGCCTAGGGAATGAAATGAGATGAACTAACAGCACGACTGTGCATACAGAAGCACGAATAGCAGCAGCGCATCGCCAAGATCGCTGATCAACTCATTTCACGGTGGTAAAAGCCAGCACGGCTGTAAAACCCAAACGAATTCGTTCGGGAACAAAATGTCTGCGAAAATGGTGGTCTTGATGCGTTGCACACGAGCCGGAATGGTTGCTTTCAGACCGAATAAGAGCAAGATGTCCGCTGAAACCACAATTTGTCAACGCACAAGCTCTCACATGGACGGACGACATACTATTCGCAGTTGTCCCAAGGGCTTACTAGTTCTTATAACCATGTAGCGGAAAGACCCCTGCGAAGTCAGATGAGTCGAACATCAAGAACAAGATCCGAAGAAAACGCACGAATGAATAAACGCACGCCGCCAGCAGCCTGCTCCACCGCCTCTACAAATCCAGGAGCGCCCCCCCCCCCCCGCGGCCCCACGCTCCTGCCGCACGATTCCTTTGCTCAAGGTCGACACGGCAGTCATTTCAGCGTAGAGCTCTGGTCGCGCGTTTGGGCAAGTGTCGAAGGAGTGTCAACATGTACCAACGTGAACGATTTTCGTCGCGGCGTGGTACGGGAGGACGAGTGAGAGGCAGCCATGAAAGGCGCATACAGCTTAAGTGCGATATATCTGAAATCATCTACAGTCGGCAACTCGTTAAAAGAGTAAGATACAAAGGACTCACCTTGATCAACATAAATTCACCCAGTTCCGAGCACGACGCGCTTCAAGTCTCTGAGCCCAGTGCTACGTGGCAGGCCGTTCTCTTCACATCTGCCGGCGACGAAGGCGGGGACGAAATCACGTAAATCTGCAACGTTAAATTGACGTCCATGGCATCTAGTTTTGCCTCCTTGGACGAATGTGAGGGAAGATCCTGGTTGTAGTTGGTCAATGAGTGAAGCGTTTCGTTGAGAACGATGGGAAAGTCTTGTGTAAGCACGTATACAGTACTAGTAATATTAATGTATCCGTGTGTACTGAAACAACCGGTTGGGCTTGCTATTTTAGGTGACCGTTACGCATTACGCGGGCCTGGTTCCTTTACTCCTTTTTGGGAACATTCGGTTGTTTCGGGAATTTTGAGCGAAGAGGGAATCACTCTCAAAATTTTCAAAAATATCGTTTTGACATTCTTTGCATTCAAGCTGTCAATTGTCAAGTGAAATTCTATAGATATGTATTCCAACTACCAAAACTATATGCTGGTTGCTAAACCGAGTTGCGTTATGCATGACGCGGAGCCGGTTGCTTTACTCATACCCGTACCCGCGCGTTACACTCTAGGCTTAGTTGTTTCAGTACACATGGATACAGTAATGCAATTTCTCCCTTTGCAGGCATTTAGTACACCCTCACTTGGTTCCTATCCTTTGCTTCACACTGACGGCTTGAAACGGCTTCGGAGATATGTACTCTTTCCATGAGACTCGATTTGGAGAATTTCTGCAACGGTTGAATTCTTTCGTCGTTGGCGACAAGCATCTTCCCTTAGCCAAGCATCTCATTTAGCATTGCAAGGGTGCATGGATCTACCCGGAGTAGAGAAGGGGGAAGCTCTGCTTGCGTATCACTGAGAACGCATCTGTAGGTACATGTTCACCAAGAAACATTTCAGAAAGTCGCGACATTCAAGAGCTCTTAACTTTATGGACATGTAGTCTTGCTTCAATCAAAGTCCTAAGTGTGCTTATCAGTACAGGTTCGGCATGTCACCAGAAGCAGACTTACCGAAAGCACTTCCTCACGCTCCTCATCCCTGTCATCTTCCAGATGGCCCCATGGAACATCCACTCTGCCCAACTATCAACAGAGATGTAGATCTGCGCACACGCAGACTAGAATAGTACTCACCGGTCTCCAGTAGGAGCGTTCGGATCAAATTTCTCTCGCCGCCTAGGAGGTGGAGGTTTGATGGTCTTGATGAGATACAACGATGTGAAGTTCGCCTCATGGCTGAATCCCTTCCGAAACAGCCCAGAGTCGCTGTCAGTCCACCACATAGCGTCAACATCAGCACCAGTTGAAACGGCTGGATTAACAGGTGCATCTACCTTCAGAGCAACCTTGACAGTCTCGTTATCTATGCAAAGGGATAAACACCAGCTTGAGGCATATATATATGAGAGTCAGGCACTTACTCTTGTCGGAAAGATAAAGGGCGTAAGCATGGCAAGAGAATACCTGGGTTACAGGCATTTTTCCTTTCAGGAACTGGTTGGCAGTTGTTACGCCGCAGAACTCGTCCGGTACTACAGACATATGACGCTTATGCATGACGAGCAAAGCTCCGCGTGTCTTGTCGAAATGCCACTGGGTCGCGAATGCTGCATTTGCAAGCCCATGGTCATCCCTGCGAGCCCAATGAAGTTGGATGTGGATAGAAAAAGGATTAGAAAAAGGAATAAACGCTTACACATGTGTGTGCTCGAATTTGCCTTTTCTCGAGTTCATAGAGCTCGCAACGTATTCTTTCTCTGTCGGCGGGTTAGTCGGCAAATAGGAAGCTGCAATGCTGGCAGTGGATGGGTGAGTGTAGATATTGCTCTCAATCACAAACTGGCCAGAATTGTAGTTTATGTCGCCGAAATCGCCTGCCTGTGAGCCAAATGAACAAGAAAAGACGGCTACAGGGGCATTGACGGCTGACCTTGATGCAGAGCGGCGGATCCCAGTTCGCCCACTTGGACGAGGTTTGCTTGATCAGATCGACATACTTGCGCAGGGCCTGTTTCGTCTTGAACCAGCCGTCAAACGTCGTGTTAATGATGGGGGAGATGAAGAGGTGGTGCCGCTGAACACGGATCGCTGCGCTGCTCTATTCATGGTATCAACTTCATCTAACGCTGAAAGTCAGCCGACCAAGCTCCTTCCATGACTTCAAGGCTCTCTAAGCTCGGTAGACTCCACGGACAGGAACACGAGTATGCACAGAATGAGTTTTGTATCATCTTGCAATTCTGCACAGCGACTGCTTTCAGATGAACGTATGTTATGATGGCAATTCGATGCGTGGGAACTTCTGTGCTGGCCAGCGAAACTTGAAGTCGAGTCGGCGCGTACCAACAATCGACGGGTTGCATGAGATTGCCTATGTACACTCTGCAATGTGCTGCATCTGCGATACCTTAATGTTCGTCATGGCGTCAGACTTGCAACGTGACTGATCGTACCTCAGGCTATTCTAGTGACAGTCTTGTTCGAGAAACGCCTCTAACACGTTGTTGGCGATGTCGTGACCAATTGACATTTCTCTGCCCTAGACCTCTCCTTCCTCCCTTCATCTGAGAGACACAGATATTACGCAGTTCCTAGATAAGGTATGACACTGCATTCACAAATGTTGCATCGTAACTGATCAAGTCTGCCTTGCAGTGTCTCATACGTGTATCGATCCAATTCGAGGATTTTGGGTGTCACTGAAGGATAAGGTCTTAGTTGTTGGCCTGTTCTATTTTCATTTTCTTACTTTGCTTTTCAGCATTCTTCGCTGCAACTATTTCGACTCGGTGACGACACGGAACATCCGCAGATTCAGCTCGACCAATGGACAACCTCGACGAGGAAGTCAGTCGCTGTCGCGATGTTTTGGATTTGCAACCTCCTGGACATCCCGACCGATCTAGCTCATTATATGATCTTTCTTTTGCTTTGTGGAGTCGTTTCGAACAAACTGGGGAGACGAATGACCTTGACGAGTCGATAGCATGTGATCGTGACGCGCTTCTACTGCGACCTGAAGGTCATGCTAGCCGCCCCGATTCCCTAGAGAGCCTCGCCGTATCTCTCCAAACTCGATTCGAACAGAGCGGTCGAATGGAGGACTTGGAAGAGTCGATTAAAGTGCACCGCTCCGCATTGGATTTCCGCCCTCCCGGTCACCCTGATCGTTCCAGTTCGCTGATGAACCTTGCAAACACTGTTTTGACTCGATTCGAGCAGAACGGTCGAATGGAGGATCTGGAAGAGTCGATTAAACTGTACCGCTCCGCATTGAACCTCCGCCCTCCCGGCCACCCTGATCGTTCCAGTTCGCTGATGAACCTTGCAAATGCTGTTTTCACTCGATTCGAGCAGAACGGTCGAACGGAGGATCTGGAAGAGTCGATTAAACTGTACCGCACCGCATTGGATCTCCTCCCTCCCGGTCACCCTGATCGTTCCACGTCGCTGATGAACCTTGCAAGCGCTGTCAATACTCGATTTGACCAGAACGGTCGAACGGAGGATCTGGAAGAGTCGATTGAACTGCACCGATCCGCATTGGATCTCCGCCCTCCCGGCCACCCTGATCGTCACAGTTCGCTGGTGAACCTTGCAAATGCTGTTTTGACTCGATTCGAGCAGAACGGTCGAACGGAGGATCTGGAAGAGTTGATTAAACTGTACCGCTCCGCATTGGATCTCCGCCCTCCCGGCCACCCTAATCGTTCCGGTTCGCTAATGAACCTTGCAAACGCTGTCAATACTCGATTTGAGCAGAACGGTCGAACGGAGGATCTGGAAGAGTCGATTAAACTGTACCGCGCCGCATTGGATCTCCTCCCTCCCGGCCACCCTCTTCGTTCCAGTTCGTTGATCAACCTTGCAAATGCTGTCAAAACTCGATTCGAGCAGAACGGTCGAACGGAGGATCTGGAAGAGTCGATTAAACTCCACCGCACCGCATTGGATCTCCTCCCTCCCGGCCACCCTAATCGTTCCAGTTCATTGATCAGCCTTTCAAACGCTCTCTACGCTCGATGATTCCAGCAGGTAGATAACAAGAAAGATCTCGAGGAGGCCATTCAACTGCTGGAGTCTGGTGCTCATCATGAATTTTCCAGGTCATTCATACGCCTCCGATCAGCTTGCCTATGGGCGAACCTCGCACGATCGTATAACCATCCCACTACTCTCGGAGCTTACGGCACAGCGCTGCTCCTCCTTGAGTGCTCGCTCAACGTCGTTCCGACTGTGAACATGCAGCACGAGCTATTAAACAGAAAAAATGGATATCCAACACTAGCCGTAGATGCTGCATCATATACAATTGAAGAGGGCGATCTCGCTCGAGCTGTCGAGTTCCTTGAGCAAGGGAGGGCCTTGCTCTGGTCCCAAATGCGTGGCTTCAGGACCCCCCTTGATCGGCTTGCAGAAGTTGATAAATCGCTGGCTGACAGATTCAGAGATACCAGTCGCCAATTGGAGCGTCTCGCCACATCATGTGAGTCGATTGTTACTGATTTGAGTTTTCATGTGAGCGCGGCTTTACTGATTCTAGTGTAGTTGATAATCACGCAGGCAGCACCCAAAAAGGACAGCAAACGTTCGATGAGATGAGCGCGCTGAAGCGACGTCTCTTAGGTACACAGGAGAAGATGACGGTAAAAATACGGGAAGTACCTGGTTTCGAGGACTTCCTCAAAGCTACGCCATTCGAAACGCTACAAGATGCGGCTAAGGAGGGCCCCGTTGTTATGATTAATCGCAGCGAATATCGCTCCGACGCCCTCATTATTTTTCACCACTCCCCGCCACTACTCGTTCCTTTGGATGCCGATTTCTACCACGATTCCGGCATACTATGGGAACAGCTCCTAAACTCGCGGCGGCAATTCAAGCCGAGCTCGTCTCAATATGATGAGAAACTTCGGGAAGTGATGAAGATGCTGTGGGACAGAGTCGTCTCCCGAGATGTCGAAAAGCTCAAAGAGCTCGGGATCGCCGACGGTGCTCGTATCTGGTGGTGCCCTACTTCTGTGTTGTCTGCTCTACCTTTTCACGCGGCAGGGCCATATGCGGGTACAGATGGGAGCACGAAGTATCTTCTAGATGATTACATCTCATCGTACACTCCAACTCTTAGATCCCTCATCAATGCTCGATTCGGGATCCCCAAGCGAAAGTTGAAGCTTCTTTTGGTTGGCGATAGCAGCCTTCCGTCAACTAGGCGAGAAATCAAAGCCATTCGCGATTACGGGATACCCACCAAAACTCTCCTTGATGACCAGGCTGTTCGCGATGCGGTGATCGAAAACATTCAGGAACACAATTGGGTCCACTTCGCTTGCCATGGTTGTTTGGATCCAAAGCCCTTCGACTCCTATTTCAAACTCTTTGACACTGGACTCACGTTGCTTGACATCGTCCGGGCTGATCTACCGAGCGCGGAACTTGCATTCCTTTCTGCATGTCATACAGCAGAACAATCTCCTTATGGTGCACAGGACGAAGTGCTGCATCTGGCAGCGGCCATGCAGTTTTCTGGCTTTCGAAGTGTGATTGGGACAATGTGGGAGCTGTTTGACGGAGATGGGCCCGTTATTGCTAAACAGGCTTATGTGCGCTTGATTGAGAAACTAGAGAAGGGGGAAGTCAGGTGCAAGAGGTCGGCTGGGGCGCTTCGCAGAGCTGTTTTAATGTTGAAAGCCCAGGAAGGGATTACGACCGAGAGATGGGTTAACGTTGTGCATATAGGTGCTTGACTGACTTTTGGTAAGCTCCTGATCATTTTGTGTGCATCGTTTATGAACTCATTTGTTACTGGCCAGACTCCTCTCTTCTGAATTTCGCACACAAATGCTAAGTCTCGAGTAGTTGATTCAGTGTGGAGTGCTAGTGTAACATTGTTGACGACGAAATATTCCTGTATGATGATTCCGAATTGTACTCATGCTTTTTGGTGCTGCGTTACGAGAGAAATTTGGCTAGTTAGGAGCAGGTTGAACGCCTTGCTCAAAAAACGGAATGGCATGAGGCGACTTTGTCGCTTTGCGTAATGAGAATAGAACATGGTCGCCTCTCGTCGTCATGATCGTGCACCATGAGCGCGACTCCTTATTGACCGAACGCTCATCGTAGATTATTTAATTGACGATGCCTTTGATTAGGACACAGACGAGTTCATGTTCGAGGATTCGATACAGTATCGCAGGGGAATAAAACAGAGACCGTTGGCGTGATCTGCATTGACAATATGTACCCATCTGAACATGCTACCAGTGTACCACGTTTATAATTTAATATAAAGCAATAGTCTTCGATAGCAACATTGAGTCAGCATATTTCTGACGAATTATTGAATGAAAACTTGAATCCAATCGAGCGTGTGTTGAATCAGGTGAGCCTCGTTGAACTACATATTCGAAGACATTTCAGTTCGGCGGTTTACTGAAAGCAAACCGAAGCGAACTTCAGTAGCAAAGCTCAGACATGAAAAGATATACACGCAAGAAGGTAAGAATAAGCAGAGCATGCTAGGCAGGCCACCTCAAAATGCCAGTGCCATTGCCAAAAGACTTGCTTTGAAATGTGATCCGTATAAAACATCGAAACCAATTTTCCAACGCATTGACTTATTATAAACATGCCTTTGATGCGGACGCGCTTCACTAGCCATACAAATACCCTTATTGTGAAGACTTAAAGTAAAGATGATGCGATCTGAGTGACGCGTCAGACATGATAAGCATAAGCGATCGAAAACGATACGTACATAGCCAATATGAAAAAACATCAGGACAAATCCAAGAGCGAAAAGAAGACTACTCCGCCCCAGACGGAAGGCACATCGTGATCACACCTGCTTCAAGCCGTACTGTAGCTCCACAGGTAAGATGGTGATGCGTTCCGAGAGCGGCGGAACAACTCATCGACTCTAAGGGTGAAATGAGAACATGGTCGAATATGGCGACGCGGCCGAGACTGAAGATAGACGAGTTATATTTCCTCGAGGTCGTCATGGCTCAGCCATGATTTACTTCGTATGAGCAAGGGTTCAGTATGATCACTTGCAGAGAACAGGTGATGAACTAATAACGTCGTGAGTAGAAGCGGCCCATCGCAATGTTCATCGATCCACTACTTTGCATCGCGGAGCTAGTTGCAGAGCGCGCCGTGAAGAGCAAGATGTGCATGCTAAAACTACGATCTGTCATTTCAAGTTCTCGCACGAACAAGAGCAACGAACAAGAGTGTCTGATCATAAGTGCCGAACCCTTTGTTCCGAGCTGTCGATCACGTCTGGCTGAACAAATCCTGCGAAATCGCGTCAGTCGAGCACCAAAGACATGATTTGAAGAAAGCGCACGGACGAACAAACGCACACCGCCGACAGCCTGTCCCAATGTCTCCACACTTTCCTGCTTCCAGTCCAGGAGGTTCTCGCTATCACATGCTCCGGTACGGTTACTTTGCTGGAGGTTAACACGGAGACGACACGCTTCACCTCAGCCAATTGAGCGAAGTTCAGTTCTGCGTCACGCATCGGGCCAATATCGTCGCCCCGGACGTATATTATAGCAACAGCTTCGAGTATGCCGAGACAACCATGCGGAAGAGCAGTTGAAGGGACTCCAGGAGTGTATTGCGGATGACTAGAACGCACCATCTAGTCACGTCAGGACTATTGATGTCTCGGCTTCCGTTACCCGCGTCCGCATCCTCGCAGAGTCACCATAACATCCGTATCTCGGTTCATGTTATGACGAGTACCGCCAAAAGCCCTGTAACGAGACACGCATTGGACTCGGGATAGAAAAGCGAGCATGCATAGATGCTAAGGCATCCATGCATCCGTAACCAATAAGGTACAAGCCAAACGAGCCTGGTGCCACTTTGGCACATGACGACAACTGAGCGAATGACAAGACACCTTTGTTTCATGACCCTGTACGAAGTACCAGGTAGTGTGTGTGTGTGTGTTCTGCTTCTGCGCATGAGAAGAAAGGAAGTGCGAAGATGCAATTCGAGAAAGGTTGGTATGGGTGCATGACTGCCTTTGTAGCTGGCTCGGTGGACGAACCGTCTCCATCTTTAATTGCGACGTCCACGTCGGTAATCTTGTCCGGGCCCTGACTATTTCCTGCTGGTTAGACGAGGAAGCCACTTGGCGACACAAGCAGCGGGTAAGGTGGAAGGAGGGATCAGCTGCGACGCGATCGAGGCGAAAGATAAATCGCAAATCGACCCTTGACGTCGTCGTCGTCGTCGTCGTCGATCGGTCACGAACTGTTTTGTATGGACAAGGATGTCAGTACAATCACGCCCAGGGAATGACATGAGATGATTGTACATACGAAAGCACGAATAGCGGCAGCTCATCGCCAAGATCGCTGATCGACGCGTTTGAATCGCAAAGCTAAGCTAATTACTGAACGCGTCGCGGTCGTAACTCAGCACTGCTGCACAAGCCAGACGAATACGTTGGGGAACAAGATGTCTACGACGTTGGTGGTCATGATGCTTTGCGCACGAGCCGGAATGGTTGCTTTCAAGCCGAAGAGGAGCAAGATGTCCGCTGAAACCACAATTTGTCAACGCACAAGCTCTCACATGGACGGACAACATACCATTCGCAGTTATCCCGAGAGCCTACTAGTTCTCGACCGTGTAGAGGAAAGACTCCTGCGAAGTCAGATGAGTCGAACATCAGGAACAAGATTCGAAGAAAACGCACGAATAAACGAAACGCACCACGCCGACAGCCTGTTCTACAAATCCAGGTTTCCCGCCGTCCTACACTCCTGCCGCATGATTCCCTTGCTCAAGGTCGACACTGCAGCCATTTGAGCGTACAGCTCTGGTCACGCGTCTGGGAAAGTGTCGAAGGGGTGTCGACATGTACCACCGTGAACAATTCCCGTCGCGACATAAGAGAGGGGGATGTATTAGAGGCAGCCATGAAACGCGCATACAGCGTTGCGCCTGCGTAAGTGCGATCTGAATCATCTACAGTCGGCAGCTGGTAAACAAAGAGCAAGATAAGGCGCGCCCACTTTGTTCACGATAAAGTCTTCGAACTACGAGCCCGACGCGCTTCAAGTCGCTCAGCCAATGCGACGGCAGGCCGTTCTCTTCACATCTACCGTCTAGCACACAACAAGGCCATCGACGAAGGCACCGAGCGCGTTGATAAGACGAGGCGGGGACGAAGTCGCGTAAATATGCAACGTTAAATTGACGTTCATGGCATTCCTTGAACGAATGTGAGGGAAGATCTTGGTAGTAGTTGGTCAATGAGTGAAGCGTTTCGTTGAGAACGATAGTTGTGTAAGCATGTATAATATATTCATTTTCTCCCTTTGCAGGCATTTAGTGCCACCTACTATCCTTTGCTTCACATCGACCACTTGAAACGACTTCGGAGATATCTACTCTTTCTATGAGACTCAATCCGACGGATTTCTGTAACGGTTGAATTATTTCATCGTTGTCGATAAGCATATTTCCTTAGCTGAGCAAGAGATTGAAGCCGCATACAAGTATTCGATGTGCAGCGAACTTCTCTGGCGCAACACGGTGATCAAAAGCCTTGGAGAACACGATTGGGTCCACTTCTCTTATCCTGTCCGTCTATATCCAAAGCCTTCGACTTTGAGCCTTTCTGATGCCAGACTCATGTTGGTCGACTTTGCCTGCACTGGTCTACCGACGAGCTTGCATGCCTTTCCACCTTTTATATTGCAGAACAGTCTCGTGGATGAAGTACTGTTTCCTGAGTGCAGGATGTAACATTTTTGGCCAGTAAAATGTCTCTGAATTTAATTGTACTCCTTAGCGCTGCGGACGTCGCTATCGCTTCGATGTGATTAGGCCAGGGTCGCATCATCAACATGGCCGTGCACTGTGAGTGAGTGTGCAACTTTATGATCATGATGCAGGATATGACTTGGCTTTGATTACGATAGTACAGAGAAAGTTGTGAACGAGAACTCATTGCAGTGTTATCCGAAGAAAATATACAGATACGCAGTTCGCTTGATCCACATCAACAATAAGCGCCTTTTCAAAACAATTACCGTGTTTTCGGCAAGTCAATCTGTTCAAACGTGTATTGGAATCTGCTGAGCACTTCTCAAGGATCCGGAGAAATCCAAGTTTAGCATCTTTGAACAGGTCCAAAGTCAACTCCGAGAACATCATTCGTCGATAATTCGAACAAGTAGAAACGAGCAAGGAACAGCATCTATCCATTTCCCTCAGCCCAAGTCTTCAGACAGCTTCATCTTCTTCATCCTCAGACTCCTGAAAAGTCACTTCATTTCCATCCTCGTCGAGCGGATTCCACGGAACCTCCGTTGCCTCAAAGCTACTTCTTCGTCAACCATCTATCGCTTGGACATAAAACGAAATTCGACCACTTACAAATAGCTTTCATTCACATTCATCCAATCAGGACCACGCCGGTAATTGCTCTTAAGTGTCTTTGTGGTGTAAAGTGGAAAGAAGCTCTTAGTGGGTTGGTGGGCGTGCTCGAATGTGCCGACATGATTAGAGCTCCACCAGCGTGCGGCGGTCTCTCCGCCAAATGCAACTGCAGGACTCGCAGGAACAGGAACACTCGCCAACAGGGCAACCTTGACGGTTTCCTTTTCTGTGAGACAAACTTAGTGAGTTTACCAGAGGAAGACACAGTGAGGGACACTTACTCCTGGCAGAAAGGTACATGGCGTACGACGAGCATGAAACCACTTCCGTTATAAGGACCTTTTTCTTTATGCAGTCGCTGCAAACAAGTTGCTGCAGAAGCTCGCCAGGAAGGTACGATGTCCGGGGTCGATACATGATAAGGACAGCTCCGCGACTATTTCCGAACTCCAATTGAGTCTTTATCGCTGCCTCTGCGAGACCGAGAACGTCTCTGAACCAAGGTGAGCTTAAAATAACAGGAGAGGCAAGATTTGCCTACGCTTGAGGGCTAGCTTCAAACGAGTATCCTATCACGTTCGACGAGACTATCTGCTTGCACTCTTTGATCTCACCATGGACTGGTTCGTAGACTTTCGCAATCGCGGCGGTCTCATCGTTGTCATAGATGTTGCCGTGTTTCTCGAAATGGCCTGATCTACTGTCGATTTCACCGAAGTCTCCGGGCTATGATATTGGCATGTATCAATAAATGATAAACTCGAGGTGATTTTAGATGAAGCTGACCTCAATCTTACGGGAAGGATCCCAGCTCGGCCAGGTAGTCGATGCCTCATAGATCAAGTCAACGTACTTGCGTGAGGCCTCTGTCTTGAATGGGTTGCGCATTTTCAGTACCTCAAGGGTGAGGGAATTGCTTGGTGGCGGGAGAAGGAAAGGCAGATACGAGTCTCTATATGATTGCAGAGACGAATTTATTATTGCTATCAGGGTTAATCGTCCACAAAACAAATACTGAGCAGACCCCTTTTGTTTGAATGGACATGAATAGGAAAGTTCCAGGCCGCTCTTATAAAGGGGGAAGCACAGGTTGAAATGGTCACAAGTGAGGCGAACATCCAGAGTGAAGGCAAGACGATCAGCAAGTACAGTAATGCAGGTACTGCAACGCTCTCAGAAGGGCTTGCTATCATCAACGTAAGTATTTCAGAGAGGACACCCCCTTCTGCATTCGAGGCCACAGCGCGTATATGGCTACACCCAGAGCTTCACCTGATGAACTCCCTGGCATTTCATCCAATTCATCTCCGGAGGATTCTGATATGGATACGACATCCACCGCGCTACTAGATAGTTTATAGCATGCGAAAGAAGTAGAATACAAGTGACATGTAGAATAAAACAAAAAAATTATAGTAAACTGACCACGAAAACTGCACCTCTCGGTGGCGATAAGGCTTGCTCATGGAGAGGCGGAGTGCCCGAGAAAAGGACTCTTGCCGCATGCAAGAAAGAGGCAATCTAGAAGTCCAGACGGTTGCAAGGCACTTCTCGTAATAATACATGCGCATGTGACGTGTTGAAAGCCTGCTTCTGCCTCTAGGAGACCGCGAAGGGGCGAGTTCATGTGCCCAGTTTGCACCAATCCAGAGCATGAAGTATAGATCAAGCGCTATCCAACTACATATCAGTAGAGGTAGGGAAAACAAGTTCCTCCAGACACATTTGCGATATCTGGGAACACCATGAGGTATCAATGTTGTTCATATCAACGGCCGCTGGCCCTAAACCGTGATGGACAGCAGAACGTTCCTGTCTTTCCATTCCCTCCCCGCCTAATCGGCTCAACGATGAGATTCTAATCGGTGAAGTTCTGCACTTCTGCGAGGTTCTTCGTACCTTTGCAGATAATGTTCCACTCGGTCGGGTGCGGCTGCTTAAGGTACTCACATGATTGAGCTGGCCCTCCTTCATTCCTTCGTGCAGCAATAGCAAGACCTTTCTCGAGCCAGGCAGTAACTGCATGATGAACATCAGAATTGTATCCAGCGGGGAGCATCCTTGAATCATTATCAACTATATGAAGATGTGGTGGTTTGCTCGGACGCCTCGAGCGGGAGGAAGTCGGCCTTGAAGATCAAGTGTTCCTAGGTCATGAAGAACTGCGGCGCCGTACAACACCTTCTGCACAGCGTCAATTGGGCACGAGCAATGTATGGAGAAGCACGTTATGTTCTTGTATGACCTCCCTCGCAAGATGCTTTGTACAGATCAGCCTCATGCGCTACAAATTGAGATGCCTATTAGAATCGATAAGCGTACGGTGCTGGCGGTATGAATGAGTCGTGGTGAAAGAAATCGAAGAATTGGCAAAGGCTGAGCCAGAAGTGGCAACACACCGCTTTTGGCAGGAGCACTCGTGTTGATGCCAAACCACACCTCGCCTTAGGAGTCACAAGCCACCACTCGTCGAGATTTCATGGAAATTCCTGCCTGCCACTATCTGCGAAGTAAATGCGCACGAGGCTGAAATGCTGTTCATCATGCTTCAAGTTTAGAATAACTACTGCTGTGTGGCAAGATCGTGTCGCTATCTCTTGCCTCCTTCTCTCGCCCTCACTTTCCCTTCTCTCTCGCACCTCGCTCTCAGCTCCGCTACCCGAGGCCAAGGTTTCCTCCTCCTCCCAGAACTACATTTCCCTGAAGAAAGGGTACGATGCGTTCTAATGTGCAACCGTCAAAATGTATCACTGACTCGAAATCGCCAGTTTCTATACAGACTTCCAGCGTCTCACTGGAAAAACGTGTGTCGTGCGTCAATCCGAATTATTGTGTTTAAAAAGAGAATACTTAGATGAATTTTAGCGTCCTTGCACAGGTACTCTAAGCCACTGGCAGTACTATTAGCACAATGACGTCACGAGCACAATTTCCGGTAGGGCATCCAGTTTTCTGATTTTCGTCTTGGTTTTGACTCGAATAACCAACGTCCCGCGATACTATGCAGATGCCTCCATCACGTGGTCCTGATCTATCATATTCACAGTCCATCCTAGCATTTGCTCTATGGAGTCGCTTTCAACAATCTCGGGATCTGGACTACCTCAATATGTCAATTGCTTTGACCCGTGCTGCATTGGATATACGTCGCGAAGGACACCCAGACCGTTTCATATCGTTGAACAACCTTGCGAACTCTGTGTCTACTCGATTCGGGCAAAGGGGACGAATGGAAGACCTTGAGGAGTCATTGTGCTTAACCGCGCTGCATTGGCTCTCCTCCCTGAAGGTCACCCAGATCACTCTGGATCGTTGAGCAACCTTGCGAACTCTGTAATAACTCGATTTGAGCAAAGGGGACGGACGGAGGACCTGGAGGAGTCGATTGTGCTTCACCGCGCTGCATTGGCTCTGCGTCCCGAAGGTCATCCAGATCGCTCTTCATCGTTAAACAACCTTGCGAGTTCTGTAATAACTCGATTCAAGCAAAGGGGACGAATGGAGGACCTTGAGGAGTCAGTTGTGCTAAACCGCGCTGCGTTGGCTCTGCGTCCCGAAGGTCACCCAAATCGCTCTTCATCGTTGAGCAACCTTGCGAACTCTGTAATAACTCGATTTGAGCGAAGCGGACGGATGGAGGACATCGAGGAGTCAATCGTGCTTCACCGCGCTGCGCTGGGTCTGCATCCTGAAGGACATCCAGATCACTCTTCATCATTGAACAACCTTGCGAACTCTGTATTTACTCGATTTGAGCAAAGGGGGCGAATAAAGGACCTTGAGGAGTCGATTGTGCTTCACCGCGCTGCGTTGGCTCTGCGTCCTGAAGGTCACCCAAATCACTCTACGTCATTAAACAACCTTGCGAGTTCTGTAATAACTCGATTCGAGCAAAGGGGACGAATGGAGGACCTTGAGGAGTCGATTGTGCTAAACCGCACTGCATTGGCTCTCCTCCCTGAAGGCCACCCAGATCGCTCTTCATTGTTAGGCAACCTTGCGAGTTCTGTGAAAACTCGATTTGAGCACAGCGGACGAATGGAGGACCTGGAGGAGTCGATTGTGTCAAATCGTGCTGCACTGGCTCTCTTCCCTGAAGGTCACCCAAATCGCTCTTTATCATTGAGTAATCTTGCGAACTCCGTGAGAACTCGATTCGAGCAAAGGGGACGAATGGAGGACCTTGAGGAGTCGGTTGTGCTAAACCGTGCTGCATTGGCTCTATGTCTCGAAGGTCACCCAGATCGCTCTTCATCACTAGAAAACCTTGCGAACTCTGTAATAACTCGATTCAAGCAAAGCGGACGAATGGAGGACCTGGAGGAGTCGATTGTGCTAAATCGCGCTGCGTTGGCTCTGCGTCCCAAAGGTCACCCAGCTTGCTCTGGATCGTTGAGCAACCTTGCAAGCTCTGTGTTTACTCGATTCGAGCAAAGGGGACGAATGGAGGATCTGGAGGAGTCGATTGTGCTAAACCGCGCTGCACTGGATCTGCGTCCCGGAGGTCACCCAGCTTTCTCTGGATCGTTAAACAACCTTGCAAGCTCTGTGTTTTCTCGATTTGAGCAAAGTGGACGAATGGAGGACCTGGAGGAGTCAATTGTGCTTCACCGCGCTGCACTGGTTCTCTTCCCTGAAGGTCACCCAGATCACTCTGGATCGTTGAGCAACCTGGCAAACTCTGTATTTACTCGATTCGGGCACAGCGGACGAATGGAGGACCTGGAGGAGTCGGTCGTGCTTCACCGCGCTGCGTTGGCTCTGCGTCCTGAAGGTCACCCATATCGCTCTTCATCGTTAAACAACCTTGCAAGTTCTGTGATAACCCGATTCGAGCGAAGTGGACGGATGGTGGACCTCGAGGAGTCCATACAATTATTGGAATGTGCCACTCTTCATCCATACTCAGGTCTGTTGACACGACTGGATATAGCCATTCGATGGGCGACCTTCGCACGCATGCATAATCACTCAGACACGCTCAAAGCCTACAGGACAGTCTTGTCACTCCTCGAGCGCACTCTCACCATCAGGGTCACTTTGGAGACTCAACATGACCTTCTTAGTAGCAGACAAGGGTATAAGACGCTCGCTTTAGATGCGGCCTCCTACGCCATCGAAAAAGGTTTATTCAACGAGGCTGTCGAGTTTCTCGAGCAAGGAAGGGCTTTGCTCTGGTCCCAAATGCGTGGTTTCAGAACGCCTCTTGATCGACTTGCAGAAGTTAATAAACCGCTGGCCGTCAAATTCGGAGAAATCAGTCACCAGTTGGAGGCTCTCGCAACATCATCCGAGTCGAGTTCTGCAGGTTTGAATGCAGTTGACGGTAGCGCAGGCTTCACGGGAGATAGACACCAATGGTTTGATGAGGTAACGGCACTGAAGCGACGTCTTGTAGGTGAGCAGGAGGAGATCATCAAAGCGATACGAGACGTACCTAGCTTCGAAGACTTTCTCAAAACCACACCATTCGAAACGTTACGGCTTGCGGCTGAAGAGGGCCCCGTCGTTATGATTAACCACAGCGAATATCGATCAGACGCCCTCATTGTTCTCCCGCTCAAGGACATTCCAGTCGTCTGTGTTCCTTTGGATAGCGAGTTCTACGCCGACGCTTCCAAGCTACGCGATGAGCTCCTGGAGAAGCGTCGGAAGTGCGATCACAGCTCAGCCCAGAATGATGATAAGCTACGCGATGAGCTCCTAGAGAAGTGTCGGGAGTGCGGTCCTAGCTCATCCGAGTATGATGGTAAGCTTCGACAGGTGATGAAGATGCTGTGGGACAGAGTCGTCTCCCGAGTCGTCGAAAAACTCAAAGAGCTGGGAATTGCCGATGGCGCCCGTATCTGGTGGTGCCCTACTTCTGTGCTGTCTTCACTTCCCTTCCACGCGGCAGGCCCATTCGGGGGTGCAGACGGTAGTAAGAGGTATCTTCTGGACGATTACATCTCATCGTACACACCAACTCTTAAATCCCTCATCAATGCTCGATCAGGTGCCTTCGAACGAAAGTTTAAGCTCCTTGTGGTTGGCGATACGGGCCTTCGATCAACTGAGCAAGAAATTAAAGCCATTCACGATTACAGGATGCCCACCAAAATTCTCGTCGACGACCAGGCTGTTCGCGACGCGGTGATCGAAAACCTTCGGGGACACAGTTGGGTCCACTTCGCTTGCCATGGTCTTTTAAATCCAAACGCTTTCGACTCCTCGTTCAAATTGTCCGACGACACCGGACTCACATTACTCGATATCGTCCGGGCTGATCTACCGAAGGCCGAGCTCGCAATCCTCTCCGCTTGCCATACTGCAGAGCAGTCGCCTGATGCAGCACAGGATGAAGTACTTCACTTGGCAGCGGCTATGCAGTTCTCTGGGTTTCGAAGTGTGATTGGGACTATGTGGGAGCTGTTTGATGGAGACGGCCCTGTCATCGCTAAACAGATTTATGCGCGCCTGATCGAGAAACTAGAGAAGGGAGAAGTCAGGTGCAAGAGGTCGGCTGGGGCGCTTCGCGGAGCTGCTTTAGTGTTGAAAGCACATGAAGGGATTACGACCGAGAGATGGGTTAACGTTGTGCATATAGGTGCTTGACTGACTTCTGGTAAGCTCTTTATTGTTTTGTATGCGTTGTTTATAAACTCATTTTTACCGACCAGACTATTCTGTTTCGAACTCCGTTCACGAATGCTAAGTCCGGAATAGTTAATTGAGTGTGGAGTACTAGTGTAGCATTTTGACGATGAAATATTTATGTGTAATGTTTCTGAACTGTACTCATCCTCTTTAGGTGCTGCGTTGCGAGAAAACTTTGGCTAGTTAGGAGCTCAAAAAATGGAATGGCATGAGGCAGATTATCGACGTTGTCACTTTGCGTAATGAGAATAGAACATGCTCGCCTCTCGTCGCCATGATCGTACACCATGAGCGGGACTCCTTATTGACCGAACGCTCATCGTAGATTATTTAATTGATGGTGCCTTCGATTAGAACACAGAGGAGTTCGTATTCGAGGACTTGTTACAGTATCGCAGGGGAATGAAACAGAGTCCGTTGGCGTGATCTGCATTGACAACAGGCACCCATCTGAACATGCTACCACGTTTATAAAGCAATACTTTTCAATAGCAACATTGAGTTAGTGTGTTTCTGACGAATTATTGAATGAAAACTTGAATCCAATCGAACGTGTGTTGAATCAGGTGAGCCTCGTCGAACTGCTCGAAGACATTTCACTTCGGCGATTTACTGAAAGCAAGCCGAAGCGAACTTCAGTAGCAAAGCTCAGACATGAAAAGATATACACGCAAGAAGGTAAGAATAAGCAGAGCATGCTAAGCAGGCCACCTCAAGGTGCCGGTGCCATTGCCAAAAGACTCGCTTTGAAATGTGATCCGTATAAAACATCGAAGCAAATTTCCAACGCATTGACTTATTATAAACATGCCTTTGAGGCGGACTCGCTTCACCAGCCATGCACATTCCCTTATTGTGAAGACTTAAAGTGAAAATGAGGCGATCTGGGTGGCGCGTCAGACATGATAAGCATAAGCGATCGAAAACAATACGTACATAGCGAATACTAAAATCATCAGGACAAATCAACCCAAGAGTGAAAGGAAGACTACTCCGCCCCAGACGGAAGGCACATCGTGATCACACCTGCTTCAAGCCGTACTGTGGCTCCACAGGTAAGATGGTGATGCGTTCCGAGAGCGGCGGAACGCCTCATCGACTCTAAGGGTGGAATGAAAATAAAAACGACATGACGACAAGTTATATTTTCTCGAGGTCATCATGCTCAGCCACGATTTACTTCGTATGAGCAAGGGTTCAGTATGATCACTCGCAGAGAATAGGGTGATGAACTAATAACGTAGCGTGAGTGGAAGCGGCCCATCGCAATGTTCGTCGATCCAGTCGTTTGCATCGCGGAGTAAGTCGCTGAGCGCGTCGTGAAGAGCAAGATGTGCATGCTAAAACTACGATCTATCGGTGCAAGTTCTCGCACGAACAAAAGTAACGAACAAGATTGTTTGATCATAAGTGACGAGGACCTACTAGCTGTCGACCACATGTGACTGAAAAGGTCTTGCAAAATCGCGTCAGTCGAGCACCATGATGATTTGAAGAAAACGCACGGATGAACAAACGCACGCCGCCGACAGCCTGCCCCAACATCTCCACACTTTCCTGCTTCCACTCCGGGAGGTCCTCGCTGTCACGTGCTCCGCACGGTTCCTTTGCTAGAGGTCGACACGGCGACGACACGCTTCACCTCCAGCTATTTGAGCGAAGTTCGGTTCTGTGTCACGCATCGGGCCCAATATCGTCGACCCGAAGGTATATTATAGCAACAGCATCGAGTATGCTGAGACAGCCATGCGGAAGAGCGGTTGAAGGGATTCCAGGGGTGTATTGCGGATGACTAGAGCACGCCATCTAGTCACATCAGGACTATCGGTGTCTCGGCTTCCACTACTAGCCTCTGCCCTCGCAAAGCATCCGTATCTCGATTCATGTTATGACGAGCACCGCCAAAAGCCCTGTGAGGAAACACGCATTGGACTCGGAATAGAAAATCGAACGTGCGTAGATGCCCTAGTATCCAGCTTCGAGTATGTCGAGACAACCATACGGAAGAGCAGTTGGAGGGATTCCAGGAGTGTGTTGCGGATGACTAGAGCGCGCTATCTAGTCACGTCTCGGCTTCCGATACCCGCGTCCGCATCCTCGCAGAGTCACTATAACATCCGTATCTCGATTCACGTTATGACGAGCATCGCCAAAAGCCCTGTAACGAGACACGCATTGGACTCGGGATAGAAAAGCGAGCATGCATGGATGCCTCCATGTATCCGTAACCGATAAGGTGCAAGCCAAACGAGCCTGGTGCCATTTCGACACATGACGACATCTGAGCAAATGACTAAACACCTCTGTTTCATGACCCTGAACGAAGCACCAGGTAGTGTGTGTGTGTGTGTGTTCAGCTTCTGTGCATGAGAAGAGTAAGGAAGTGCGAAGGTGCAATTCGAGAAAGGTTGGTATAGGTGCATGACTGCCTTTGTAGCTGGCTCGGTGGACGAACCGTCTCCATCATTAATTGCGACGTCCATGTCGGTAATCCTGTCCGGGCCCTGACTATTTCTTGCTAGTTAGACGAGGAAGCCACTTGACGACACAAGCAGCGGGTAAGGCGGAAGGAGGGATCAATTGCGACGCGATCGAGGCGAAAGATAAATCGTAAATCGATCCTTGACGTCGTCGTCGATCGGTCACGAACTGTTTTGTATGTTTTGTATGGACAAGGATGTCAGTACAATCACGCCCAGGGAATGGGATGAGATGATCGTACATACGGAAGCACAAGTAGCAGCGGCCCATCGCATGTTCACTGATCGACGCGTTTGATTCGCAAAGTTAATTACCGAACGCGTCGTGGTCGTAACTCAGTACTGCTGCAAAAGCCAGACGAATACGTTCGGGAACAAGATGCCTGCAACGATGGTGGTCATGACGCATTGCGCGCGACCCGGAATGGTTGCTTTCAAGCCGAAGAGGAGCAAGATGTCCGCTGAAACCACAATTTGTCAACGCACAAGCTCTCTCGTGGACGGACGACATACCATTCGCAGCTATCTCAAGAGCCTACTAGTTCTCAACCATGTAGCGGAAAGACTCCTGCAAAGTCAGATGAGCCGAGCAGCAAGAACTAGATTCGAAGAAAACGCACGAACAAACGAAACGCACCACGCCGACAGCTGGTTTCTACAAATCCAGGTTTCCCGCCGTCCTACACTCCTGCCGCACAATTCCCTTGCTCAAGGTCGACACGGCAGCCATTTGAGCGTACAGCTCTCATCATGTGTCTGGGAAAGAGTCGAATAAGTGTCGCCATGTACCATTGTGAACGATTTCATCGCGGCGTGCGAGGGGAGGATGTCTGAGAGGCAGCCATGAAGGCGCATACATACAGCGCTGCGCCTGCGTAAAGTGCGGTATTTCGATCTGAAATCATCTACAGTCGGCAGTTGGTAAACAAAGAGTAAGATAAGGCGGGCTCACCTTGTTCACGATAAAGTCTTCGAGCTACGAGCCCGACGCGCTTCAAGTCGCTCAGCCCAATGCTACGTGGCAGGTTCTCTTCACGTCGACCATCTCACGCACAGCAGGGCTGACGACGAAGGCGCAGAGCGCGTTGATAGGGCGAGGCGGGAACAAAGTGTTGCATAAATTTGGAACGTTGAATCGACGTTCATGGCATGTAGTTTTGGCTCCTTGGACGGATGTGAGGGAAGATCTTGGTTGTAGTTGGTCAATGAGTGAAGCGCTACATTGAGCTAATCTGAACTTGAAATCGGAATTTGCCGCGCTGGTTCATTGCTCTCTACTACCGTCATCTATGCCACTACTGGTAACAAATATCTAAGCAGCTCACACAGGCCTCTTCATACTTTTTTTCGTCGTTGAATATTGCGACGTATATTGAGAATGCCACAAATAATTACCACTATGTATGCCTTGCGTCAATTTCACGCTATTCTTCGAAGTTCCTTCCGCTCTGGATATTCTTTCGATGGTCGAGACTCCCTTTCTTCTGTGCATCATCCCTGCTTTCCTGTCCATGAAAACGCGATATGCCCTTTTCAAACTCAGGACTTTCTTTGCAGGTCTGACCCTTCGTGACGCTCAACCTTCCGTGTCTGCGTTGTGCACCATCTTGCAACCGACACAACAATTTTTATTATTCGCCTTTGTCTCCACGTGAAAGACCGGTTTTTCAATAAATAATATTCTAAGTACAACGCAGCAGCCTCGACATATATGCATGATTTGGTGAAGTTTAAAAAGAGGAAACGAGAAAACGGGAACAAAACGAATCAACCAACTTTGCTAGTATATAATGCCAAGTTCTGAAACATAGGTCACATTATTCATCCCTTAATTGCCTTCAAGACTGGTCTGCTCTCTGCATGTCGATATCAGTTTCCTGCGTGGAAGGCAGGTTGGACGAAGTATAACTTCCCAGAGCTAAGAGAATTCCATCTCGCTCACCGTCCTGGACCTCATCCTGTAACTTGTCCCTTCATTGAGTCCCCTGCCTCCTTCATATTAATCAGCATTCTGCTGCCTAGGATACAAAGGAAAGACGGGCTTCCCAAGCAGGTTAGGACATTCGACAAGAAGACATTCGATATTTGTACTTTGAGCTCCAACATGTTGAATGCGGAGCAGGCAACAGCACTGAACAAAGTTGTCAGCTGACTGCTATGAAAGAAACACGCAAGCTCACAGAATGAAATAAATCAATTGATCCTCGACAAGAACTTTGACCAGTTTGAATCCCTTGAAGCCAGCCGACAGTCTCCAGAACTCGGCTGCCTTGTAGAGGGCTAAGACCATGAGTATAAGTCCATACACCATTGAAATAGTCCTATTTTAATTGAGCAATAATGTGGTTCATACATTATCGGATCACTTACCAGTCCACGAGCCCCCATTGCCATGGGACAAGATTGTTTGAACCACAAATTGTAACACCTTCAGCAAGACCGATGACGACTGCTAAATGTGAAGTTAGTTTCTACGTACACCACCGGCTGAACACGAGACTTACCGTCTTCAGCTAAAGTGCCATAAATAGAGATTCCCAACTTGAATGCCGCTTCCAACGCAAGCAGCGCTTTGAGGCATATTGAAATTATTCTGTCTGCAAAGCAATGAGTGGCAGCTTTGTTATGTTCTGCTATACTCGCCTTGGGAATAAAGTGCAAGGACACGAATCAATAGGATATCTGTATGGATTATAAGTCAACTGAAATATTACTCAATTTCAACACTTACAGTCAATCAAGATGACAGTAGTCCAGTCTAAATGCACTGTCAGATAAGCATTTCTTACAACCAGGTATGTAAGGCTTACTGGAAATATTTTGAGTCCATTGAACAAAATTACCTGAGAAATGTCACTGATCTCTACTTAGTCTCGAGACTAGTACTTAGCAACTCACACCTAAAAATACTGTTAATATTTGTTTTCAGGAATAAAACTGCGAAACTTACAACGGAAGATCTGCTGTGTACAAGTCCCCTTCGAGGATGGTCAACAGAGCATTTTCGAAGAGAGAACCACATGATAAATATTGCTCACAAAAGAGATTGGAGACTGCACCCAGGAGTCCAATGTATCGATTCTGATGATGTCTCAGCTATTCAGTCCATGACTTGCCAGCAAGAATGTTACACACTGCAAAATAAACAATATTCACGGTTCTCCGAGGAATTTTCTTCAGGTTATCCAACATGAGCACTGCTGCATAACAGCTGAAGGCGGATCGACTGCAATGCATACCCAGAAATATTTGACCTAGAAGAAATAGTAGGTCATCCGCTTACACAGAAAGATGATGGGGAACGCGGCTTTACCTCTTTATCCATTGTAATCACTTCGATAGCCGTAAGCTTTGCTGAAACACTCTTGAGCATGATGAATTGTACACACTGGTATCATATACCAAGACCGCGACAGCTGATACTTGAAAATACTGGTCCATGGTTGTTTCTAAAACCATGGCGGACACCTGACTAGGATATGTAGGCTCGACATCGGATCGAAGAGAGAGTGCCATGTGGTAAGTAAGGTCGCTTCAGTTTGAGGTGGTAAAAGGTAGCTGTGAACACGGAAACTTCTTGCTCAAATGCGTGAATGACTCTTATACATATTGCTAGAAGAAGCACAAACTTCGAACAGAGTTCAGATTGTGAATGGGCAGGGGGACAACGGTCAATCGTCTCGATAGATTATGTTGCACGTCTGAGATTGTTGCTCACTTACAGGGCGTCGTATTGAGCTCGAGACATGCATAGCAACATTGTACTTGTGAATATTCAGTCTGATGTTCAGGGAGGTAGGGCCATGAGGTCTCGTCTGAGGTCGATACATCTGTTTTGGGAAATGAGCCATAATCTTTTCATCGAGCACTGCATGGGAACGGCATACGCATGCTGAATGATACATCAGACGAGGTAGCAACGGCAGCGACGCCTCCACCCAACCTCCAGAATGGGCTCTGTTGCATCCCTCATAGAGAGCACGACCAGAATGCATATCGGCAAATTCCGTTAGGTTTCACATGTCGGCCTCTCTAGTGTCGCCGAAAAGACTTTCAACGACAATATGCAACAGTACCTCTGACGCACAATCCGTGTATTGAATCCAACTTCTCTTGCCATGTTGTGCGTTGAATGCTGAGGCTCACGTTCGTTGTCTCCTAAACGCACGTCAGTACTGTGTGCAAGTCTACCGCTAGACGATCAGCAAACCTTGATTGTCGCAATCGAGCTGGCTGCCTGTGATTGACCGCATACAGCTCTGCGAATCACCTATGCGGATGGAGAAAGCCTGGTCTGATAAGTCTCGAAGGGCCTATGGAGAGGCACTGACTGATCGGTTTTACGGACTATTGATATTTCGACTTGGTGTACACTGGTAGTAGCTATTGCTAAATTTGGCAATTCAATTGTAAAGCATTTACTGATCGGCCAATGAAGTCATTTGAGTTTTGAGCACGTCATTGCTAATAGTAATACACTCACGGGTCCTGCATATAAATCAAGACACTAGTACTCGGATGCTTATGGCGTCGAGCTCTCAGATCTTGAATTCCGACTCTCACCTCAACTAACTCTCTAGTACATCATGTCAATTCCGGACCAGAACATCTACCCGCACGCAACAGGCGCGGCTGCAAAGACAGTCGAAGCGCACCAGGATCCGCAGGAGCTCGTCTTCTACAGTGGATGGGTAAGTTGCGATCCAGACTTAGGATATACATCACGCTCGAATATTGTAACTGATTCTCTTGCGAACGCAGTTCTGTCCGTTCGTGCAGCGCACGTGGATCACCCTCGAAGAGAAAGGCATCCCGTACCAATACAAAGAAGTCAATCCCTACAAGAAAGAGAAACATTTCCTCGGTGCGTTCCCTTCCTAAACCACATCCGTTCTTCAGTCTAAACACGTAGCAAGATATCAACCCAAAGGGCCTCGTCCCCGCACTCGAATACCGCGGCAAGGCGCTCTACGAGTCTCTCGTCCTCTGCGAGTTCCTCGAGGACTTGCACCCCTCCGCCCAACCCCGCCTACTCCCCGCCGACCCGTACGACCGCGCCTTCGCGCGTCTCTGGATCGACCACATCACCAAACGCGTCGTCCCCGCGTTCTTCCGGCTCCTCCAGTCCCAAGAGCGTGAGAAGCAGGACGAAGCGCGCAAGGAGCTCTACGAAGCATTGGCGCAGCTTGCGCAGAAGCGCAAGGGCCCTACTTCTTTGGCGAGGAGCTGAGTTTGGTCGATGTGGCGATCGCGCCGTGGGCCGTGCGCGATTACATTATCGCGGAGAATCGGGCGTACAAACGCAGCGAAGTTTCGGACTCGTGGAACGAGTGGGCGAATGTGTTGGAGAAGAGGGACAGCATTAAAAAGACAACGAGTGTAGGTGTATTCTGCATTGGTTCCAGGTGAGAAGCTGATAAGATGGATGTGTGCAGGACAAGGAGCATTACGCAGAGATATACGGGCGCTACCTCAGAGATGAAGCACAGAGCGAGGCTGCGAAGGCGACGAGGGCCGGAAGAGTCATTCCTTGAGAGACAAACTCGAGAACAAAAAATGTATGATAGCAGAAAGACAAAGATAGGATGTCGAAAACGGCTCAGCCCCCAAGCACGTATCTCCACGTGCCAAACGTGATATTGAGAATGAATCCTAGCACGAGTGCTATCTGCATCCTCTTCCTGTCAAAGCCCAGGCGCAAAGGCTGTAAGCCACCGCTGTATAGTTCCCTATGATCAAAGTCGGACTCACGAAAACACAACACTTGTCGGCGCCTCCTGCGTCCGCCCGTTCTCCCAGAAGACTGCAGGGCGTGCCTCGTGGAGGAAGAAGAACGGGAGGAGCGGGAAGAAGAACCCAACGAGGAGACCTTGGAGGAGCGTCGTCGATGCAGAGGATGGAGAGATCGGCGAGTCGGCTCCGCTATCCAGAGACTCAATCCACCGCTCTTCAAGCGCGCGTGCATGTTCTTCATCTGAACCAAACATAGTATCAGAGTCATACCGAAAAGTTTGCAAGTAAATAATGAAATGGCAGAAGAAATGCGAGAAGACGCACAATCTTCATCCTCGCCAAGCGGCTCCACATCGAGGTAGTTCGCCGCAGACTGGCTGTGGAAACGTCCGGCGAAAGTTGGCAATATCCTCCTCCGAGAAGCCGGCGGCGGCGAGGCGGTCGAAGCCACGCAAGGGTTTAATTTGGGATTTCTTGTGCAAAGAAACGTCAGTCAGCACGCACTAATAGATTATGAATAGAATATGCACCTGAACATGCTCCTCATCTTCTTCCTCATCCTCATTCATTTCTGCGCCGACAGAACAGTGCAACCATGTCGGCGTGGGACCTTCCGGCGGTCCCGTTCCCGTTCCTCCAACCCCGGCATCTAAGTCTTCCTTCACCTTTCCCTTTCCCTTCGCATCTTGTGCATCTGCTGTCCGCTTCTGCCGCTTCTCCAGCGATTCAAGCCATTCGAATAATAATATATTGTCCGAAAGTATCCGTCCAGAGTATATGAGTCGCAGCCGGCGCTTCGCAGTCTGCGGTCGATGTTCACGTATCTTCCTTACCCCGCATCAGTTCTTCGTTTCATATATAAAACGAAGCAATAAGATATGACGCACCTGTTGTTTTATCCTACGCACCGTGTCCTTTGCTTCGAGAGTGAGTACGAGGTCGGGCAGGCCGTCTGTGAACCGGACTGTCAAAGGTCTCTGAGTCGGAACCGGTTGCTGCTCTTGTTCTGGGAGAACTTGAGGGTCTACAGCGCGCTGTTTTCCTTTTGCTTTTTCGCTGAGAGCAGCCATGTCTCTCGATAGTTGCAAAGCGACGTCGAGAAATGAGTAGAAATTCTAGAGAGAGACGAGGGTCGCGGTCAGGGAAACGCGTCCTTTTTGAGGAACACGTGCTCAGATCGTCTATCTTTGCCAGTGCAAGGCTGCCTATCCACCGAGGCTACCGCACTACATGACCGCTTTCTTACTAGCAAGACAAGCAGTGAACCATAACAAGGTTCAGTCCTATCTATTTCCTGGAATTTTCACTGTGGTGCGGTACCGACATTGACCGCTTTCGTGGGATATATTGCTATCTTCCTTACTCTATTTAGAACTTCGAAAGCTTCGACATTCGTCCATGAGAGTTTTCTCATTCGGCGCGCGACTCGCACTGCGGACAGAGGCCTATATCTTCTATAAGACTTCAACGAGCGAGGTCGACTCGGGCGGACACGAACATTCCTAAAGATGGACAACACTGAGCTCGAGCTCGCCTCGTCCTGGATCTCCGCGTTCAATCAAGCTATCTCACAGGCAGACATTGAAGCACTGCTCGCCTGCTTAGAGCCCTCCTGCTGGTTCCGCGATATTCTCGTCTTCAACCCGAGCCTCGAGACGCGTCACGGACACGACGCCATCCGTGCGCACTTGCAGTCAACTCTCAGCAAAGCCCAGGTATCCAACGTTGTGCTCGATTCCGACCCCTTTGGCCGTCCTCATGCCTCCGAATTCGGGCCGGGAACGCCTATCGTCATGACCGCGTTCGACTTCGAGACACCCAAGGCGCTCGGGAAAGGGCTTGCGCGCCTGTATTACCCGAAGGATGGTTCAGCCCCAAAGGCGTTCTGCGTTATGATGATGTTAAGCGACTGGAAGGGCCATGAAGAAATAAAGAACGAGTCTGGCGTGTATGAAGGGCATAATCTATCCTGGGGTGAAGTTTATAGGCAGCGTCGTGCGGAGACGGAGAACGATCCCCAAGCTATAATCGGTACGCAAGATATTTTCATTTCTTGAGATCAAACAATAACAAGCGGAAAAGTCGGTGCTGCGCAATCTGGTCTTCAGGTTGCCGCTTGCTTCCGTCAAATGAGTATTAGAACTATCGTGATTGAACAGACTGCGCGTGTCGGAGATGTTTGGAGGAACAGATACCCGACGCTTGCATTGCATACTCCTCGTTCACATCATTCTTGTGAGTTCATCTTTTATATAACAATGAAACTTTCTAAGTTGGATTCGCTACAAAGTTCTGTACGATCCCTATCCATCCAACTGGCCGACATTCACACCTCGGGACAAACTGGCCTACTGGCTCGAACAGTATGCAGAGACGCAGGATCTCGTCGTATGGACGTCCTCCACGCTGGAACCGACGCCCAAGTACAACACTACGACGAAGCGCTGGGACGTTACCGTCAATAGAAATGGCATTCCCGTTTCTCTACACCCAGCGCACCTCATTATGGCTGTGAGTATATTCGGCGACCCCGTGCTCCCCTCCCTTCCAGGCTCCTCCTCCTTCCGAGGCAGCATCCTCCACTCGACTGCGTTTCCTGGTGGCGAGCCATACGCGGGCCAGCGCGTTGTCGTTCTTGGCGCTGGCAACACATCCGCGGATGTGTGCCAGGACCTCGTCTTCCGGGGTGCGCAGAGCGTCACGATGGTGCAGCGCTCCGCGAGCGCTGTCGTGTCGGACAAGTACCTCGCCGCGTCGTTTGGCGCTGCCTTCCCCGAAGGCCGGCCGACGTATTATTCGGATCTGGAGTTCGCAGGGATGCCGATTGGTGCACTCCGCGAGCTGGGAAAGAAGGTGCAACCGCTGGCGGAGGAGTTTGATAAGGAGATGCGGGAGGGGCTGATGAAAGCTGGATTTAAATTGACGGCTGGCCCAGATCGCTCGGGACAGCTGCTGATGGTCTTCGATCGAGGCGGAGGTGAGTGTTTTGCATGAGCGCGCAACACTGCAAAGCTAAGAGATTCTATGCAAGGTTACTGTAAGTTACTTGAGGGTCCTGTGCGCCTCTGGAGTTCTGATTCCCTTTGCCAAAAGTCATCGACGTAGGCTGCGCCGCTCTCATCAGCAGCGGCAAAGTTAAGGTCAAGCAGGGCATCGAGATCGATCACCTCACCGAAAAGGGCGTAGTCTTCACGGATGGCTCCAAGCTCGATGCGGACGCAATCATTCTCGCGTGCGTACTCCCGTCTTCTTATCCAATATCTTCGTCTGCATCTCCTTCTATTGTCTGACGCAAGCCCCCGGCAGAACTGGATGGCACCCCGTGCGCAGCAAGTTGACCCGCATCTTCGGCCGTGAAGTCATGGACCGGACGGGCGAGCTGTGGGGCAGCGACGAGTATGGCGAAATACGCGCGGGATACAAACCGTCTGGTCAACCCGGGGTAAGTTTAAGGAATCAATGACTCCAGAAGTTTACTCTACAGGACTGACTTCACCGTACTTTATGACAGCTTTGGTTTGCTGCAGGCGACTTTGCAATCTCCCGGTTTTATTCCAAGTTCCTCGTAAGTCGGCCCGGTGTTTTTCTAAATTGCTATCATAGGTATACTGATTGCGGATACTCAACATTCTCCTATGAGCAGGCCTTGCAGTTAAAGGGGATCGAACTCGGCTATTTGGAGCATTAGTTACAGGAACCTTTCGGGGATACTGTAGTATAAAGTATAAGATTGAGGAAGTATAAACTCAACAAGCTGTCACATCAATGTCACAAACATGAGGTTATAAATAAGTGTGAGAACAACAGACAAATAATGCAAAACAACACAGCATGTCACTGCTATGCAGTGCGAGTGATATCAATCATTGCTCTTGTCAGGATTAAAACTAAGGTTTCTACTGCTTGCAAGTCCGACCTTGATGCGAAGAGCATATGCGCGCTGTTGGATGAATACGCTTGAACGTTTTGGAGCGTACAGTAATATTTGGTCTCAATTGGTGCTATATCTTGCGCACCGCTGACTCCACATCCACTGGACTTCAAACTGTGGTCAATATGGTTGACTTCGTGTCATGTCGCAGACCCTATTTGCTAGGTGATTTCTACCTGTCGCACCGAGTCGAAGTGTATGCCGAACGACAAGGTGATGCACTAGACTCGATTGCGCTAAGAGCCGCATTACTCTGCGCATCAGACTCTTGATGAAAGCTGGTCTAAATGAAGATCATGTGGAAAGATTGCATCACATCAATGTCGCCACATAACTTTATTGACTGGATTGTTCATAAAACTTTGTCTGCTCGGTAAGCGATCTCTGCCCATCATATATAAAGGTATGTTCCTACTCGCGACCTGACTAGGAAGACAGATCACGCCCATCTACCTCCCGTCGTCTTAAACAAAAAGCAACATGGATTTCTCTATTAGGTCCGATGTGGAGCCCGTCGATCCTAGCTCTGTGCCTTTTGTTGTTATGGAGATAAACACAAATCAGTATTTTCAAGTCGCAGTTACCACCGTTTTGCTCTTCGACACAAGTATGCATTCAAACTACTTCTCAGATAATTTTGAGAGAAGCTTACAGCTAAACAGTCATTACAATGGATAAAGAGGTAAGGCAACATTATTCCGTTCCTCAGTACGCGAGAGCATAGTTGACATGGTGATTCCAAGGTCAAATATTTCTGGGTGAGTATTCCTGCCCCGTGTTTGGGCACAAAATACTGAAGTGCCCATCACGAAAATATTCAAGCGATTCCCGAAAAAAACTGTCAATATTGTGTATTTTCTGGTGGGTATTGTTCGGGCCGGCAAGTACTTGATCTCATACTGGCGAGTCTTCTCAGAACCGGTACGTTGGCCTTCTGGGCGCTGTTTGCTTTCTATTTTGTGAGTCAAACGTCTTCGAGACGAGAATGACATACTGAATACCTCTAAAGGGAGCACATATAGAGCAAACATTCCGCTGTACGTCTCCAATAGTATAAAGTTACATGTAAATAATGACTATTTGACTTACTAGATGTGAGCTGAAAAGTACGGACACATCGCCAACATTACTAACATGTCTCAGGTCTATTTGCACAGTGGACCGGAATCTCGCCAGTAAGATTTTGAAGTCCAGTCCGATGAAGCAACTCTGACATTAACGTCTACTTCAGATTATATTACTATCATCTCGATTGACTGTAAGTAGACATCTTATGACATACAATTCAATTCACGCATACTCGTGTCCCTAGACGTCCTTATGGTACGGGTCCTTGCTCTGTATTGCCAAAGTCCGTACAATCGGACGGCTATAAAACACCTATCTACTAATATTTATAAATAGATATGAGGCTTTCGATCTGCCTCAAAATACTTCTTCTATTGGAGGCAATTTTAAAATTTATAGCCTTCATTTTCGTCACGAAATTGGACGACGGTGAGATGCCTTCATCTTTCGGTCCTAGCAAATAGTTGACTTCAGAATAAGTTGCCATTGCGGGCCTTGCTGAAGATGCCACGGCTTGC
Organism: Porodaedalea pini; assembly: GCA_002794775.1. Taxonomy (NCBI): domain Eukaryota; kingdom Fungi; phylum Basidiomycota; class Agaricomycetes; order Hymenochaetales; family Hymenochaetaceae; genus Porodaedalea; species Porodaedalea pini. The sequence goes on along the minus strand of NBAY01000044.1, from coordinate 215,451 downwards.
GGCGTGGACGGTGTTCCTCAAATGAAATGGGCTATTTTAGACTGGTAAGCGATTTGAATCAGCCCAAATCACTACTTACGTCCTGTGCAGGGTCATTCCAATGGCGTATGGATTCATACTAATGATTCTGGCTATCTACAAGGGTGCGGCATTCTGGAAAGTCTCTGCCGGCCTTAAGGGTTTCCCTCTTGTCAAAGTTCTTATTCAAGATCAGCTTATTTATTTTACCCTGTGAGACTCCTTTTTCTCAAGATATGCGTAGCAGACAGCTGACAGTATCGTTTAGTGTTGCTTTCTGTTGCGCCATGAATCTAGCGGAGTTCAAGATAGAGGTATCGAATGATTTTCTGGCAGGGGTATTACAAGCTATCGGAAACCCTTCTTTCCTCTGCGTCCTGGGCAGTCGCATGCTAGTCAATTTAAAGGAGGCGGGAGAACTAGGCGTTAATGAAGGAACCAGTTATAGAATGAGGCCCATAAGCGATTTGCAGTTCTCTTAGCCAAAGCCCTAGGAAAGCGACAGGTCCCTATCTTAATGCTCGCTCCATTGCACGAGTCACTGATCAACTATGCATAGGCGTTTACTTCGGAAATTGCTTCTGGGGAATAGATGAGACAATGCCGCCGGCCCGTAGCTTTCCATCCGAATACTATATATTCTCAAGTTACAAAGTTTTCTGTATCCTCCGAGTTCTGACTCTATGAACATCATAGCAGCGTCCGTTTCGGTTGTATTTATATGTCGACGGCTGTGATGTATCTTAATGTCTTTAACCTAATTTAATTGGATGCGTACTGAAGTAGTTGGTTCATAGGCTTATAATAACGACTGACCGAAGTCCTACCCCACGTCAAGACATAACAATATCATGTAGCCTGCGTATTCATGAGAGCAACGGAATCGAGGGGAGAGCAATGGAAAGAAGAAGAACGACTTGGCTTAACCTGTAGCCGGATGGCAACAACGTGGTGAGCGATTCCCTCTTTCATTTCCTTCTCTGCGTCAAACTTCCAACGAAAAACACCAGAATGCCTCTATTTTCATGATTACCATGTGAAACACAGCGTCGGACAAAGAGGAACGTAAATCTACGTGTATGGTAATAGACATATCGCAATTGTGAGGGAATGAGAGTACGGACGTAGTCGAGGATAAGGAGCAGAATGGAACGGAGAGCAGAATTGAATATATTTAGAGGCATAATAGAGGTGTTGAAGGGGCCGGTGAAATGGACGAGCCAGCCTATACACTGGATCGATCAGATGAAAAGCGCGGGAAGGCTGAGACTAAAAGAGGAGACTATAAAATGCAAAACAAAAGTGATTTCTTTGAGTATCTATACGCTGTTCGCAAAATGACATGTAGCTACGAGAGACTAATTTTAGTGTCGGTGAGTGAGACGCGAAGTGTGAAAGGCGAAAAAAAAAAAAGATACAGTGAAGGCGAAAATTATGCAGACAGATCCGGCATTATTAGTGGCGGAACAATGGCAGCTCGTGTCCAAAGGGGAAAGGCTAAGAGTATCTCTCCTATCAAGGCGACTCAGCAGAGAAAATCTATTTCAGTCGAATAATCAGCACGATACATATTAATTCAGTTATAAGACATCGATACTCACTATGTTCGGTAAGACATGGTGCGTGCTGACAGGCGACGACGGCGACGACTTTGCGCGGGCGACATCCCTGCGCGAGACGGACACATATTTCCCTTTTCTCGCATGTACGTCCTTCATTGCGACATCTTTATCATCCACGTCGCCCCAATCCACCTTCTCCTCATCGTCTCCTTGGACGACAATGATGGGACGCGTATGCGCTACAGCACTCGAGGATTTCGAGTTAGCGCTTGCCTCGGCGAGATTGTACAACTGCAGAGTGAGAGCGAGCGCGTTGTCCGCGCCTTTCTTTGTCGACGAGAAATTAGAGGGCTTGGGATTCGCGGCCGCAGCTATCGATTGGGCACGCTCCTTCAAGTCGATAGGTGGGCCGAGTTCAGAAATTCCACTCAGAATTCGTCCAGTAGCTGTAAAACAAGATTTAAATGCGTACTATTCCGCAAGATACGAGCGGAGGGATACCGACTAGGAAGGAATGGGTTTTTGAAGCTAGGCCTCCGCTGAGATAAAGTAGGCGTTTCTTCAGAATGGCGACGAAGAGCGCTGTCTAAGACCCAAGGCATGAATTTTAGCAATTCAAAGTCCACGAAAGGCTTACTATCAGTGCCCATCTTCACACCTCCACCGACGACGCGCCAGTTGATTTTGTAGAAGTTGTTCGATTTGTCGTCTACTGGTTCGTGCGAGGAGTCTTGATTTTGCAGAGGCTCAGGAGACCCTCTTTGTTCTTTCTCAAGAACAATTGACTCTCTTCGAGTTACTGGTGCTCGTTCTCCGAGAGGACTCGGCGGTGTAGGGGCATGACTACTGAATTACGAAGTAAAGTCAATAATGTTTCTTTCAAGCGTCGTGGAGAACTAAGCGTACAAATTACAGCGATCTCCTTTATGGCAGCGTCCAAAGTCATTGAAAAACCTGCAAGGTTTAGCTAGTAAAATCAAACGGGGGTATTAGTACTAATCAAGTGATAATCTCCATAAAAAGCGGACATACAACGGAATTGTGAGCTGCGCCGTGAGAAGGGTCCGTACTCTACGTCTGGCTGGGACAACGCGCGCGGACGGGGTTGCTGTGGTTTCTGCGTGCCGGTGCTCGCGCGCCGTTGGCTAGGAGACATTTCCTGATACATAGGAACGGCAAACGGTACATGGACGATTCGCAGAGGGACCGGCGACGTCGGAGAGTACACGGAGAACGGCGGAGACAGCGGTGGGCAGTCTAGCGGGCCCTTAGACGCGTAGTCGCGCGGTGCGTACGAAAGAGGTGAAAGCGGAGAGACGGGGAATGGAGGAATATTGCGCATGACGGGCGTGTACTCGTGATTTCCCGGAGTTACAGGAGACGCGGGGGTCTCAGGTTCATCCGTGAAGTGGGAAGACGTCGAGGGCGTCTGCAAGCCGTGTTCGAAGCGCGCGCGCGCTGGCGTGCTGAATGCCGAGGAGTCGAGATCCATGATGTCCACATCGGCGTCATTATGGTGAGCACTTATGGGTGTAGAGTTTGGTACCCGGTGAGGAGGGGGCGTAACGAGGGAGCGTAATATAGAAGAAGGATCCAGAGCAGCGATTGGTGGCGACGCCACGCAGTTCATAGGCGTAGCGGGTGCGGGAGAGACGTGCAAGTAGCTGCAGCGGTCGCCGTAGACACATCGTCCGAGTATAAAGTTACGGCAAGGACGAGCTAAGGGACAGTTTCGTTAGACTAACTAAGGAGGAGTTGCAAGAAACAAGGCGTACTTCGATACTTGGGATGCTCTTCGGGCTTTGCCTTCCACGCTCCGTTTAGCTCTCTGACATCGGCATCATCATCCGTACTCTTATCCGAGTCGAGTTCGGGAAGGTCGTCCAGCAGGCTAACGTCCGATTCCATGCTTGAGGCGAACATACTCGCGGGGTGCTTGAAGCGACACCAGTAGCCATCCTTGCACTGACCTCCGAGGTAGAATCGGCAAGGCTTCGTGCGTAGCGTCGCCTGCGGGTTTTTCAAAGCTTCGTATTGCTCCTGCGTCGCGATGACATGTGCAAAATCGCACTCATCGGCCGAGAGCGGGCAGTCGTTCGTCTGGAAGTAAACGCAGGGTTTTGCTGGGACGATATATCGAGTTCTTACAGCAAAGTAGAACAAACAATGCGGACGTACTGTGACGCTTGGCGCTGCTCTTTGACATGATGATCAGTAGAGAGCAGTCAAAGCGTAGGGCAGGAGGGGATGGTCGAGGTACAAAAGGCGGATCTGCGAGCTCTTAAAAGGTGGAGTCAACAATGAAATCGTGCTTCTAGATCAACCAGGAGCGCAGATGGACAAGAGAACGCGCTTTAAGAAGGAGCCTCCCTGCAGAGAATCAGGTAGCACAAATGAGCCTCTAGGTCGGAGGTCGATCTTGAAACGCAGAGCAGACGAGACGAGAGCCAGATCTCTTGAAGATACGCGACAGGTGCCTCAAGCGTGCACACACACGAGGGAGGGAATGAGAGAAAGCATAATAGCGCGGCTATAGATAAAAAGGGCCAATTAAGAAGAGGAAGGAATACTATATGATCTTCATTCTTCCCGCAAAATGATCCCTAAAAGCCGGTTCTCATGATTTCGTGAGCTTATACCCAGCCCAATCCCTGACGAGCGAGCAATGTACAAGCCCCGAGAACAATGCCTGTGATATCGCTTTGACAGCTACGCGGCCAAAGAGAAAAGTAGAGGTGCGGGCGGTCCAAGGATCAACACACGATCCGAAAGCTTATCCAGGTGAGAAGGTGCAGTCCTTTTGTTGATTATGAGCCGATAGAACGGAAGCATAGACGCCATTTCACTTTAGTTGAACAATAAGGAGGGAAAGCCTGAGGTAGATCGTGACAGTTCAAATCAGATGCCTTATTGTGAGCGGACACGTGCTTCTCGGCTTTCAGCACCGCTTACGGAAGTGCCTGACTCGAGTTCTCAAAACTCGCGATGATTCATTTTTCAATAAATATCCCGGTGGACAGCCAGGCTGTCGCGTTCTCCCCTTGATTCCTCCTTCTCCATGACAGCGGATAAGCAAATCGCATGCAATATTGCACGGTTGCAAAGCCTGCACTCTGCTCTTGTCATCCTGACTCGATGAAACGAGCTCTGACCAGTTCCCCTCGCGACTATCTTAGAACGCAGAGATCCTCTCTGCAGTCGAAACAATCGTGCTTTTCATTCGCCTTTTCTTTGTGGTCGTTATTGAGGAGTATCGGAGAGGGCTAGACGCAATCTCGAACGTGTCGATAAAAGAAAGATTGAAATGGACGCTCATAATAGCAATAAGGTCACTGTCCTAGACTCTGAGAAGCTTGCGGTACATCGAATGATAGGCGAATTAAAAGTCTACGTTTGATACAACCAGTCCCTTCGAACAGTGTGCATAGTGTTAACGTTTGAGGGAGTGTGTCCTGCTGTCCGCGAACGCTAAATGATGTAGCCCATTATTGTTATTGAAATGTATGAACCACCGGTAATACTAGTTCGTCGTGAGTTGATTGTCGCCCAGGCGTTTACAGTTGTGGCCTGTAGTTTCTTGAGAGGACCAATGATAGAAACGGATCCAATTGAGATTTTGCGTTAGGCAATTCTTACCCAAGTGGATTTCAGGCCAACCTCTTCGGAGAGTTCAGAAAGCCGGGTTACCTGGATATAACGTGTAGTGAAAAGGTCAATATTCAAGAATAAGATTCGACAGATATGTAAGGTTGACTGCTAGTACAAATGAAGTAGCCGGCCGAGGGCATGAGTGCGGTTTTCTGACTGTGGGCACGCCTCGGAAGGTATCGATGCAGATTATAAAAAGTCCGTCCATCCGTTCGTCCGAATAAGTCCATGTCTATAATCTATTAGAGGAAAGGAAGTAAAGAAGGGTTGGTAAGAGAATGGGTAAGAGGATGGCGGAAATGTTCGTCGGTAAGGTGAGGGATCGTAGACTGTCGGGAACGCGTGAAATCAGTCGACTGCCTCATCAGAAGAAAGGACAAAGCACGCACGTTGATGACGACTTCGCTTTCTGAGGCGCCTGGGTGATGTGAACGGTCATGACAGCAACCAGGCCGTCAACAGCATTCACAGTCATGCTCTGGAAGTGGTTGATGCCGTTACTCGTGTTGGGAAGGAGGCCAGACACATATTGCACGCTCGTCTGGTATGTGTAACCGTTCGCCGACGCTATGCCGCTGTACGAGGACGAGTTCGTGAGGTTCGAGGTCGGGATCGAGGTGTTCCCCGTCGCGTTCCCAACGAGCCAGTCGCGCGCGAGATTGTAGCCGTTGTCGATAATATCATGCTGCTCCTCAAGCGGCTTCTCGTACGAGAGCGCCATGAATATCGCCCCGCTGTCCGCCGAGCTACCATCTTGCACCCAGTACCGGAAGTGATTCCCACCTTTGATCGTCTCCGTACACGTGCCGAGCGTCGGGTCTCCGTAATCCCATCGGATGACAGCGGTCTCGTTCACTACGCTCTGGTTAGATACCCGATAAGGAACGTCTTAAATATATATACTCACAGTACCCGTCTCCGTCCCCAAGGTTAGCAAGCTGGTCAGAACCCGAGTGTTGGCCGAGGCATTCGCCTGCAAAACCGAGCGCATTGAAGTAGTTCATCAGCCCGCCGTCGTCCTGCTGGTCGACCAACACCGCCGAATCCGAGTTTGCAGTCAGGATGACGTTTATTGGTTCTCCAAGGCCACTCGGAAATGTCACAGGAATGCTCTGAGAGTAATCATACGTGAGTTCGATAAGGGGGACAAGTGCCATATTGGCACGCACCGTCAACATGCTTCCACCGTTACTCCGTGGATCATAGTATCCTTCCGCTGGCACATTTGCACGACGTCGATGACTTAGAGGAGACGGTGGCTGCTCGGTTGCACTACAAAGTGTTGGAATGCATAGGGCAAGAAAGAATACCGGGAGGGATAGAGACACAGGCCTCGGGAGCATAGCTCGCGTTCCCGGCCGGCTTCTCGCTCAAATTACTTCGGAAGAGAGAGGAGTACTAGTACGATTCTCAGAGAACAGCTCGCAATGAGTCGGTGGTCGAAGGAGATGGCAGTAGAGAATCCTCGATGACATGCGCCTGGCGCAGATCTAGAGTAAGGAGCGAAACAACGTCTCCAAGGACTTATTCTACTTGAAATAGAAAGCGGCTCGGTTCGCACGCTACGCGTGTCATGCCGCGAGCATTTTAACATACACAAATTGATTTTATTTTTTATTTCAGACTAGAAACCTACGTCTTTCTGTTTTATAAACATGGTTCTGATAATATTCTTGGAAGAGGAGAATAATACTAATGAAAGGGGAAAAACAAAAAAGCGGAGAGTTCAATTCACAGAGGTCACGTGATGAATACAAGTGCGCGTTTCACTGCCTGTCTACCACTGCCACCGACACACATTCACATACTACTCACATCCTCAACACAAGCACCGACCACAAAAGGATCAGGCCTGCAGCGGACGACAACAACCAATGTGGTCATTCTTGCATAACTCAACGAAATCTAGAGAAATGTCTGACTCTGAGTTGGACTTCTCGCCTGGAAAGTGGGTAACAGAGAAACAGCTTCAAAAATTCTGTGCATCTACGGACTTGATGTCTGGCTCTGAGCCCGAGCACGAAACCCCGTTATCGTCCGCGGAACCATTGCATATTGATCTTTTTGTCGAGGTGGGAGAAACGCTATCTTTGGCTTCGCGGAAGGGTTGAACCTTCTTTAGGTCGCACGTTTCTTGACTCCTCGAGATCTATTGCACATAGCAAGAACGACAAGAGCACTTCGTCAGACTCTCATGTCCAAAAACTCTCAGCCGATATGGAAGGCGGCGGAGGAAGCAGCGGGCGTCCCGAAATGTCCTCCGGAACTCAGCTCGCCTCAATATGCTTCCTTTCTTTTCGATAAATTCTGCATGGTCTGCGCCTATCTTTCCTCATTGTTCTGCCTTACACTAACCATTTCTGGTCTTAGGACTGCGGCGTGTCGCCGCACAGGAAAATCATGATTTTGAGCTGTAAGCTCAGAGTGAGGCTTTGCGACGACTGCTTCCGAATTAGGTTTGGTCTCCGTCGATTGTAACGAATAAAACCTGATAGTCTTTCGAGTGTTCTCCCGGGATATGCAATACGTGAAGAATTAAATATACCACAGAGAATCAAGATCTACGAGCTTGCGCCAGCGAACGGATGTAAGTGCAGCATGGCTCTGTCAACATCCTTATCCGACTCTTTTTCTTCAGACCTATATACTCGGATCAATCTGACCGAAGCCGATTTTCGCGAAAGCCTGAAGGGGGCCCTCAAATTCCTGGATGATCGGTCATACTACAAGCCCGCGGTCAAAGCAGGGTTGGAGAGATACCGTCGTTCGAATGCGCAGGAGCGCAAGAAAATCAGCGACGACAGTTTTGACTTCATGTACGAGAACGAGAAGGTCGTATACCGTGTTGATTCTTGCGGAACGCACCGATGTACTGATGCCTCTGCCCAGTTTGACCGAACAGTGTGCACTTGGTTAAAGGCCGAGGCGGATAGGAGGGAGCAAGAGAATAACCGACTGTGCTCGATTCATAAAGAAAGGTGGCGTGACTATCTTGGCCTGTCAAGTTATTTTGTTTTCTCAGCTTTATATACTGCAGTATCCACGCTCGGCTCCTCATGATGGGATTCAGTAACCTTGACCTCATCTCTCCATGGGACGACATCGATTGGAAATGGGTTAGTCTTGTGAACCAGCCCGTAAAGCCGACCGAAGAAGGTACGTCGCTAATCTATCAACGAATGGGTCTCTTTCTTTTCTCTTACCTATGCACAAGGGTTCTTTAAACTGCTCCCCAAGCTCAACGAGATAATCTGTCAAAGGCGGGCGGAAAGGGAACGTCGTAAACGAGAAGAGGTCGTCAAACAGCGCAAGGCGAACCTCGTCCAGATCATCGAAAGTTTGCTGAAAGAGAACGAAAACCGGATGATCTACGTGGACATGGATCAGATTTTCGGACTACCTGCCGTTTCAGCCGCTCTCTTCGATGAAGGCCTCGAGACGAACGTTTCGCAGGAGCTCTGCTCGATCGTGAAGGAAGAATTAGTAGGCCGTCTAGATGCTGGACCAATGGTCGGCTGAGAAGTTGAAGTTGCGAATGCGAGTGCGATTTCAGAATTCATTGTTATAGGTTCCAGCTAACTATGTGTCTGTTTTGGAGATGCGTTTCAGATACAGGGTTATTGGTTATGACTTCATTTTGTGTTAACTTGTTTTGGGATTGTGAGTTTTAGGATGCATGTTGCCCACAGGCTCTGCCTTCCCTCCTCACTGGACTTTATGAGTTTATCTGAAGAACATGTGTAATTATTGACGCGATAGCTAGCGGTTGCAGGATCACGGCTATGTCTATTGTCTATGTTACAATATAGTGTAGTGTTTAGGTCAAGATACTGTACATCCAATGTGCAAACGAAAGCAAATGCGAAAACAGAGCAAAACAGATAGCTATATGTACTGAGTATTAGAGTCAGGACCGACGTTCGGCATTGTCATGCTGGTGGTCGCCCAGTCGGGATAGGTAGTAGTAAGATGTGCCCCTTCAGATGGATAATTGGGTACGGGAGCAGTATTATGCATGCCTTGTTGGATCCAGACACCATCAAACGAGTTCGATGATGTAGCCGACATGACTGAGTTGTCATAGTTCTCCGTCGGAAAGAAAACCTTCACTTCCTCCTGCATGGCAGGATCAGCGGAAATGGCCTTCGCCTTTGAATCATAGCACAGATCCTGCAGAACGTGAAGAACTCGTATCGCCTGCGCGACGATCTTCCCAAAGTCCCTCGCGCGCATGTTCTCGAACACCTCGATCGCGCCCGCGAGTTCGCGGCGCCATTCCTCCGCACGCGCGTTGTTGAGGTCGCGCAACAGCGTAACGCCCAGCGTGACCGCGGCCTCGAACATGTACATGCTGATGTCGAAAGGGACCTGACGATCCCACCATTGGTTAAGGAGCAGCTCGCCCTGTGCGTGCAGCACGTTGATGGCGTACTGAGCAAGCTGACTCTGGTCCCAAGGCTGCTGCACGCCATAGCCGACCGGCGAGAAATGTGCTGGCCGCGTGTACGCGAGCGCCCGGTGGAACAACAAGCAGGAACAGGAATAGTACGCTCTGAGCGTCAGGCGCTGCAGATACAGCTTGGGATAGAGGTAGTCATATGACGTGTCGGGAGGTTGCTTCCATGCAAAAAAAGAAGGAAGGCTCTCTAGCCATTCAGCCATTCTGATGTCGAAATATGCATGGCCATCCTCGAGGTCCGGATGTACACTTAAGAACTGTGGAAAAGTTCGGCGCTTTAGTTCATGAATGACAAACTTCAAGCTCACCCTCTCTTTGGCGTCGCTAACGGTTCCAGTCAGTGCGATGAAATAGTATTGGAAGAGCAAGGCGGTGTTAGTGCTTCCGTCCGGAGCAAGGACTTCCGAGCGCGCTGATGGGGGTTGTACATTGCCATCTCGGGACCGGATAATCGTGGGTCTTCCGAGGAAAAGAGATAAGAACCTAGTAAAAACCCATTAACGCAAAATCTGGTTCCCTTTGCTGCGCTGACTGACCTGTCGAACTCAACGCACAAATGCCAAGTCACCAGCATGAACGTGCGTTCATCAGTTGTCAAATGTTTTGATTTCCCAGGAGCCAAATAGCGCTGCAGTCCTGCATTCTGGGCATCCCGCAAGCCACTGCCAATCATTCTCCAGGCCTGCAAAATGAGCGCGTAAGTCGGTGTAAGCAAAGCTATCATCCAGTTAATATCTCATTAACCTCCGTCACTCGACCTCTATCCTGTAGATACCTCGCAAGAAACGATGCCGCGAGACATGAATAGACCGCGCCTCTGTTATCGTTAGTCGGCGGATGATAGTCCAGAGAAGAATGTCTATCTTCCTCTATTTTTCTGGCCGCTAAAGCCTGGCTGAAGTAGTCCCTACTCTCCTCCTCAGTCGAACAAGCCTGTGAGGAGGCAAACATTGAAAAGAGCAGGGACAGCCAGTTGGGATTATAACTTTCTAAGCTCGTCGGGTCAGCACGGATCTCTGCCCACATCGCCTCATGTACGGAGAAAAGAACGGTCTGCGGTACTCCGAGAGACCAGTTCACGTGCTCAAGGAAGCTCATGAGGAGCGCCTCACAGTGTCTAGCCGGGGATTACATGGTTCAGTATTCACGACAGGTCATCAGACCATATACAGTGCTCACGCCTTGTTGGGCAACCTGGGCACAAACGGTTGGGAGGAGCGGGAGATGATAGAAGACGGCAGGCGCCCGGCTAAGGGGTGTTCGGGGCTTGCAGGAGTTATCGAATCAGTAAGCTGGAAGAGAGAGGGTTAGTATATTTTCCTGGTCAAAGTGTGTTGAGACTCACCTCTTGAAGTGCACATACGAGGGAGCCTTCGCCCAAATGATGATCCTGTAACAGTTTTAGAAGTAAAAATAAACGGGAACAGATCAGATCACAAACCTCTTCGGTGAGCTGCATACGCGCCAAAGCCAAAGCCGCCTCTTTGAGTCCTTCATTATGAGACTCAAACGGACTTAGCGAGGTCCGAGAGGAAGAACCAGGCTGCGACGACAGAGACGATGGGGAAGCGATAGCACTGTGCCAGGGCGGAGGCAAACGATCAGCTGGACTATACTGTGAAAAGGCCGACGATGACGCGCTGTTTATCTGCCAGGACATGATCAAATCCGATGGATTGTCTTTCCTCATTCTCACTCTCCCGGGCGGGCGAGCTGGTGGTGGACGCGCAAACGGCTCGGTTTCCCATCTACACAGATGTTCGACACCCCGCGTCTTGCAAAGTGAGCACGGCTGCTGTCTGTCGCATTTCTTCCGAACCGCGAAATATCAATAATCCCGTACAGCGCGTAGCAGAGATTGCACTGACCTGGCGACGACGCGTGCACTCGACACAGCTCACACGTAGCCTGCGACGCGTTTTCTTCTTTGGAACATCGACTAAGCCGGCAACCGAGGTAGGGCCGTCCGCAAACGACATAGAGCTGCTTGCTGTAGTCGCGCAAAGTGAAAGATTGATGGATGTCACGTTCATTTATACGCGTTACTCGTCCATGCCCGAAAAGGATGGCAAGGCATTTCCGTTCGGAGGCCGCCTTTCACCGTGCTACATCATGTACATGATTTCAGCAGCGCTTGGATCGGTAGTAAGTAGCAGAGGTCGTCAGTATCAGGAGAGTGATGGGGGAGTAACTGACGGAAGGTATGTTCACAGCGACATGAAATCCAAGCTTGATTCTCGCTTACCGGTGTATTATCTTTTTTCCCCTGTACTGCAATGAAACAGTCCCCGATTGAGGAGGTCGTCAATGGTATCAGTACTGTGTGTGTTATCCCAGCGCGTCTTCACTGAGGGAGGAGAGACTTGATGTCTTTAGGCATGTCTTGTCCATCGCCGGGCTCAAGAACCCCGCCTCTGCAGGTACTGCATCGACAGTTGGTATTATTTTTCGACGTTTACCGAGAGGACGGGTCACTGACTTATCAGCCAGGTGTAACACCCCTCGAGTACCATTAAGAAGTTGTATGGCGTCTCGACAGAGCTGTGCAGAAGATCTTGGTACGATATTGCGAGGAGCCAATTGCTACGATGCAGTAGTCCAAGAAAGAGCTTGAGCCATTGGTCATGACCCCCCAAAACTTGCAGGAGGTCTCGAAGGATGTATCATGCGAGGTGCGCGTCGGGGTCTCATTTCGCTTCAGCTATTAAGCAAGGAGCTAAGATCGCACTTAAGGAAAAGACCCTCACGATCTTCTTACTTAACGTGGTGAGCCAATCTCCAGGTTAAGGAAAGGGTGCTCAAATAACGATCGTATGTTCTTATCTGCGACGAATCCTGTGAAGCGAGTCGTCAAGGCTATTTTCGGCGATCATCGATGGACTGGCTTTCAATGTAGGAATGCCATTCGCGCATGGCGCATGATGTCCAGCTACTGTACGTCGCACTCACGAAAAGATGCGCAAAAGGAGTGGATGTATATACGATGTATACATGTCCGCGACTGAAAACTGAATCGATGGGATCATCAGACTTTTTTCGTGGTGGTTCCACCATCGCCAGCCCTCCTCTTACTGTGTCATTTACCCAACCCCCCTTCCCTCCCGCGAAAAGACTAACCACGATCGCTTCTCCGCTTATAGACCATCATCCTTGAAACGTAGAAATTTCATTCTGTTACATTACGCACACTCAGAAGTCTTGCGAATGATACATTCTGCAGTCGCACAACGGAACAGGAACATATACATAGTCATGCATAGCCCATAACATACTACTGGCACATAGACGGGACACTTTCAAAAGAAAGAGAATGGAGAAAGAAGGGGACGGGACAAAAGAAGGGAGGGAAACAACCGAACACGCAGCCATTCTCGGTGGATATAAAGACGCAAAAAAAGACACAGACAGGTATGCAGAGACAAGATCAGAATCGGGAACGGAGCTGCAGCCCAGAGTAAACTGAGACGAGGGGGGAAGAGACTGAGAAAGAGAACATGATTGAGGCACTTGACAGTCCTTGCTTGAGTTTGAGGAAGGGGGAGAGGGTGTGTGATGAGGACCGGATCGCACCTAACGCGCTCACCAGAATAGAATAAACCTTCAAGAGTAATAAAGCTGCCTCAATTCCTAGAGGAGACTCAGGAAACTTTAACATGAACAATCGAAGCACGTTCACTCACGGATAATTACGCAAAGAATAAGTTTAAGATCTAGAGAACAGACTTGTCACTGTGCCTCTCCGATCACGAGCGGCTCGCGTTGAAAAGGTCCCGCCGTTGTTACTGTCTAACGAAGCCCGCGGGCGGGACTCGACTCGCTCGGCACTTGAGCCATTACGAGTCTGACGGGCCTCAGACTCTGCCGCGGAACTCGCCGAGACGGTGCGCTTCCGACCATCGCGTTCCATGTGCTGCTGCAGGCCCGCTACCGCTGCACCGCCCGTCCGTGAGAATGTGCGAGATATAGACGCAGCGGGAGCGTGCCTAGGCCGTTCAGGTGACGCCTGTAAAGTATTGACAGCAGTCGTTGGCTCGCCCGTGCTAGAGAGCGTCGGAAAGATTGAAGTCGGCGCGCGAGCAGCTGAGTTAGTAGTTTTTGGGCGCCGGCTCACAGTGGCGGCTTTTTCTGTAGACCGACGAGAAAGAAGAGACTCAGACACGAGCGTCGGGAGAGGGGGAGGGACGGCGACAGTATTCGAACGGCGGGGAAGCGTGCCTTGATGCCGGGCAGTGGCGGCGGCCGAGGGTGAATCAACGGGCTCCTCCAAATGATCACCCGCGTTGGACGTCTGCGTAGGGCGTGCCTTAGAGTCGCGTAGGTCGTGAGGAGACTCCAAATGACGTGGGATGGTGGTTAACGACAGTCTAGCAAGCTTCCGAGATGTCACTTCGCCTTCGCTGATAGACTCCGATGGTCTGATTACCAGCTCGCCATCAGCAAGTGCCCTCACAAGCGCTGAAGGGCGCAAAGAGGCCACCGAAGACGCGCTATGCAACGACGTGAACGAAGTCGTTGTCCGTCCCATTTCACCAGAAGAGGTATTCCACCGACCCTTCCCATCCAAGCTACTGCGATTCCCTTCGGATGACATTCTGCTGCTCTCCGACTTGCGACTGCCGTCGCCGCTCGGCGCAACATCTGGAGTCTGCCGCCGCAACACGCTATCGTCAAGGGATATCGTCCGATTATGCAAGCTCTCCGCTGTCGATTCGCGCAAAACCTTGCCGACGCCAAGAAGGAAGGACGTCATCGTTCTCACGAGTTCGTCGCTGACACGCACACTCTCCTATACTCTGCCCCGACGTTTCGCCAAAGACTCACGAGATCGATTGATCGGCCATCCTCGCCCACTTCGGCATCAATTTGCTCCTCCAGAGCGTGCGCAGTACCTCTTCGAAGCATGTTGCTAAGCGCATCAGCAGCATGGACGATGTTCTGCGCTGAACGAAACAGCTCGGGGATTGTCACTGTCGTTGTGCTGCCTAACGAGGGCAGCCGTGACAATTGAGATTCAAACATGCCTAATGATTCAAGCATGAGGCGTGTGTGCTCCGGTGCTCCGTCTCCTGCAGCCGCAGAAGCGAGGTTCAGCGGACTCGCAGTTGAGCGTCTGACCCTTGTGGACGAGCCGCTACGCTCATTCGCAGCAGTCGATGAGATGGCATAGTTGCGCGCTTGGGATGACGGGCGCGAAGGCAGTTCACCGGCTTGCCGCTCCGGCTCGGGGATCGGATAAGCGGACTTGTACGAGCGGAGTGCGGGCGGCGCAGTGTGCGGTTCCTCACGGTACGCTGCCATGGATGTCGACGGCCGATCAACTTTGGTAGTCTGCGCGTTTCGCTGTGCAAGCATGTACGCTGGGTTCGCTGGTGTGCGAGGCTCGACGTAACGCTCGTTATCGGCCGCAGTCGGACGCTCGCTGAATCTGGTACCAGGCCTTGAAGATGCCTCCAACCGACTTGCTGAAGGCCGTGCGCCAACTTCGCTGCTTATACGAAGTCGCCTGCCCGCATCGGCACCGCCAAAGACATCATCGCCCTCCTCCCGTAGTCGGACCAGGCCCGCTGCACGCAGAGACTCTCCCACAAAATTCCGTCGTGGACTATCACCGTTGATGCCACGACGCGATGGGGATGGTGCGTCCTCGTCCGACCCGTTCTTCAGGGGAGACATATCCTGCGATAACCATCGGGTCTGATGTTTTCGCGTTATATCTCGCACAGTAGAATAGCGTTGGGATTTAGTCCTGGGAGACATCGGAGAGTCGTGTAGCGTTGCTCGAGACGACGATGGCGATTCATGGGCCGAGTATGTGCCTGAAGCGGTCCGTTCGCGACGAGGGGTTTGAGGAGGCTGCACCAGCGACTAAAGATAGAAAATAGAAAACAAATCAATGTTTTTTCTAGCTGAAGAGGGAAAGCTTACATCGCCGCCAAGGAATTCACGAGGTAATGGTTGCCTGCGCCTCACTTCTACAGGACTTTCCCGTCGAGATTGAGCGACTGCAGCAAGCGCTGCCGCTTCAATGTCATCGGCACGACTTTCAGGACGGGGACGCTGCTTATACGCATCTCCTGGCCCAACTGATCTTTCTCGCGATGGACGTTCCGAAAAAACCTGGTTGGACTCGATAGGAGCAAACGTACGATGCTCTCTTAAGCTGGCGCTTCGAAAATGGATTCCGGTAGTTGATGTGGGTGTTTCAGAGAGGCCTTCAGAATCTGACGCCGCGTTGTTCACAGTTTCGCGCTCTGTCTCTGAGCCAGATGCCCGCGAGATAGATTCTGAGCGTCTTCTCGTTAAACGTGAGGAAGAGCTCGCAGTGTTGGACGAGGACGGCGCAGGGGAACGGCGGACTATAGATGTTGGAGACGGAGTCGAGAGTCTGGAGCCAGAAGATATTGAAGCCAGTTTGTTCAGAACCTGAGTAAATATACGTTAGAGAGCATACAGAGTGACCGGAGGAGAATGCATACCACGCGGTTACGCTGGGTTAAGCTTTTGACGCGCTGCAAAGCAGACTCGTTCGAGCGCGCATTCGAGCGAGGGCCGCCCGATAACCTCGCCGTATGGTCCTCGTCATTTCCATCATCGTCGTCGTCACTGGGAGACCTGCTTATGTTCCGAGGACCATCCCCATTGTTCATGAGTGACACTGGGATACGCACGCTCTCCGTGCTTAAGTCGCCGCCGTTGCTGCCACTACCTGTCGAGTTCGATGCGGGAGGCGAGGGCAGTCCAGATGATCCTGGGCTGCTCGCGGTGCTCGGAGGTTCTGGAAGGTCTGGAAGTTGAGCAGGGTTTCCGAGAAATATAGCAGAGAGCGGACGCCTGTGTCTAGTGGCAAGGGCAGGGCGAGATGTCATTTGAAGAGAATTAACGGCCAGTCGACGCCCATCAAGACGTCGAAAACGAAAAGAAAGAGCGTCGTCAACGACGCCGACTGGACGGTGGTGGTAGAAGTCAAAGGCGAAAGGGGCGTGGAGGTCGCGCGCGGCATGGTCCAAATACGGCCGTTTCAACTTCCAACCCTGCGACCTTTCTTCATTTCCTCCAACTTCATCTAAATAATGCCTACTCAACATGCAGAACTATTGAATGCTGCACGCGCTTTCTGTGATGCTTTCGCAGGCCAACAGCCGCTAGACGATATATTGTTACATTTTGCTTCAAAAGACACGGTCTGCGTCGAGCACGGCCTACAACAATTAGCTCCCTTTCTAGGCCGTCGGTTTACTGGGCCTGATGGGGCAAAAGAGTATTTCAACATCATTGCCAGCCTGCTGTCCTACGACGGCATGCGTTTCTCCGAATATATTGCCGATGCGGAGACGCTGAAGGTGTCCGTGAAAGGACAGGCCAAATTTACGTGGAAGAGCACGGGAAACAGCTGGGATGAGGTGTTCACGTACAGCCTCGAATTCGACGAACGGCTGAAGGTGAAGATATATGAAGTATGGGCAGACTCAGGAGCTGCATACTTGGCTAGCAAAGGGGAGTTGTCGTGAGTGGCAGTATCGGTGAGTCTAGCTCGTACATTCTATTGAGATACATTCGCTGATCCGTGGTGGTATATAACATCCAGTACAAGTCCCATCAATGTATAATACACATGCGAGAAGCCTAAAAGAGAGAGAGAGAGAAGTCATATTGCCCTGCCGATATCAACGTCCGGTGAATTCAAAGTCGTATTTGCTCCTCGGGATAAGCGTGCCTGGACATTTTCTAGCCGAGTCTGAAACTTGTCGAGCAGTGTTTTCTCCATCTTGTGGCGTGTTTCTTGCTCTATCTTTTCGTACAGGTGGTCGTACAAGAGGCAGAACCATTTCAATTTTTCCAAGTGTCCTGGGACTGGTCTACGCGCAGTATGTGTATTGCACAATATTTTACATGGTATCGCGTACTCACCTTTGGATGAATTCTAGTCTCGCTGGTGGCGGCAAAACTCAATCATCACTGGTCAGATAATCGGTCCTGTACCATTCTGACGTCAAGACCAAACTGGTTCAGGGAAGGAAGTGGCGTAAGTTAACGCAAGGTACGCCGCGGAAAGAATCTCTCACTTGTGCAGATATTTCCTAAGTCTCTCATATCCACAGTCCGCACCATAGTCAAGGAGTACGTACTGCTGCACGCATTGGTTCGCAAAGTCTTGCACAAGCTGGATATGTCTGTCTTCAAAGTCACGCTTGAGGAGCCTCTCGAAGGTCTTGTACGTTTGCCACAGCATCTTCTCCGCGCTTGTGCGATAGTCGAGCGCCGTGTGCTCCTCCACGAACGCCAGGCAGCCCTCGAAGTCGCCAAGCGGGATCTTCGCAAACTGGAACAGCTCTTCTGTCGACGCCATCGACGGAGACCTGAGTTTATCGTACACTTTCTTGTTGCTGGCCTCGCTTGCGGCGCGTTGCGCGAAAGGGACGTCTACTGCAAGATCAGGGGCGCTCTTGGGATGCCAGTGTGCCATATGAGAGGAGAGCATCAGGATTTTGGCTACTACACCTATGTAGGCTTGCCGCTAGTTCATCTGCGCCACGCGCCTATCCGGGGCATGAAAGTGTATTTGCAAAGTAGAGAGCTACTTGTATACGTTGACGCCACACATTGTGAGTTCGATCAATATCTTCAATGAAGCAAGTTGCTCACCTTATCCCTTCTGAAACACTTCGAGACGAAAGACTCGCCGCCGAGTCTTGATCGAGTATTGACTGAATCAAAGGACAATCGGCATTGACGCCGACTTTTTGAATCTCTATTTCTCCTTGGCTTGCTAGTGAGCCATATCAATCAAAACCTTCCGGGGAAACGAAAAGGATGCATCTTACTTCCACACACGTCAGCCGCGGCACTAACTACATGGTCCACCACGTTCACTATAAATATGTCTTGTCTCTCATGCGATAAAGCTCCGCGCTCGCGCAAGCTCATCCTTTGACTAGAATGGTCCTCATCATGGGCGCTCGCTTGGGCCAAATCGTCCTCGATAGCTTCACAGGGGTCGGGCATACGAAAAACACGTGCGTTTTCCTCGTGATTTCCTACCGAGCCAACCTAAGATCGTGTAATAGCGTCTGGGAAAACGACTCAGAACTACTCTATCCAGCTTACCTTGCAATATTGTCCATCTTCATGCTTACATTTCGCGGTATTTTACTATCGAGACCGGTTCGGATTCTATTGACGCGCTTGTCACCGTCTCGTGACGGTGTCGAGTACGAATCGGGTGGATGCGTCGAGCCAGGGGAATCATCACATTCCAAACCCTTTACACCTATTAGGCCGCGTGTCGATTATAACGGTGGATCTTGTGTCTTCTCCTTCAAGGTGCTGCGCCTGGTGGGATGTCTGACCCTCGTTGGGCTGACCATGGCCTCATTGGCCATGGACGAACATAATCAGAAGAGCGGGCTTCGGGCTGGATTGAAATACAACAAGAGCATAAAGAAGACAGATGTCAATTCAAGCACGTCCAGTATAGACGCGGAGTGGATACAGGTCTCCTTATGCCTGACATATGTATGTACTTTTCCGCTTCAGACCAATATGTTCTGATTATTTCGTAGGTGTATGCCTCCTTCCTTGCTTTGCTTGCTGTGTCTGCCGAGTCCCGATGGGTTAAGACTGCCAATATACATCTGGTCTCCCTCCTCCTGTTTATCTGGGCGGTCTTCGTGTATCGCGACTTCTGGCCACTTGCCACTTACACCCTTCGTCCGGCTGACTCATCGGATGAGCTCCTGTGGGTTAAACTGTCCGTACTGACGGTCACCGCTGTCGTCATCCCTCTTGTTATTCCACGGCAGTATATTCCGCTCGACCCCAAGGTAAGAGACCACCGCACATTAAAGAAGCGAAGCGGCCCCTAAACACCTTTGACTAGAATCCAGCGGAAGAGCCGAATCCCGAGCAGACTGCATCAATTCTTTCGCTCCTTACATTTTCGTTTCTTGATCCACTAGTTTCCGAGGCCTATCGCGTTCCCCATCTCCCTGCTGAGCGATTCCCTCCCTTGGCTGACTACGATCGTGCAAGGGTGCTAAAAGCTCGCAGCTTCAGACACGTTGATTCCTTCGCAGGTGCACGTAAAGAACACCTCTTCTTTGCTTTTATGAGAATCTTTAGTAAGATAGACTGTATTTAAATTCTAACTCTTTCCTGATCATATCATAGGTTGGGAATATATCGTTATTTCAATTATACTCGTTATCAGGGTCCTAGCCATGTACGCCAGCCCTATCGGTATCAATGAGTTGTTGAGGTACGGCATTAACTTTCGGGAACGAGCTAAATAAACTCACCGATCTCAGGTATCTCGAAACCGGGGGAGCGTCTGCCTTTATCCGCCCGTGGTAAGCGCAACTACCGAGGAAAATAAACACGCTTGGTCGACGACGGCTAACCTCTGCATATCGTCAGGATGTGGGTCTCATGGCTTTTTCTGGGCCCCATGTTACGCTCAATAGTGTCTGAGTGGTATATGTTCATTTCGGTGAGCTCCGCGGATCCGTATCTATGTATTATTGATAAACATGCCGTTGTATTAGTGCCATTTATCGGTACAGGCACAAGGTATTATTATACAGCTTATCTTCGAGCACGCTCTACGCATTCGCATGAAAGCCGAAATGCCTTCTGATAGTCCTGGATCGAGTGCGCCTTCCGCAGCACAAACACGAAGGACCGCTTCCATCACTGGCACCGATGCATCTAAGATTCGCAGTGCGGTTAAAGCTAACCTCAGTGGTAGACTGAACAATTTAGTGACCTCGGACATGAAGGCCATTGTCGCTGGGAGAGACTTCATGCCGATCCGTAAGTAAACTTTACTGATCACTTCTGTTCAGGGCTGAACTGCTGTCGCTAGTTGTTCAAGCACCATTGGTAATCGGATTTGGTATCTGGTTTCTCTACAGTATTTTGGGCTGGAGGTTAGTGCACGTTGAAGTCTGGTATACTAGCTGAATTAAGCGTGGACTTCAGCGCCTTCGTGGGGATGGCTGTCTTACTTATATTCCTTCCTGCACCTGGGTATCTTGCGAAGCTCGGTCAGGAAGCACAGATTACAAAGATGAAAAAGGTACGAATATGACGTACTTACTTAAGGTCGCTTTGCTAACGTGAACCCTTTAGACCGATTCTCGGGTCCAAACCATAACAGAGAGTTGGTGAAATCCTTCACCTACTTCTATATGTATAATTGACATATTTCAGCTATGAATGCTATCAGAATGATTAAACTTTTTGCCTGGGAGCGCAACATCAAAGAGAAAATCACAGAGAAACGCAAAGAGGAGCTTAAGTGGATTCAGACTAAGCAAAGACTGGATATAGCCAATGGAACGGTTAAGTACGTGCTACGCATTACAACGACACATGCAGTAATAACTTGCCGCTCAGCTTCTTGATTCCTCTATTGAGTATGACAGCTACATTTGCTACATACGTAAGTTTCCTCGAACTGTACGATAATTTTTCAGTCGGCTGACATATTGTCTTTAGACGCTTATTATGGAAGAGCAGTTGTCCGGTCCGTTGATTCTTACAGTGAGAAACCTCTTGCTGACTTACCCTCAGCATCAGCGGTTTTCTCTTCGATGGCTGGTGAGTCGTATTCGGCCCTCACCTTAGCTAACTCTTTATTGTCTCTTATCATTGCAGTCTTCGACATGATTAACGGCCAACTGAGTGAGATTTTTCACCGTGTTCGACTCTGTATTCGGGGTAAGTGATGTTTAGTCCTACAGAGCGGAAGTAAGATAACAGAAGGAATAGGGAAAGTTTCGCTCGATCGCGTTTCCGAGTTCTTGGAAGGGACAGAGCTACTAGACAGCCTTCGCTCTGACAATAGGGAAACTATTCAGTCTAATGAGAGAATAAACAGGCCCGAAAACGCTGATGTTATCGGGTTCTCTAACGCGTCGTTCGTGTGGACCAACGACGATGACTCACCTGAAGAATCTGGTCGAAAATTTCGACTGATTCTGGACGAAAACCTTATTTTCAAACGAGGCGGACTAAACCTGATTATTGGACCATCAGGATCCGGAAAGACATCTTTGCTAATGGCCTTACTTGGTGCGCTCCAATCGGCCATATTTTCTTTCCTTAAGGCGGCTCACTCGAATCTAGGTGAAATGCATTTCCTTCCGTCTGGGCCCATGTCTTGGTACAGTCTTCCACGCGATAAAGGAGTTGCATATGTTGCCCAGGAGTCGTGGGTGCAGAACGAAACGATCAGGGCGAACATTATTTTTGGTGCACAATATGACGAAGAGAGATATAAGAAAGGTAAGCTAGATTGTATTCTCTGTAAGCTATATGGTAAATATTCTTGTCAGTCATCTACCAGTGCGGTCTGGAACGTGATCTGGGCCTATTTGACGCTGGTGATCAAACAGAAGTTGGGGAGAGGGGCATAACACTAAGGTAATGCGTTCTAGGCGTCCATATACTTGCCTTAGCCTTATTTCTTTCATATTTGCCAGTGGTGGGCAAAAGGTATCCTAGCATTTCTTATGCACGTGGCTATAGTTGACAGTCGCCTAGGCTCGAGTGACTCTAGCGCGAGCCGTTTACTCATCGGCTGAAATTCTTCTCTTGGATGATGTCCTCGCAGCACTGGATGTCCACACGTCTCGGTGGATAGTAGAAAAATGTTTTCAAGGTGATCTCCTCCGAGGACGCACAGTCCTTTTAGTCGTGCGTGTCACTTTCTTTCACATGTCCGACGTGGCATCCTTAAAATAAAGGGCTTAATAACATTCAGACTCACAATGTGGACATAGTTAAACCCTGTGCTGCTTATGTCTTATCTCTGGGAGCAGACGGACGCATTTCAGGTCAAGGCCCGGGCTCTGAAACAATGACCGAAAGTGGAGAAACACAAGCCGAAGTCGGAGAATCAGCAGAGCCAATAAACATGGTCGATGATCGGGATAATCGGGCCGCAGACGGAGCGCAGAATGCAGACGGTAAACTTATAGCAGCCGAAGAGATCGCTGTAGGTCACGTTAGCTGGCTGTCTGGTGAGATATGCATGCTATGAACTGATCCCTCGAATGGATGCTAACTCGGAACTCAGTCAAGCTCTACCTTTTCAATCTCGGAGGCCTGTTGTTTTGGTTTTGCTTCTTTGCGGCTATGCTCTTTGTTCACACATCAGATGTGATTCGAACTTGGTATCTGGGTTACTGGGCTACTCAGTATGAAACACATGAGCCGTCTGAAGTCTCCGTCCCACAGTACGTTCCGTTCTCTTCTTTACTACCAACGTAATCTTACTGCTCTCAGCCATTTGGCCGTCTTTTGCGCAATTCTATCTTCTGGCGCTGTTTTGTACGGATTGATTATGATCAGCTCACTAGTACGAGCTAACTCAAGCTTAGGTACTTCCTCGGGTTCATGCTATACATACAAGGAGGCATTAGAGCGTCAAGGATTGTCCACGAACGTCTCATTTCGGCCATTCTTGGTTCGTCATCCTGTAACGTGCCTGATAAAAAGTGAGAGCTTATCTGGAATTCTCTGTAGGTGCTACGCTTCGGTAAGCCCTGGCAATGCCGAAGTATTGCCACTGCTTACTCTGTGAACTACCTAGATGGCTTGATACCACACCAACAGGTCGCACAATCGCTCGATGCACGCAAGACATCGTATCAAGTGCGTAGTCCCAAACTGAGTAGTCTAGAAATGTACAATAAACATCACATCTAGTCGATGGAACAGTAGCTCAGCGCCTTGGCTGGGCGGTAGAACTGACTCTTACGCTTTTAATCAACTTCGTGGCCATCATATACATGTCGCCCATTATTATTCTTCCAGGTGTCCTTGTTGGCGTGGTTGGAGCCTGGTGCGGTCTCATCTACGTCAAGGCGCAGCTGTCCGTCAAGCGCGAGCTGTCCAATGCAAAGTCCCCCGTCTTGAACCACTTCAGTGCTACCATGGCGGGGCTCGTCTCCATCCGCGCATTTGGCGCACAAGATGCGTTCAAGGCTGAGTCGCTTGCTCGCCTTGACAGTTTCATACGGTCTGCAAGGATTTTCTATAATCTGAACAGGTGAGTCATTTCTTTTTTCGCCGAATGCTGGCCAGCTATTGAACTCGTACTCTTGACAGATGGGTTTCTTTCCGCATTCAGGTACTGGGCGCCACATTCTCTGCTGCACTGGCTGCGTATCTCGTGTATGGAGAAGAGCACCGCCCGGGAACGGCCAGCGATACTGGTTTATCACTTAACTTGGCAGGCGAGTCTATCGATTCTGTCTATTGATTGGAAAATATTATATTAAGATATCTACACTCAAGTCCGGTTCAGTTCTATGATTCTCACTTGGGTCAGAGTTCTCAACGACTTCGAGGTTGCCGGTAAGATTTTGTTTTTGGACGTGCCCACCCCTCAAATTGACACGATATTATAGGAAACAGGTACTCTACTAGCTTCTAACGCCTGACAACCTGTTCACATGTCAAAAATATAACAGTTTGGAGAGGATACAAGGGTATATTGACGTCGAGCAAGAACCTGAGGCAAACGATAAAGGCGTTCCTCCGGCTCATTGGCCATCAAGCGGGAATATTCACGTCGAAAAGCTTTCAGCTCGCTACTCTCCTGATGGACCAGAGGTTCTTCATGACCTTTCCTTCACTATCAAGTCCGGAGAACGTATTGGCGTAGGTAAGGACATTCATGTTTCTAGGCGGAAGATGTTGCTTGAGTAAGCGTTTGTAGTTGGTCGCACTGGCAGCGGAAAGGTAGGCACTCGCGCCTTATCTTACAGGATCGAACACTTACCACAATCAATTTCTCTCAGAGCTCTCTTACGCTTTCGCTCCTCAGGTGCATTCTCACGAAGGGAAACGTCATTTACGACGGTCTTTCGACAAGCGACATAAACCTCGACGCGTTGCGCCGGAATATCACGATTATTCCTCAAGTTGTGCGTCTTCACTTGATCCAGGAAGATAACTGCTTACGGTAAACTGACTCTGCGCACGCCTCTAGCCCGAGCTACTTAGCGGGAGTTTGCGTTATAACTTAGATCCATTCGATGAATATGACGACGCTACACTCAATGCCGCCCTTCGATCATCGGGGCTTTTCTCACTCCAAAGTAACAATGGTGATGGCAGGATTACTCTTGATAGCCAGATCGCGTCAGGTGGTTCAAACCTGTCTGTCGGACAGAGGCAGATTCTCGCACTTGCGCGTGCCATCGTGCGGAGAAGCAAATTACTCATCCTTGATGAAGGTGCGGCTTTCCTCTTACTCAGACAAATGCAAGTTCCTAATCAACGAGCTTCCAGCTACATCTGCGATTGACTACGCGACAGACAGCATCATCCAGGGTTCTCTGCGAACCGAACTTGGCGAAGACGTCACTTGCATCATAGTTGCGCATCGCCTGCAAACGATCATGGATGCAGATAAGATCGTGAGACGCGAAGGTCTACGTGATAAGAAACAACTAATTTATGATATGCAGATGGTACTTGATGCCGGAAGACTTATTGAATTCGATTCGCCTCGTAACTTACTTAACAAGGAGGGCAGTCTCCTGAAATCACTTGTCGATGAGAGTGGGGACTGCGATGCTTTGTATGCTATGGCGTCGGCAAAGGCACAGTCGGTCCTTTAGATTAACATCTCTCTTGGAAATACGTTGGAGCAGTCTTGCCTTCCTGAAAGGAGCGTGTGGTTTATAAGGGAGCGGCTAAACTCATTTAGTAAATTAATATTGACTCCGATTTGCATGTCCTGCGAGTTCATCTTTCTTAACTACTTGCTTCTTGTTTCCATTAAGATTGTCGTTGAGTGCTGACTTAGATTATACACAGAGCTTGTGTAAAGAGTCAAGGAGGAAGAACCATTAACTTGGATGATTGACTGATCATGAGCACTAATGTCAGTAATTGACGGTTCGCCTCTAAAAAGTTAGAAGCAAGCCAACTCCATGTCATGAGAAAGTAGTGCACATTAGGTAGAAAAGGACTGATACCACCACTCTTCTCTTCTTCGTGGATGATTTTGCGGCAAAGGCTGCTAAAGATGCCCTACTTCTATTTTCCACTCGCCTCGGAGTCGGAGTCGGAGTCGGAGTTCGTATCTCGGGTCTACCAGACGCGACCGTGTTTAGTATCGGAATTTGTCGTGAGTTTCCCGCCTAGGACTGGCCTTCACTGCTATAACGAGCTAGAGGGAAAATACCTAGAGAATGATGTATTAAGTACGACGTAGTTGCGTTGAAGTCGTCCAATGCACACGCTGAACGGAGAAGCAAAGCCCTCGGACTCCGTATTTCCCTCCTTCAGATGATCATCGTATGAAAATACAAAAGCTTCAGTCTCTTCCTTCCTCAGGCTGTCAAGATGACATGGTGATCCTCTCAAGCACCCGATTAATCCATCAAGCTCGATAGTGCATATATACATGTACAGTATTCCATAAATCATAAGCGATACAATACTGACTTGAATCTGAACAGGTCCGCAGATGAAGACACCAGTAGAAAATCGAGTCGAAGAGCACAGCCCCAATGTTCGGGCCACAGGCCTCAGCTCAAGTTCTTCCCTTCTTCATACGGATGCTGCCTACACCACGACTTGTGCGATTTCCAATCTCGCCGCTGGTGTGCATCGCCGCAGTACCAGGCACCGCGACACGCGCCGCATGTCTTCGTCGCAACCAGCGGGCAAAGTTCGCACGGGCGGCCCAGCGCCGTTGAAGCGAGCAAGGTGCGCAAGACGCGGAGTTCTGGCCGCTCGGACGCCGTTTGCGTCCCTCTACTGGCGTTAAGACCCATCCAGTCCTCGGACAGCCCGAAGCGCCGGATGATGGCGCTCTGCGCCGCGGCGGGCTCTTCGAGTCGCTTTGAGCGGATGAGTTGGCGCGCCTCGTCGTATAGCGGATGCGGGAGAAGGTACATCTGTGAGTCAAATTGTAGTCGCAATGGCATCGGGACGGGCGTATACCGTGCATTTAGTAGCGCGCCGATGAACAGGTCCTGCTGCTCCTGCGCGTTGGTATACTGGCCTGCCAGTTCGGGGTTCTCGAACGTCAGCACCGCCCTGTTCGGTGGCGGCGGCAGCGTGTCCGGCGCAAGGTTGACGTGCGTAATCTTCCCCGTGCCCTTGTCGACAAATAATGCGCCTGCGGACAGGAGACGCGGAGAGTCCTCGATGTGCAGCGCAATTCGACGCGCCTGCGCGACCGACAGAAAGAACAGCCGAAAATCTTTGATCCAGCCCGCATGGTTGAATTTTGCCGCACCAGGATGGGCATATGCAAACCCGCGCAGTATATGCGCCTCGAGCACACAGGGCGTCGGGCGTGCGCCTCTTCCCTCTAGAAACGCGGCCTGCTCCTCCTCCGTCATGTCCTCGGTGTCTCCAGACCCGCCAGTCACCCAATCGATGAGCGGGAGGAAGCTCGCCATGTACATGAAGTTCGGCGCATGCGAGAGCGTCGTGCGGCGTGTCGTCAGGCAATGCAGCACGACGACAGTGCACGACGCGACGTGGTCTGTGCATGCGCCGCGCCCAGGGCTCTCAGGCGCGAGTCGCGCATAGTGGTATTGTGTGACGCGGACGTAGTCCGTCTGGTGCACCAGCACGCCGCCCGGGCGCACGGAGAGGTCCATTCTGCCAAGGGTAAGCGACGACACATCGAGGACCATGGCGTTGATCTAGGTTGCGCCGCGTCGGTCTGGGGCGAGCTGGGCTCCACTGAGCTGAGCTAGGCTTGCTGGCTTTGCCTGGGCTTCACTGAGCTGCAGGGTCGCGCAGACGCACCAGGAGGACTATACGAAGAACATGCGGAGAAAACGTGTTCGCGGGGCTGTAGTTAGGTCATACATCCGGCTCGGCGGGGTTCCAATCCAATCGCCTGAACACAAGGAGAGCAGGGAGTATTAGGCAGGTTTCCGAAACCCGCTATTGATCGTCGGCAGATAATGCTCTAGGTAGGTACAATTAGCCCGATCAACAGCCTAGTTCTTCGATCCACCGTTCAACGGCAAGCGACCTGTCCGGAACATTCCTCCACTCCATACCCGCAGCGTTCTCGCATACTTCCATGTAATCTGCGCCTTCTTTCACGAGTCTACTGTTCTTCAGCACGCCGCCGGCAGACTTCCGCTCTATAACAAGGACGGGGAATCTCGGCTCAAATGTAAATTCGGGAAGCGGTAACGGGAGCCGTTCGGCGAGACCTGGCCAGGAAGAGAGGCTCGCGCAGGAGAGCGGCGGCGAGTCTAGGATGAGGGCATAGAGAGGATATGAAGACACGTAAGTTTGCGCGATGAGACAGCCGAGGTGTGCTGCATATAAGATCGGTGGGAATGGAATACCGGTTGAACGGATGAGCGTTCGCAGGTCTAAAATACAAAAGTCAGTCTGAGAGCATTGAACGGAGTAATTAGCTAAGAATGTACTCGACGCAAGACGGTCCATAATCGCTTCCGCAGTGTCATTTGCCTGCTTTTTGAGTGGGAGGTCGAACTGGTAAGCCATGAATCCACGAGAAGCAGCTTCTGACGATAACCTGCCGCCAAGTCTACGTCAAATGAAGCCATGAGTACTTCGCAAGACAATTAATTAATAATATTAAATTAACGGAGATCTCACGAAAGAAAAGAGCCGCTATCGCCTTCGAGTTCTGAAGATCCCACAAAGACGATGGGAACGGGTGCAGTACGGGGCGCACTGGAGGGAGGGACGTGCTCGATGACGAGTGTCCCGTCTGCCTGCCGTGTTTTCGAGCTCTGCCATCTTACGAACGGCTTGAATACAACGCTATTCCGATGTCGAACTCTAGTCAGTGTTCTGCATGTATTTTTTGAAAGTAAGTGGCCCAGCATGGCCATCGTAGTTGAAGTCCAAAGAAGTTTAGTCACTATGGAACAGCATGCCGCGTCTTGTACTCTTACCACGACCATCTCTTATAGTCCGCCTTCGCTCCTTCCACTCCTTCTCACAGCTCCGGATGGACGCAGTCATCGAGCCCACCGGCGACAAGATACGCGTTATTTCTCACCAACAGTACAATGCCTCCGACGCGCTCACACCTGCCTCTGTCCTCCCCTCCCCGCTCGACCAATTCCGACACTGGTTCACCGAAGCGCAATCCTACGTCAAGGAGCCCGAAGCAATGTCCCTCTCCACCGCCACCGCGGCAGGCATACCCTCCTCGCGCTTCGTCCTCCTCAAGCAGGTCGATTCGCGCGGGTTCGTCTTCTACACGAACTACACGTCTCGCAAGTCCCGCGAGCTGGCTGAGAACCCGTACGCGGCGCTCGCGCTATACTGGCCGGAGATGCACCGCCAGGTGCGTGTCGTCGGGCGCGTCGAGCGTGTGAGTACGGAAGAGAGTGCGGAGTACTACCGCGGGCGCCCGCTCGGGAGCCGCGTGGGCGCGTGGGCGAGCCCGCAGAGCGGCGTCGTTGCAGAGGGTGAGGTCGCCCAGCGGTTCAGGGAGGCGGAAGAGAAGTTTGGTGTGGAGGAGGGGCAGACAGGGGAGGTGGATGTCCCGCTTCCTGATTTCTGGGGCGGGTGGCGGGTGCTCCCAATGTATGTCGCCGCACTTTACATGTCTTACTCTATATATCTTTCTCAATTTTATTTGAACAGTGAAGTGGAGTTCTGGGCGGGAAAGCCTTCGAGATTGCACGATCGCGTCCGATACACCCGCGAAAGTGACTCCAGCAGCGAGTGGAAGATAGAGCGTATAGCGCCATAAGGCTCTATCGCTGCAAGATCATTTACGAAGAAAACAAAATGTTGTATTGAGATATCTGTATTTTGCCTGCTCCACTCTCTGTTATCTGGCTCTGATCGCTCTAGAGCGTTGAACTCCGTGTCCTCGGGTTACTCTCGGTCAGTCATCGGTCTCAGTTCGAAAGATTTTGTCCTTGCAGGATAAATGCTGGAAGTGAGTAAAAGCACCGCATCGCAGTCCCTGATTAATTTAAAACCCAGCTAGCTATATGCTATGTCTACAATTATCATCAAAAAGGCCCTGACGCGTCGTCGATTTTATGGAAATCTGCAGGATAGCCTTGTCTTAGGACGACAGCAAGTCCTTCTAGCCCTCAATATTGAGATTTTTCTCGTTACCTCGGCGAGTAGAAGGCGCGGGAGGAGGACAACAATACACGATCTATGACAATACAAGGTCTGACAGACTATTCAAGACTCGTCTCCAAATTCCAACATCCGGTATCAGAGTGCTCGAGAGCAAACCAGTATTATGTCTCCAAGTCTTCTTCACCCCAGCAGTGATTCATTCACCCTTACCTTTTCAAAAAAGGAAGCTGAACTCCGGTCTGTCCATGTATGCGTGTTCACACAACCCTTTATATTCGCCGGCTGAGATCCCGATCAACAACTACAAACCATCTTTTCGACAGATTCGGAGACAAGGCGACGTTGCTCTAACTTCGATGCTGTGCCCTCGGCCAACGTGTCTACATTCACAAGTATTTTTTCAGATGTCACGATGGCCCAAATTTTAGCTACTCTTATGCAGGCAGCAAACATAAAGCTTGACGGCGAACGCCGCCTCTGTATCAATTTACAAATTTACAGTTACGAGTCAAATTGACCGTAGGAATCGACAGTCTTGGTAGCAAATCAACACACATACGCGACAGCACTACCAACGATGCCAGTAATCCCAGCAGCAATACTTGTTCCGATTGCAGGGAGCGCGCCACCCATCGCAACGCTCTGAGCAACCGCAAACCAGCCACCCGCCGCAACTGCGCCACCCATTCCGGCTTGAATTCCGGCCGCGACGGTGCCTTCGTGGATGCGAATGCGTAGAGTGAGTAGATGCCAGTAACGTTGTGCGGGTCGGAGAGAATAAACTAACGACTGACCTGCAACGGGACCAGCCGCTCCGAAGCCGATGAGGCCGAGTACACCAGGTGCAGCGACGGGCGCGGCAACGAGGCCACCAAAGGCGGCGGCTCCGGCGACGATCGCGCCTTTACCGATGAGTGTTAGAGGTAGGTCCGCTGTGTTATTCAGATTCATGTTCGTCAGCTTGAATTCTGCACCATTGGACTTGGATAACTCACACATTCTTGGCTGTAGGGGAGAGCTGAAGCTGAATGTTGAAAGGCAGGGCTGTTGGGGGGGGGGGGGGGGTGATGGTGGTACGTGTTGAAGGCGTGCACTAGGTGCGGAGCTGTTCTTATAATTTCAGTATTGGTGGGCGCTAAGCGTGGGAACTGCGGGCGGCTAAATGCCAGGCTCTAAATAAACATGGCATCTTTACGGGCATTGGAACCTCTGGATCCGGAATGAGGGTAAGAGAGGAGGTCGTGTTGTGCATTGAAGGTAATTTGAGGTTACCACAGCATACATGGCCAGCGTTAATATGGGCGCCTAGTCCTATTTGTGCTCGGACAATTTCCCAGAGGCGCGTAATGTAAATGGGCATCCAAGGCTTCCCGGGCGTTTATCATCCGGGCCGTTCTATGACTCGTCCAAAGCCTGAAAGAGAGAACAGGAGATTAGCTATACTGAACGAAGTTTGCATCACGTCTCTAGCCACCTTGGACACCTGGAAAAGGTCAGTGTATCCTGATTCCTAGCAGCAGTCATATGACTTCATCTGATTGATATACTGTTTGTATTGTACACCCCCATTCTTATGTGCGCCATGTCCGGAATGCGATGGTGATCATGATACAAGCGCCATGTCTTGCCAAAATTCCCCTCATAAATGAGCCAGAATGTCCGTCGTCCGCCCGGATGAACCGATCAAAGGCGGATCGAGTTCGGCAATGCAGAGCAGCGAAGCATGAGGTCCCTGTAATATGAAGGAGCCTGAGCAGGGCGGTGCAGGGCGGTTGACGGCCTCCGAACTCAGATATAACCGGAGTCAAAAGCGAGCTCCTTCCTGTATGAAGACAATCCAGACGCTTCGGGTAACGAGAACAAAGGCAATTTCTGGCTGCAGCGGAACTTCTCGCACAGGTCATCGGATCCTACGCATCATCTTTTTCAAAGAGCAACTATTGTTCAACAAGAGTGGGATGTCTGCCGCACAAAGGATAAGGGGGTGTCTGCCGGAAATTGGTGGCTGTGTACAAATACATCGACAAAGGGACCGCTGACAATATTTTTATCTTGATGAATCTGCTGAATGACTGGAATATGAATAAGGAGGTAAATCCCTCAATAATATCAATCTTTACTGATAGCGAAATGGATTCGAGATTAATCACAGAAAGAATAGAGAAAGCAAAAAAAAAAAGTCAGGAGAACCATTACAGCCATTTTCATAAGTCCTGCGACACGTGCATGTCACGTGAAGTGAGCCACGTCAGAGCCAAAATGTCGAAAAATTAGAATGAATGCCTATTTTCTCTGTAAATTCTACACAGTACCTGCTCATTAAGTACTCAAAAAAAAGGCATGGTTCTCAGGAGAAGAAATATGTAAAATAGGGAGCAATAAATTGACTGTGTAGGTGGGTGGAGATCAAACAAGTGCAGCTGGTCTGTTCTCTCACCCATTTCCACTGAGATTCAAAAATTATGGCTCCCCTACATCTATCTATAAAATTATTTCCTGTGTCTGTAAATTAAGTATATAACTATACCAACATCTCCTGAAAGTTTGAAGCCAATCCATTCAGTATTCATGGTGCAGCAGCAAGATTTGTGTTCCACTTCAAGCTCTTTCCACCCTCCTTTTCTCACAACAGGTCTTGCAGAGTAGAACACAAATCTTGCTGCTGGACCATGAATACTGGATGGATTGGCTTCAAACTTTCAGGAGATGTTGTATAGTCATATACTTAATTTACAGACACAGGAAATAATTTTATAGATAGATGTAGGGAGCCATAATTTTTGAATCTCAGTGGAAATGGGTGAGAGAACAGACCAGCTGCACTTGTTTGATCTCCACCCACCTACACAGTCAATTTATTGCTCCTATTTTACATATTTCTTCTCCTGAGAACCATGCTTTTTTTTGAGTACTTAATGAGCAGTACTGTGTAGAATTTACAGAGAAAATAGGCATTCATTCTAATTTTTCGACATTTTGGCTCTGACGTGGCTCACTTCACGTGACATGCACGTGTCACAGGACTTATGAAAATGGCTGTAATATTCAAGTCTGAACGCATATGAAAATCCCTTTGTACGGTGTTCGGGACGAAGGCGCTGATCGGCATTTTGCTCCCGTCATCCTATGCAATTACCTTTTGTGGTGCTGACTTGCTTCGTCAGCAAGGATGGGCTCTTCTCCCCATATCGCCCTACTTTGGTGCATATCAAGACCATAGACACGGAAGCGCTCATCCCGGAAACTGCTCTTGCTGTAAGTACGAGTCCGATGGTTAATGAATCAACACACACAATTATACACGGCAGGAAAATCCGGGGTTTTCCGTGAGGGAGGAGCATATCACAGAGTGTTTAGTGGGGCTCATATAATTTCGGCCGGAAAAGCCTTACATGGATTGTAAATTCTCAATCAATCAAAATGTGCAGAAATTATGCTTTATGTATCTAAAATTGATGGCCATCAAGAAAAGTATTTCTGAACTCAGTGTCTACAATCTACTTTGCCAAAGAATAAGATAATTCTGGGATTCTGAATCTCCATTGTCCATAAATAAAGAGAATGGTGGTTATTAGATTTAGAATCTGTAAAGTCTTGGACACAAAGGAAAGAGGCTCATTGGATTTAAAATCCACATAGACTCCTTGCATGAATGGAAGATCTCTCTCAGATTTGGGATCTATGGATCACATGATTAGCATATAATCAACTCAGCATAGATCCCAAATCTAAGAGAGATCTTCCATTCATGCAAGGAGTCTATGTGGATTTTAAATCCAATGAGCCTCTTTCCTTTGTGTCCAAGACTTTACAGATTCTAAATCTAATAACCACCATTCTCTTTATTTATGGACAATGGAGATTCAGAATCCCAGAATTATCTTATCCTTTGGCAAAGTAGATTGTAGACACTGAGTTCAGAAATACTTTTCTTGATGGCCATCAATTTTAGATACATAAAGCATAATTTCTGCACATTTTGATTGATTGAGAATTTACAATCCATGTAAGGCTTTTCCAGCCGAAATTATATGAGCCCCACTAAACACTCTGTGATATGCTCCTCCCTCACGGAAAACCCCAGATTTTCCTGCCGTGATAGTTGCCGTTGTCCGGTCCATGGACCGCTGGACCAGGACCGGACCTGGACCAGACCCAAGTGGACCGGACCGCGGTCCGGTCCACTTAAGGTCCAGATGTGGTCCGGTCCAGGGTCCAGCTCTCCTGCCATTTTTCTGGACCGAGCTGGACCCTGGACCGGACCTGGACCAGAAGAAATATTTGTGGGAGTTAGTTTGACATCATTACTGGCCTCAAGTTGGTTGACAAAGAAGTAGAACAGCTCTAGTGAGACCGGAAGATGTGCTTGAGCTTTGCATAGCACTGTGACATGACTACTTGCCTACCCAGGGGGTCTTCCATACCATGTGAACAGGTTTTCTCAGGACTCAGGAGCAGGTCTGGTGGATACCAAGTGCCATATCCACCTTCTTTCTGAAACTTTTGAGTACAGAGATACTATAGATGTACTACAAAGGCCTTTTCAAATGCATGTCTTTGTCTCAAGCATAAATAGAATTAATTCAACTTTTTCTTCTCAATTTACCAGCGGTCCAGGTCCGGACCGGTCCGGACCTGGACTGGACCTCGGGTCCGGTCCAAAAGCGGTCCAGTTGGGGTCCGGTCCAGGTCCGAGCTGAGCAGGAAAATCCAAAACGGTCCGGGTTACGGTCCACCCACATTTTGCCTGGACCGGACCTGGACCGGACCGCGGCAACTATACACACAATGCGCATTGTAAGTCATCCATCCCGCTTCGGTCTTCACCTTATCATCAACCTCGCGACCTCGCGTCTGTCCTGCAACTTCTGTGATACTTGGACCTAGGCATGCCTGGCCTGAGCGTACTTCAACAGAGGATTCTCTGCGCACTTGTGCCTATCCTCATCCCCATTGCGTACCACACAACAACCTTGTACCAAGCGTACTTCATTGCGTATAGCTGCTCTAACTTGCTCA
Organism: Porodaedalea pini; assembly: GCA_002794775.1. Taxonomy (NCBI): domain Eukaryota; kingdom Fungi; phylum Basidiomycota; class Agaricomycetes; order Hymenochaetales; family Hymenochaetaceae; genus Porodaedalea; species Porodaedalea pini. Next base: position 180,669 of record NBAY01000044.1, on the reverse strand, counting down.
CGCTCTTTTTCCAATGACGACAGTTCCTCAGAACTTTGACGGCCGGGGCAACCTGGAAGCCTGGACGTCCTCCCTCGACCATTTTTTCGAAGGGGTAACCCATTCTGAGGAAGCGAAAGCAATGCTAGCCAAGCCATTCATGAGCTCGGACGTCCGCGCTTGCATTAATAGCCTCAGCGCTCATCTAGAGGCAATCTCAGAAAAAGAATGGGTCTGGACTTGGCCGAGGCTCAAAGCCGCCCTTCAGACAATGTCAAGTAAGTCTAGAGATTCGATTCCTCAGATATTATTAATGGGCATAACAACATATAACAAGTGCAAATTGCACACTACGGGGCAGAAGCCGATCGGATTAGGACGGCGAAAATAATGAAGGGTGCAGCCATCATTGGCACTGGCTTACTAGTCGGTGTTGCTGCACCATTCGCTGTCCTTGGCGTACTTGGAGCGGTCGGCTTCGGCGCGGGCGGTGTAGCAGCAGGTGAAGGATCCGCTTCCCATCATTCACCATTTGCTTTTGATGTGCTGATACATGTTATGTACAGGCTCGGCTGCTGCAGGAATACAGGCGTCCATTGGCGCAGTCCAAGCGGGCTCAGCGTTCGCGTTCTGCCAGTCTGCCGCAGCGGGCGGTGCGGCGCTCATGACAGTAGTCGAGGCGAGTGCGTTAACAGCGACCGCTCTTAGTGTTGGCGGGACTGCCGCTAACGCAGCGGCATGGAGAAGGATCAACGAGGGTATGCCTTCTTATTCCTGGGAAGACGGGGACGAGTTTCGGCCCTCTCCTCATTTGATCGCTACGCTACTTAATCTTGCGTAGGAATCATCGGTTTATAGTGATCACTTCTGCCTATCACGAAACTTTACGCGATGTCTGCTCGTTCCTTTCTTGTCTGCTCAAGTTTTTCTTGTCTCATATGCGTCCATACATTGTCGATCCGCTTCTGGCCGTGTACTTTGTATCTGATTTCGTACTGTCTTGCTCTATGCAGAATCTCTTCTCTCCCTTCTGTTCGAATCCGTAGTTGCATCATTTTATAACAGAGCAATCGAATTTTAAAAGAATGTGTCCGTCAATATATACTAAACAAGAAATAAGACATCTCGCACTTTGAAAGAATTGATAAGATAGAAAAGATACGGTAATACCAGCTCATCTATTATGCGATTGCACTCATTCTTGAGGAGCGTTGAATAGCAACGACAACTAAAGAATCAGAAAAAAGGTGCATTGTTTACCCTTGTTGTGCTTGCTTGAAGACATCAGGATCTGGAACTAGGTAAGAGGAGGTCATGTTTCGCATTGAAGGTGATTCGAACTCGTCACAACATGCATGGCCAACGTTAGTCAGAGTGATTATAGGCGCCTAGTCCTATTATTTTTTGCCCAGGCAATTTCACAAAGTCGTCTAATACAACTGATCATTTAAGGCTTCCCAGGAGCTTCCCAAATTACCATGCGCACTTTTCATCCAAATCCAGTAAGCAAAGACAGTAGGCCAGGTAGAGTGAACGAAAGTCGCATTGGGACTCCACCCATCTTCAAGTTCTCCTATCGAAAACTGGAAAAGGTCAGTGTATCCTTATCACTAGCGACAGCCAGAATACTTCAACTGACTGATAAAACTCCAGACTTATGCTGTAATCCCCATTGTTACCGTGAGCCGCATACTGTACGCAACATGATGGTGATCATGATACAAGCGCTGTGCCTTGAAAGATCTCCACTCACAATGAGTCACAAATCACCCGAGTTGATCAAAGGCGAATCAAGTCCGGCAATGCAGAAGCATGAGGTCCTGAAGATATGCAGGAACTTGCGCAGGGCGGTCCTGTTCGGTTGATGGTCTCCGAAGCCAGATATAATCGGAGTCAAAAGCAAGCTTCTCCGATCCAAACAGTCTAGGTAACGAGAACAAAGAAAGCTGGTTGCTGGCTGGAGACGGAACTTTTTGCACAGACATCGGATCCTACGGCATGGTCTTTGTCAGAGATTAACTATTGTTCGACGAGAGTGGGTTATCTATCGTACAAAGGGAGGGGGAGAGGTACTGTAATCGGAGTGCGTTGTTCGAAAGAAAGGCAAGTCCGGCCTATCCGTACCGGAACTCGGTGGCTGTGTACAGATACTGAGATACATCGACAAAGGGACCGCTGACAATATTTTTATCTTGATGAATCTGCTGAATGACTGGAATATGAACAAGGAGGTAAATCCCTCAATAATATCAATCTTTACTGATAGCGAAATGGATTCGAGATTAATCACAGAAAGAATAGAGAAAGCAAAAAAAAGTCAGGAGAACCATTAATATTCGAATCTGAACGCATATGAAAATCCCTTTGTACGGTGTTCGGGACGAAGGCGCTGATCGGCGTTTTGCTCCCGTCATCCTCGTGTTCCGACGCAATTACCTTTTGTGGGGCTGACTCGCTTTATCAGCAAGGATGGGCTCTTCTCCCCATGTCGCCCTACCTTGGTGCATATCAAGACCAGAGACACGGAAGCGCTCATCCTGGAGACTACTCTTGCTGTGAGTACGAGTCCGGTGGTTAATGAATCAACACACACAATGCGCATTGTAAGTCATCCCGCTTCGGTCTTCACCTTATCATCAACCTCGCGACCTCGCGTCTGTCCTGCAACTTCTGTGATACTTGGACCTAGGCATGCCTACTTCATCAGAGAACCCTCCGCGCGTTCCTGCCTAACTGCAAACTCACAGTCAACACCTCCGTGTCTAAACATGCTTCGTCGCGTACAGCTGCTCTAACCTCTCAGGCTCTGCTTTCTGGACCCACCATACCCTCACGCATTCGAATATCTTGATTCAAATTTCCGTCATGGAAAAGCGAAACTGGGAACCCTGGATTTCCAGTCTCGACCAATATTTTAAGAAGAACAGCTATCCGGAGAGGTTCAAGGCGGCGATGGCTATGTCTTGTCTGAGCGACGATGTCCGGCTTTGTCTCCACAGCCTTCGCACCCCTCTAGAGACGATTTCAGGGAAAGAATGGGTCTGGACATGGCAGAAGCTCAAAGTCGCGCTTAGGGCAATGTCATGTAAGCTTGAGTCTTTTTTTCAGTTCTTATTGAATTTAACGACACCTCCAAGCGCAAATCGCACGTTACGAAGCGCAGGCAGAGAGGAACAGGCGGGGAAATATACTGAAGGGAGTGGCCGCCGTCGGTACCGGATTGCTAGTCGGCGTCGCTTTACCGTTCGTAAGCCCGATCGTAGTGTGGCCCGCCTTGACAGTCGCGGTCTGCGCGTCCGTTGCAGCAAAGAGAGCCGAGCTCACCGCTGGCACGGCTAAGACTTCCGTGAACGCAGACTCGGAGGCGTGGCACAAGATCGACAAGGAGACACCGTCGCACTCTTGGAAAGACGGGAGCAAATTCAAGCCGTCTCGTGCCTTGATCACTGCACTACTCGAGCTTGCGTAGGGATGGGTTTCTTCAAGTTGCCGTTTGTAACTCCTTTTCCGCCATATCTCGAGATTGTAAGCGACGTCTACTCGCTTCGATTCTATCTATTCTTTTTGTCTCGTCTCATGTGCGTACATACGATGTCGGCCCGTTTCTTGCTGTATACTTTATTCGATCCCACACCGACTTGCTCATATCAGAGGCTCTTACCCCTCCTCTGTTCCAATGTGCAGACTCGTTCACTCACAACAGAGCAAAGCAACTTCAAAAAGAACAAGTCCGTCACTACAACAAGACACCCCGTGCATTCAAAGAACTGATAAATCGTACAAGACACAAAAGAAACGGGTTTGTCCATCATACGGTTGCGCTCGTTTTGCTTTGTACGTAGAGTAGGAACGTCAATCAAAGATTCAAAGAAAATGTAAGAGAATCAGGAAAAAAATGATAGGAGAAGGAAAAGGAGGAGGATAAGAAAAGAGAAATAAAGGAGAAGTGTCCACGTCAAGCTGGCGATACAGTTGTGAGACGAGAGGAATCCATGAGTCGTATGAGATATAGACGAGGCGCCAGATAACAATAACGTATCCGAGTCATTACAGGAAGCGAAGAAATAAAGGAAGAGAAACGGAGAGGGCGACAATGGAAACAAGGAAAATAAAAGGAAGGAGAAACACAAATAGTTTTCGAGGTAAGCATATAGTATAGCTTAGAAGGAAGGGGGGGGGGGGGGGATTGTCGAGAGTTGAGATAAAACCTCGTGACACCTGGACCTTGAGCACGTGAGGTCACGGTATGCCTCATCTGCGTGTTTCTCAATCCCACGGCGTACCAGACAACGTTCTACTTCATCGAGTATAACTGCTCTAGCCCGCTCACACTCTGTTTGCGCGCCACCGCTCCCTCCTCTCAACTTTTTCCTGTGATGGAGCTTCCTCGGAAGTTCGACGGAAAATGCGACTTGCAAGACTGGATTTCTGACGTCGATTATTATTTTGAAGACAATCTCTCTCCTGGTCGCTTTTGCGTGACATGGAAAGCGATTGTGGCCTTGTCATGTCTGAGCGATGATGTCCGGGCGTGTATTCAGAACCTCCGTGCCCCTCTGGAAGAAAATTTCAGAAAAAGAATGGGTCTGGACTTGGCCGAGGCTCATCACAGCACTTTCGTCAATGTCAAGTAAGTCTACAGATGCGATTCATCAGATACTATTAATGGGTCACACAACATAATCCAAGTCCAAATTGCGCATTACAAGGCAGAAGCTGATCGGATTAGGAAGAGGAGGATATGGAAGGGTGTGGCCATCGTAGGCACCGGTGTGCTAGTCGGTGTTGCTGCACCATTCGCTTTTCTTGGCGTACTTGGAGCGGTTGGCTTCGGCGCGGTCGTGTAGCAGCAGGTGAAGCATCCACTTCCCGTTATTCACCATGTGATCTTAATGTGCCAATGCGCGCTATGCACAGGCTCGGCTGCAGCGGGCATACAGGCATCTATCGGCGCAGTCCAAGCGGGCTCAGCGTTCGCGTTCTGCCGGTCTGCCGCAGCAGGCGGCGCGGCGGTCGTGGCAGTCAGCCAGGCGAGTGCGGTAACAGCAGCTACTGTTAGCACTGTCGGGTCTGCCGCTAACGCAGCGGCGTGGCTCAAGATCGGCAAAGAAATGCCATCGTATTCTTGGGAAGATGGGAGCCAATTCAAGTCGTCTCCTGACTTGATCACTACACTACTTGAGCTTGCATAGGGATCATTTGCTTGTACGGATCAATTCCGCCTATCTTGCAACCATATGTGACATCTACTCATTCTGATGTTATCTGCTCTTTTCGTCCTTTCCCATATGCGTACATACGATTTTGCTCCACTTCTTGCCTGTGTACTACTACTTACTTGTATCTATCACGTTCTGCCTTGCTTATGCTAGAGTCTTTTTGCCCCCTTCTGTTCGGATCTGCAGGCTCGTCAACTCAAACAGAGCAATCGAAACTCAAAAGTAACACATCCGTCAACATACTAAACAAGATATCCCGCGCATTCAAAGAAATGATAAGTTCGTACAAAATACAAAAGATACGAGTTCGTCCGTCATGCGATTGTGCTTGTTTTGGTTGGAGCATCGATTAGGAACGCCGATTAGAAAATCCAAGAAAAGGGGAAGTGAATCGGGAACGAAAGGAGGGCGAAAAAGAGGAGGAGAGGAGGGGAAGAAAGGAGAAACAAAGGAGAAGTGTCCACTTCAAGCTGAGGATACAGTTGCAACGAGAGGAATCCGGGAGTCCTATGAGATATAGAAGAGGCACCAGATAACAATAACGTATCCGAGTCATTAGGAGTATGCATCAGGGAATGAAGAAAGAAAAGAGGAAGAGAAACGGCGAGAACGGAAGGAAAGAGAAAGAGAACAGCTCTCGAGGTAATCATACAGTATAGCTTAGAAGGGATGAGGGAGAAAAATTGTCGTAAAATGCAGACAAGGACTTGGAAGAGTTAAAAAAAATAGCGGCGCATCAAAACATATCCTGCTTGATATGCGACAATGCCGTCTTCACCAGCCGATTCTTCTCCGCAGCGGGCAGCGCAGCACGCCATTTCGCATTGGCTAGCATATTGTGGTACGCTGTGAGCTTCGCTTCGTATTCGTCCTCGCAGAGACAGTGAGACAACTTGGGTTTGGTACGCGAGCAGCGTCCCTCGGTGAAGCGCTTCTTGAGGTGTCGGTGGCATGCGTCGCGCCGCGAGAACATCATCCCACATCCGGGCCAGAGAGAACCATCGGCGTCTGCGCGGGCAGCAACATAGAACGACGTCAACCATTTATTATAAACAGAGAAGCGGAAGGAGTATAGAGCACTCACGAACAACGTCGACACAGAAGAACTTCTCGCGCGTCACGCACGTCTTGTAGTGTCGATGCAAATCCGGTCGTCGGCCAGTGATCGTCCCGCAGATTTGACATTTCCACTTCGCAACCCGCCGCCCGCGGTTGTCAGTACCCCACACGCGCACACCGTATTCGCATGCATCGGCTGAGCCCTCGCCCGGTGTGGCGACTTCCGCGCCCTCTGAACGATACGCTGGAGTGGCAGGGGACGTGAAGGAAGGAGAGCTGAGAAGTCCGGGGACAGGGCTCGCGCTGGACTCGCGGTACGCCTTACGCCGTGCAGCCGCTGCGCGCACTGGGCGACCTCGGCTCGCCTTGGACTTGCGTGCGGAGCGCGGAGGGAGGGGCATCACAGGTCTCTCGGGCGTCGGTAACGGGGAAGGGTACAACCGTTCCGGCGCACATGAGAATGGGCCTGGAGGTGAAACGTCTGCTGGGCAGTTCGGCTCAGAGCGAGCGGCGCACTCCGATGGCAGTGTGGGTAGACTGGCTTGGCTGAGATCGACATAGTCCTCGAGGGGAGACGGAAGGCCGGTTCCGAGGAAGAGCTGCGCGGTGCCGTCGACGATCGGGGAAAGGAAGGAGTGCTCGTCGAGTGCTAAACGCGGGGTAGGAGCAAACTGTTCTTCAACTCCGGCTGACATCGAGAAGTCGGAAAACATGGTAGACAATGATGGAGACTGCACAGCGGTATCGCATGGATGCGGATTCCCGAAGAGTCCAAGAGCGTTGTTGCTACTGTCGTTGGGAGAACCCTCGCTTTTGTCAGGAGTGACTGGGGAGGGTGCGCTCGGGCACGAAAACGGTGAGGATAAGTCAAAGGCGGAGAACGGCGAGAGGTAGGACATGGGAGAGTAATCTCCTGAATCCGGAATGCTAAGTTGGATATCCCGTGGGGAGACCGTAGACGGAGTTTGGAGCTGGGATAGCGACGACTGACTTGACGCGCTGAATGGTGAGTCAAAGAACGGGGTCGGGAAGCTGGCCATATGAATAGTCAGAACACAAGGTGAAGAAAAGCCTAAATTCTAAAGGCGACATACAGATCGTTCTGCTTTTCTCGTCCACCGCATCCCAATGAACCGTCCAGCTCAAATTTCTCCATGGACGGATGCACGCCAAAGGCACCGAACTCGAGCGAGCCAACGGAATCGAAGACCATATCGAGCCGAACGTCGCGCATCAGGTCGTACTCAGCCTGTTCTGCAGAGCTGAATGTGCCGTACACATCAGGGGAAGACGAGGAGTTGGTAAAATGCATGGCGGCGATGGCAGATTACAGAAAGGTGAGCTAGCCGGGTGAGAAATCGCGAGCGGGTAAAGGTGAGGGGCAAGACAACGCGACCATTTTCTCGTCTTTATATGCGCACAAAAAGAAGTGCGGTAGGGGAGGAGAGTGGGACATGTGGAATGCGAACGCGTCCTTTGTAGAGTGTTTTGGGACGCGAAAGAGGCGAAGCAGTACCAAAAAAGGCAATTGCAGAACACGAGGCTCGCAAGTCCTTTTGTGGAAGACGCGACGCTGTGCGGTCCTCGTCCCGGTCACCGTACAAAGGACTTTTGCATGTTGCCCTACGCGTCAATGTTCTTTGTCTCGAGGCCGAGCTTGAATCTTTTAGTTGTCCATCCTATGCCAACAAGTTGCCTTGGTTCACCAGCTTTTCTGGCATCAATTTTCATAAGAACTAAAGCCTCGTCGGCGGTCCCTTTGTCGACGTACTTGCACACAGCCATCAAAGTCTGGCACTGCGGGCATGCTAGGCGATGCCTTTCTTCTCCTGTTCGCATCTCCCCATCGGACCGGACCGACTCGACCACTTTCCTCACCTTTGTGCGACAAATATCGCTCTTTCAAGTTGACGAAGAACTTTCACCAAAGATCCGACATCCTGTGCAAGAAGCCGCAAATTACGGGTGCGGTGCATGGCATGATAATCGCGTGAACCTGACTCAGCTGAGTCGCCTTTGTGTCGCTTACCCGAAACGTGTCTGAATCATTTGATTGTTTTGCGAAAGGGAGAATCTATTTGACTCCGATTAGGCTTGAGGGATATCGGCTTTCATGTCCATCCACTCCGTGGGTGCCAGACACCGATGCACTTTTGATGGTCAACTCGCTCAGCTCAACGACTTGACTCCGCTTCATTGTCAGGCAAATCCTTGCAAGGTACGTTTACTCTTCCTCAAAAAGCTTCTCATATCTGATCTTGATCAAGCACCATCAGTCCATATCTGGTAGACAATGGCGAGGATGCGTTTCGATATAAGTCCTGGGTTTGTTTATTAAAGAAAGTCTTACGACTCGCACGAGGACGTGCTTGCCTTTTTGAGTGTTCCATAGAAAAACGGCAGGAATGCAGATGGAAGCCTACGGATGGCGACGCCAATGTATGGATCCACTACTAGGGCTGGCAAGTCACTCATGACTATTACGCAAGACGTTTCTAAGTTGTTATCGAACTGAGAGAATCAAACTTGTCGTCTTCCTCTAGTTTCGTGCGCGAGGCCGCCATATTCTTAGACTGAAGTGCTGGCTCGATCGAGGTCAGCGAAGCAACTTCACGAGACTAACTTGGGACGCCCGTTGTGAGCATCAGAACTAACACTGCTCAGAAACGTTAAATCCACTCACCTATGCCTTGTACACTACCATCTCGCTTTTACCTCTGGCAAGCCGAGCTCAATCTCCAATAGCTCAAAAACCAACTTTATAGACGACCTACTTGTAAACGCGAGTCCGTCTACCCAAGTCTTCGAAGGGGTCTCCTCTACGAGCTCCTTTATGGTGTTTTCGGATTGCGCTTAGGAAGAACTCTTGCGAATCGGCATAGTAAACGGTCATAACTCAGCTCGAGAATTTCTGCGGAGTGGGTGTCGAGAGCGAGGTGAAGGTCAAAAGGTCATGGAACCTAGCGCCAAAGCAGTGCTTGAATTTTGATACGCGTAGCTATTCCTTGGCTCGACAGCTTTTGTAAAATGCTGCTGCTACGTCCAGTCGCAAGCTAGCCACACGTCAAATCTGGGTTCTATGTATCACGAGACTCGTAAAGTGCGAAACGCTTTGTCGATGCCCAGCTTCACGACCAATCACACGGAATTTGCCGATATGGTCTTGTTGATCGTTGTGCTCTCGCCCGCCATAAGCGAGTGCTTCGTATGGTTCATGAACGATGAAACAAAGTTCTGTTTGCTGGTGGATCGAGTCGCCGTTGCCGTTGCTATCTAGTCTAATATAGCAGGTAGTTCCAATGATGCTCGAGGAAAGGTCATGGCTCACATTGAGAAACGAATATTTCGGCCTCAGGCGAGACCTCACGGCCCCATCTCCAGAACATCCGATTGAGTCCATACAAGTACAACTCTCCTAAGCACGTATCTCGGGTACAATGTGAAGCGCTAGAGGTGAGCGGAAATCTCAGACGTGCAGCATCATCAGTCGAGACGATTCACTGTTGTTCTCCTACCCGTTCACAATCAGAATTGCGTATACGAAGTTTGTGCCTCTTTCAGTGGTATATATAATAGTCGTTTGCGCCTTCGAACAAGAAGTGTTCGCGTTCAAACCTACCTCTGGTCGTCTCGAACCAAAGCAATCTTGTTTACCATAATGGCGCTCTCTCTTCGATCCGATGTCGAGCTTGTCGATCCTAGCCAGGTACCACTCGTGGTTTCAGAAATTACTGTCCAACAATATTTTCAAGTAGCAATTGGCACTCTTTTGGTCTATGATACCAGTGCGTACAATGTATCATATTCAAGAGTATTTCAACGAAGCTTACAACTATCGAAGTGATTACAGTGGATAAAGAAGTAAAGCCGCGTTCCCCCTCATCTTTCTCTGCAAGCGAATGACATAGTATTTCTTCCAGGTCAAATATTTCTGGGTATGTATTGCAGTTGATCCGCCTCGAGCTGTTGTGCAGCAGTGCTTATGTCGGATAAACTGAAGAAAATTCCACGGAGAGCCGTGAATATCGTTTATTTTGCGGTGCGTAACACACTGGCTATCAGTTGATTGACTGAGTAACTGAGACATCGTCAGAATCGATATATCGGAATCCTGGGTGCAGTCTCATTTCTCTTTTGTGAGCAACATTTATCATGTGGTTCTGTCTTCGAAAGATCCTCTATTAACCACCCTCGAAGGGAACTCATACAGAGCCGATCTTCCATTGTACGTTTCGCAGTTTATTCCTGAGAAAACAAATATTGACAGCATTTGTAGGTGTGAGCCACTAAGTCTCGAGGCTGAGTCGAGATTTTTGACATCTCTCAGGTAACTTTGCTGGATGGACTCAGAATATTGCCAGTGAGTCACTCTTACTTGGTCGTGCAAGGCGCTTCTCTGACAGCGAACTTAGACTGGATTACTGTCATCTTGATTGACTGTAAGTGATGAAATAGAACGGTTTTTCAATTGACTTATACGCGATACAGACATCCTTATAATTCGTGTCCTCGCACTTTATTCCCAGGGTGAGTTAAGCAGAACTTAACAAAGCTGCGACTCATTGGTTTTTAGACAGAAGGCTATCAATATGCCTCAAAGCACTGCTTTCATTGGAGGCGGCTTTCAAGTTCGGGATCTTCATTTATCTCGACCTCGATGAAGACAGTAAGCCTCGTGTTCAGCCCGTGGTGCAGAGACTAAGTTCGCATTTAGTTGTCGTTGGAGGCCTTGCCAAAGGTGTCACAGTTTGCGGTACAAACAACTTTGTCCCATTGCGATGGGGGCTCGTGGACTGGTGAGTGATATAAGGTTGTATGAGCCGCATCATTTCTCAATTGAAAATAGGATTATTCCAATGGTGTACGGACTCATACTCATGACCTTAGCCCTGTACAAGGCCGCCGAGTTCTGGAGAATGTCGGCTGGCTTCAAAGGATTCAAACTTGTCAAAATTCTTATCGAGGATCAATTGATTTATTTTATTCTGTGAGTTTGTGTGCTTCTTTTGTAGCAGTCAGCTGACAATTTTGTTCAGTGCTGTTGCTTGCTCTATATTCAACATTTTGGAGTTCAAAATAGCAATATCGAATAACTTTTTGTCGAATGTCCTTGAAGCTCTTGGAAACCCGTCTTTCCTCTGTGTCCTTGGAAGTCGGATGCTCGTCAACTTGAAGGAGGCGGGGGAGCAGGGACTCAATGAAGGGACAAGTTATAGGATGAGTTCTAGGTCGGTGAGCGAGATGGAGTTCGCTTAGTTCTGGGAAATATCGTAGGTTCTGTTCCGTCCGATCTTCCCATCCAGACATCTCATATTGATACGTAGGCGGATGACAGGTCTCGAAGGAAATTAAAGGGATGGGCGATATGACCTATGTTTTTGGGATTTGATCTTATTTATTAGCAAGTTGTGGCTGTCCCGTTTCCTAGACTTGTTTTATTGCTGTTTTCTGGATTCCTTTTTAAACCATACCCAATCATACATATATGTTGTGGCTGCTGTGCTGTAATTAGAGCATTATTTATTGAAAACTCGGCTTTGACCTGGAGGCAAAGGGGGATAATAAGAGTTACTTTGTTGGTTGCAAGATGGTACGCGCAGAAGTCAAGCCAAAATGAAAGATATACGCAGGAAAGTAGCCCCAAAGGTTGAGCGTCACGAAGGAGCCAACCTGCGAAGAAAGCCCTCGATTCGAACACAGTGAACCATGCTTTTACGAACAACGAGGCGGCGAGAATGCACGAGGATGTACAGGAGGAATTGTTTCGGCGATCGAGGGAACGGGGAGAGTTTCGGAGATTAGCGTGTACTCGACACGAAAATTGGCCGATGATCCTTAGGACGAAAGGTGCTGTAAAGACATATATGACCTCTTTAGAAGCTCGTTTTCAGCCGGAGTGAGAAGTGAAGGACATGTACAGTGTGAGTTTCGCAGATGACGGAGGTAGTCTACCAACGCGGCAAATTCCGATTGGGAGCCTTCGTTGAAACTGGCCTCCGCTCATGGACCACCAACGATCCTCACCAAGAGGCATATGAGCATTGATGGCTTCGTTCTCGCCTCACCTTATCAATGTGCTCTGTGCCCTCACTGTCAGTCCTGTTGTGTGGACGTGAAGTGGACGGCCTGCCACGTAGCATTGGGCTGAGCTCCTTCAAGTGCGTCTGGCTCGGAGCTCGAAGAGTTTATCGTGAACAAGGTGAGCCCGCTGCATCTTACTTTTCGTTTGCCAGCTGCCTACTGTAGATGATTTCAGATCGAAATATCGCACTTACGCTGTGTGCGCCTTTCGTGGCTGCCTCTAGCACGTCGCGACGAAATCGTGCACGGTGGTACATGTCGGCACTCCTTCGACACTTTCCCAGATGCGTGACCAGAGCTGCACTTCGCTCAAATGGCTACCGTATAGACCTCGAGCAAAGAAATCGTGTCGGGAGAGTGTGTGTCGGCGGGGAATCTTCCGGATTTGACTTAGAAAAATATGAAGGCAGTGGAAGAGGCTGTCGGTGGGATGCGTCTCGTTCTTTCGTGTGTTTTCTTTGAATCTTGTTCTTGATGTTCGACTCATCCGACTTCGCAGCAGTCTTTCTGCTACGTCGTCTACAACTAGTAGGCCCTCAGGCCGAACTGCGATCGATACGTCGTTCATCCATGTGAGGGCTTGTGCGTTGACAGATCATGCTTTCAGCGGACATCTGACTCGCACGCAAAGCGTCATCACCACCGTCGCAGGCATCTTGTTCCTGAACGTACTCGTCTGGCTTTTACAGCGATTCTGAACTGCCTCCGCGACGGGTTCAGCAATTAGCTTTGCGGTTCATGCGAGTTAATCAGCGAAAACGCCGAAGCTCCTGTCCTACTGGCACTTCCGTTTGTACTGTCACGCTGTTAGTTCATCTCATCTCATTCCTTGGGAGTGATCATACTGAATTCATTGTCCATACAAAGCAGTTCGTCACCGAACCTCGACGACGTCAAGGGTTGAATTTCCGATTCTGTCTTCCACCTCGGTCGCGTCGCAGTTTCTTTCTCCGTTCGTCTTACCCACGACTCGTGCCGTTAAATGATATCTTCGTCTGACTAGCAAGGGATAACCATGATCCGGACAAAGCCACTGGCATAGACGTCGTAATTGGAGTTGGACATGATCTATTCACTGGACGAGTAACGAAGCGAGTCTTGCTCTGACGCCGCCCTTTCCGAGTTTGTCTCGTATGAAGCGTGCCTGTGCTCTCGCTTTCTCTTCTCGCGTGCACGTACAGGACACGGACACAATTCACCGCCTGGGTGCTTCGCTCAGGGTCATGAGGCCGCAGGGTCTGGTCATTGGCTCGGTTGTAGTGATGTACCGAAGTGGTAGCAGGCTAGTTTGGCTTGTACGCTATGGATTACGGGTGCATGAATGTCAGTGCATCGATGCACACTCATTTTTAAATTCTGAGCCCAGTGCATGTTTTATTGCAGGAGTTTTAGGTATGCTTGTTGTAGCATGAATCAAGACGGACTGTTGATGCGACTTGGCGAGGATGACGGAGGCGAGTCTGCACCCAATCGGATCGGTGAGTTGAGATGGCGAGATCTACTCATCGAAGGTACGCTCCTGGAATGCCTCCAACGCCTCTTCCTCATGGTCGTCATCACATACGATGCTATAACTATAGTACCTCTTTAGGTCGACGATATCTCATGCTCGCAAACGCTCGTTGACTCTCTCCGTCAAGTCTGTACCCGATATCGGGAAAGTCGAGGATGTGCAAGGATGCAGTGTTGATATTTTTATCAATGTTATGTGACGCTACGGAGTCCGACCATACAGACAGAAAACAGACAAAATAAATGAAGAAGCCCTTCAGAACAAGACCCTCGAAAGTGCCCGATTTGGCTCGCTTTCTGGATCTTGACTGGGGCTTGTGGAGAAAAGCAGTGGGCTCGAGATTGGCCTGCAGAGGATGTGAATCGGTTTCGGACCTGTGACGACCAAAGCGAGAATGGAAGAAGATACTAATATGACTTCGAAGTGGGGGAGCTTGCTTCTAAAGTCCAATAAGCCGTCTCGCCACAGCATTCATGCTCAGATATCAAAAGAATACTGTCGACATGTTAAAACGACTGGTGCGTAGCCAACATCTGCATCAAACTCAAAGGAATGTATGGAGACAACGAGCAAAGCCTCGTGCCTGTGATGCGAGTTGAGGGACAGAAATCATCTTGCTAATTTGCCTTGTACAGTACTCAGAGCTCAATCCAACGATCAGGTTTCCTGAGTCGAGACAGGGTGAGACTAAGACCGCACGGAACTTGTCGAGCCAGTGCGATACGCAAAGCTGTCCCATCTTATGATCCATTGATTTCAGGAAGGGCGCCCGTCACAAGTGAATCCGGTTGTGATTGATCTCGCTACTGCGATGAAATCTCAGGAAGAATGCCCAATGCCAGTTCCAGTCCCCTTTCACGTTCCCAGTCTAAACATGTTCACCGAAAGTTCATTAGAGACCCGCATCAATTGAGTGGTGTTGATTCACTGTTTAGTACCGCACTAAAGAAGATATCAATGCTCATATTGTCACCGAACGTTGTAGACACGGAAGGCAGTCACTGGTGAGATTTCGAGACTTGTGTGGGCACTGATTCGACCAAAGTCCAATTTCATCACGAACAGATACTATTTTAATCAAAGATTCTCCACGACACATCAGGAAATGCAGACGAGAAGATGATCGAGCATATGGACACGTCGACATCCGAATACAAGCGGTTAGTGCGTTCCTTTCTTTCATTCATTATAGCCGTCTTTTTCTTCCTTTCCGTCTGGTGACTTTCTTCAATCTCGTCAGATGAGCAATGCATCTGACTCCCATCTGTTTCGGCGTGCGATCTCTCAGGTCAAAGCATATAAAGACGTATTCCGAAATGCTTAGTTGAGACAACCCCCGTCTAAGCCTCCCACCAGACATCGTGAATATTTGAAGCGGTCTTACTTATCGCATGGCTCACTCTCTTCGATCCAGTATATATGATAGTCGTATGCACCTTTGAACAAGAAGTTTTCGCGTTCAAAGCTACCTCTGGTCATCCCAAACCAAAGCAATCTTACTTACCATAATGGCGCTCTCTCTTCGATCCAATGTCGAGCCTATCGATCCTAGCCAGGTGCCAGTCTGGGTTTCAGACATAACTGTTGCGCAGTATTTTCAAGTAGCAATTGTCACTCTTCTGATCTATGACACCAGTACGTGCAATGCATCTTGCTCAAGATTGGTTCAGCAAAGCTCATGGTTATCTAAGTCACTACAATGGATAAAGAAGTAAAGCTGCGTTCCCCCCATCTTTCTGTGCAAGCGAATGACATACTATTTCTTCCAGGTCAAATATTTCTGGGTATGTATTGCAGTCGATCCGCCTCGAGCTGTTATGCAGCAGTGCTTATGTCGAATAAACTGAAGAAAATACCACGGAAAACCGTGAATATTGTTTATTTTGCGGTGTGTAACATTCTGGCTAGCAAGTCATTGACTAGATGGCTAAGACATTATCAGATTCGATATATCGGACTCCTGGGTGCGGTCTCATTACTCTTTTGTGAGCAACATTTATCATGTGGTTCTGTCTTCGAAAGGTCCTCTATTAACCACCATCGAAGTGAACTCGTACAGAGCAGATCTTCCATTGTACGTTTCGCAGTTTTATTCCTGCAAAGCAAACATTGACAGCATTTATAGATGTGAGCTGCTAAGTCTCGAGGCTGAGTCGAAATCATTGACATCTCTCAGGTAACTTTGCTCTATGGACTAAGGATATTGCCAGTGAGTCGTTCACACTTGGTCGTGCAAGGTGCTTCTCTGACTGCGAATTTAGACTGGATTACTGTCATCTTGATTGACTGTAAGTGACGAAATAGAATGGTTTTTCAATTGACTTATAATTGATACAGACATCCTTATGATTCGTGTCATCGCACTTTATTCCCGAGGCGAGTATGGCAGAACTTGATAAAGCTGCGACTCATTGCTTTGCAGACAGAAGACTATCGATATGCCTCAAAGCACTGCTTGGATTGGAGGCGGCTTTCAAGTTCGGGATCTTCATTTATATTACTTTAGCTGAAGACGGTAAGCATCGTGTTTAGCCAGTGGTGCAGTAACTAAGTTCACATTTAGTTGCCGTCGGAGGCCTTGCCAAAGGTGTCACAGCTTGTGGTTCAAACCACGTTCCCCCGTGGCGATGGGGGCTCGTGGACTGGTGAGTGATATAAGGTTGTATGAGCCGCATCATTGCTCAATAAAAATAGGATTTATCCGATGGCGTACGGACTCGTACTCATGACCTTAGCCCTCTACAAGGCAGCCGAGTTCTGGAGAATGTCGGCTGGGTTCAAGGGATTCAAACTTGTCAAAGTCCTTGTCGAGGATCAATTGATTTATTTCATTCTGTGAGTTTGCGTGTTTCTTTCGTAGCAGTCAGCTGACAACTTTGTTCAGTGCTGTTGTCTGCTCCGTATTCAACATTATAGAACTCAAGCTACAAGTATGGAATGAGTTCTTGTCGAATGTCCTAAACTGCTTAGGAAGCCCTTCTTTCCTCTGTGTCCTTGGAAGTCGGATGCTGATCAACTTGAAGGAGGCGGGGGAGCAGGGACTCAATGAAGGGACAAGTTACAGGATGAGTTCCAGGTCGGTGAGCGAGATGGAGTTCGCTTAGTTCTGGGTAATATCGTAGGTTCTGTTCCGTCCTATCTGCCCATCCAGACATCTCATATTGATACGTAGGCGGATGACAGGTCTCGAAGGAAATTAAAGGGATGGGCGATATGACGTTTGTTTTTGGGATTTGATACTATTTATTAGCAAATTGTGGCTGTCTCGTTTCCTAGACCCGTTTTATTGCCGTTTTCTGGATTCCTTTTTAAACCATACCCAATCATACATATATGTTGCGGCTGCTGTGCTGTAATTTGAGCATTATTTATTGAAAACTCTGTCTCTAACGTGAAGCAAAGGAGGATAATAAGAGCTACTTTGTCGGTTGCAATATGGTACGTGCAGAAGCCAAGCCAAAATGAAAGATATACGCAGGAAAGTAGCCCCAAAGGTTGAGCGTCACGAAGGAGCCGACCTGCAAAGAAAGCTATCTATTCGAACAGAGCAAGCCGTGCTTTTACGAACAACGAGGCGGCGAGTATGCACGGGGATGTACAGGAGGAAAGGAAAGTTTCGGCGATCGAGGGAACGGGGAGAGTTTCGGAGAATAGCGTGTACTCGACACAGAACATTGGTTGATGATCCTTAGGACGAAAAGTGCTGTAAAGACATATATGACCTCTTTAGAAGTTTGTTTTAGCATCTTTCGCGAGAAGTGAAGGACATGTACAGTATGAGTGGCTTAGGTCGTCCACCAGCGCGGCAAAGTCCGATCAGAGCATTAATATTCATTCAAATCGGCTTCCGCGCCTCGCTCATGGACCATCACTGATCCTCACCAAGAGGCAAAACTAGATGGTATGAGCACTGGTACAACTTTAAAGACGTATACGACTTCGTTCCCGCATCGCTTTATCAGCCTCTCTGCGCCCTCATCGTTGGCCCTGCTGAGTGGATGTGAAGAGAACGGCCTGTCACGTAGCACTGGGCTGAGCGTCTTCAAGCGCGTCGGGCTCGGAGCTCGAAAACGTATCGTGAACCAGGCGAGCCCCGCTCCATCTTACTCTCTGTTTACCAGTCACCGACTGTAAATGATTTCAGATCGAAATATCGCACTTACGCTGTATGCGCCTTTCGTGGCTGCCTCTAGCATGTCGCGACGAAATCGTGCACGGTGGTACATGCCGACGCTCCTTCGACACTTGCCCAGATGCGTGACCAGAGCTGTACGCTTAAATGGCTGCCGTATCGAGCTCGAGCAAAGGAATCGTGCTGAAAAAGCGTTCTCCCGGATTTGATGTAAAAAAATATGGAGGCGGTGGAAGAGGCTGTCGACGGGGTGCGTCTCGTTCTTTCGTGTGTTTCCTTCGAATCTTGTTCTTGATGTTCGACTCATCCGACTTCGCAGCAGTCTTTCTGCTACGTCGTCTACAATCAGTAGGCCCTCAGGGTGAACTGCGATCGATACGTCGTTCATCCATATGAGTCCTTGTGCGTTGACAGATCGTGCTTTCAGCGGACATCTGGCTCGCGCACAAAGCGTCATCACCACCGTCGCAGGCATCTTGTTCCTGAACATACTCGTCTGGCTTTTACAGCGATTCTGAACTGCCTCCGCGACAAGTTCAGCAATTAGCTTTGCGGTTCATGCGAGTTAGTCAGCGAACATGGTGAAGCCGCTCTCCTACTTGCACTTCCGTATGTACAGTCACGCTGTTAGTTCATTTCATCTCATTCCCTGGGAGTGATCACACTGAAATCATTGTCCATTCAAAGCAGTTCGTCACCGAGCCTCGACGACGTCAAGGGTTGATTTGCCGATTCTATCTTCCGCCTTGGTCGCATCGCAGTTTCTTTCTCCGTTCGCTTTGCTCACGTCTCGTGCCGTTAAATGATCTCCTCGTCCGGCTAGCAAGGGATAACCAGGGCCCGGACAAAACCATTGGCATAGACGTTGTAATTGGAATTGGACATGACCTGTTCACTGAACGAGTTACGAAGTAAGTCCTGCTCTAACGCCGCCATTTCCGAGTTTGTCTCGTATGAAGCGTGCCTGCGCTCTCCCTTTCTCTTCTCGGGCACTCAAACAGAACACGCACACACTTCACCGCCTGGGTGCTTCGTTCAGGGTCATGAAGCTGAGGGGTCTGGTCATTGGCACGGTGTAGCGATTAACCATTGCCTACGCGCCGGCCGAGTCTTTCTCCCTTCACTTACACTACTCCTTTGACTCCCTTTACCGGCCGCCAAACATTACCATTTATTCATTCGTAATCGGCGGCCGACTCTTTATTATTAATTCTTGGTATGGACACGATCAGACGGACGGATGTCGTACGAACTCGATCAGCACATGGACGACCGACTCTCATGGGCACAGGTGGAAGGATTTAGGCAAGTAGGACAAGGATGTGGGATACAGGTGTGCAGTGGTGGGAGACGAGAGAGCAGGTTGGGCACTACAACATCACTCCACAACAATCGGCTGCGTGATGTGCACAGGCCGATTGCCAACTCACCTTCACATCTGTTCACACGGACTCGGCCGAGTCTCGCACTGCTTTCTCTGCTTCAGTTTAGTATAAATTCGCAGTAGTTTGTAGACAGAGACGGAGACACGGAGACAGAGAGAGATAGAGACAGAGGAGCAACAGTACAGAGACAGACAGTCCCCTCTCCACCTCTAGACCGCAATCTACTACATGCATTACTATGCACTACTCGCCCAACTCTCGTTCTGAAAACAGTATACACCAACTCTGTCACCAACTCTCAGAACTCCGTCACCCAATCACCAAATGCCCTCAGCCGCTGCCACAAGTGCCGATCCTACCTGCCCAAGTCTTGGTCCAACCGGAATCCTGCAGGTATCCGTATCGCCAAGTCTTCATATCTCAAACCTCGCTCTACTTAGGTTGTCCCTCTCGGTATACCGAGTCACCGCAGTCCCCCTTAGGTCGATCACGAGCCGTAGCCCGAATCGCCCTTCGGATTAGAAGAGTCTGCACCCCTACACATTGGAGCCCACCGCAAGGGGGACAAGGTGCCTCGCCTAAGTATCAGGTCGACGTCTGAAGCTCCTTGGCACTCTACACGCATACAAGCAAAGGTTCAGGAAGAACCAAGCAACCCACCACCACCACCCAGAGGACGAGGCCGAGGAAGACCAAGAGGACATCCACCAACCACAGCCACCCCTCGAATCTTACATGCTCCAGAGAAGCGTTGTCGTCACCCTTTCACCAATCTGGAATCGCCGACCCAGAAAACACACTTCAGGACACCGAACAACAACAGCCACCCTCAGTAACCGAACCAAAACCCACACAGGAATGAGGACGATCAGTCGAACCTAGAAGGATCCTACCTGATCTCATCAAAACACCGATATCACTTCATATCCCAGGAAGTTTCATAACCAGCAACAGGTCTCATTTCAGCATCGCCAGTACACCACTTGGTCAGCAGATATGAAGACCCAGGGGAACACCCAAAAGTGAGGAAAGGAACCCAGGCCTCGAAGGATACAGGAGTCCAACAAGGGAACAAAGTTGCTCCAGATCCAAAGAAGTAGTCAGGAAATTAGTATCGCCAGGACCACAAGAATCGGCAACACCGTATCGAAACCAGTCACTAGGATTGTTGTCACCCCAAAGGCCAGGATCACCACTCATTTGGAACAGGCAAGCCATCAGAACACGACTCGACGAACCTCTTGTTCAGACAGGAGGACCAATAGAAGGACCAACAAAACAAGACTTGGAACCTGAGAATCCTACCCCCGACCAAGAAGAACAACCAACCCCAGGATCACCACAAACTCGGTCCGAGACATCGGAGGAGGACCTACCTCCACCAGCACCGCCACCAACTCCAGAAGGAACGGTGCCTGTTGCGATATCAAGAATTACTGACCCATACCCAGAAATGTGCCCTTCTACCCCAGAACAACCAAGAAGAACACCAACTCCACCCCCAAGAACACCTACACCGGCACTGCCAAATTCCCATATTGTGGCGCCACCAATAGTCAGAGCAGTCATGGCTAATTCTACCACACAAGGATCGAGCCAAGGACCTTCACAAGCCCCACCAATGGCACAACCGACACAACCCATACCCAACGTAGCAAATCCTCTCCCGGACCTCGCCGAGTCCAGAAATCTCCCAATCACCAGACCAAATCCTCTGGTTCCAGGAGCAACAATGCCAAACAGACACAACAAACGAGCACCAGCAATGAATGCCAATGTAGAACCAGAAGGGATCCCACGATTCTTTGAAGAGGTTAACATCTTAGGGTCAAATGCAGGGATCACCAATCTACAGAAAATCAATTGGGCACATTACTATGCACTGGTACGCGAGAAATTACTATGGTCAACTCTCCCACAGGCATGACAAAACAATTTCGCGTCATTCAAAACAGCTGCCCTGGGCTTCTATCCGGCGGCAACGATAAGATACACATACAGAGATCTAATCAACTTTGTCGCTGAGAACTCCAACAAAGTTCTGATGAGCACGGCTGCCCTGGGAGAATATCATCGAAGCTTCATGCGTATTACATCATACCTGGTTCAAGAAGGAGTCATTTTGGAGTTAGACCAAAAACGGTTCTATCGAGAAGGCCTGAATCAGCTCACCAATCAGCATCTCAAACAACAGCTTCAGTTGGTTGACTTTCGACACCCAGCTGGAATCCCTTGAGATATACCGGTACTATACAACGAACTCGACCAACTTATAGCAGGAGGAGTCCTAGTAACTGGCCCTGGTGCACAGCAAGGTTATGCAGTACCGCAGTATGGAACATTTGGGATACCTGCAGCTCCTCCATACTTTACTCAGCAACACGTCACTGCAGCATCTGGACCATATGCACCAACTCCCATCAAATGAGAGGACTCAGAACTAAGCCTTCTCACACGCATGGTATCAGACTTACAAGCTGAAATAAGGGATCTCTGGGGCGAAAGGAAGGAGGAGTACCAAAGACAAGACTATGAGGATCGGTACACTCGAGATCGGCCATATGGCCCTAACAAACCAAGGGACTACCAATGACCTGATGATTATGGACAACCCCGCAAAGAGTACAGGGCACTGCCGAGAGGCCCACCCCCAGCCAGAAATATGCAGGTAAGGAATACAGGACCCCAAATGTGTGCCATGTGCCACAGCACTGCACACCTATTCAGGGACTGTACGATCAGGGACACGTTACTGAACTGGCGACTATTGGCCTTGGATGCACAAGGATTCGTTGTGATGCCAGGAGGAACACGACTACCGCCGGGACCTCAAGGCTCTTCTCTACTGGATCAAATGAACTTGTACTACCAAGACCACCCAAACGAAGTCCCTCCTGGTACGACTCTTCCAGTTGATATGACAGCACTACAAGATCCACCACCGCACCAAATGGCGAACTTGTTTGATACGTACTATCCTGCCATATCGGGACCAAGTATGTATACGCTGACCCAGCTGTGTAAGGAGGAAGCCCATATCAAAGAAATTCAGGACGAATACATGGGGGGAGGAAAGAAGGTTCGGTTTGACGATACCGGCAGTTCTCATGGGCAGCAGAGACAATCGGCAAGACTGGCAAATATAGGAAAGGTCAACCCTCCCTCACCCAAGCGCACGATGAAACAAATGAAAGAACAAGAGGGATGCGAACCAGCTATGGACTCAGGCATACTGGAAACTGAAACAGACAAGGGAAAGGAGAAGGAATTGGCCGAGCCCAAAACAATCGGAGAATTGGTACCCGACTCTATTCCACCTAGCAAGCCTACAGAAGTCCATGTGGCACCACCACGGGAAAGGATGGAACCAAAGCCCGCACGTCCCAATCCTACAATAGACATACAGAGGCCTCAATTCAAATACAATGCACCAGCAAACGACCCTGCAATGGTCGATGCAGTGTTTCACCGATTCTTGGACTCCATGGTGTCAGTATCAGGTCGGGAACTGTTGGCAACTTCGCCAGAAGTCAGACGAAAGTGCAAGGACATGATGATGGCAAAGCAAAGTCCAATAAACCTTGAAGATGAAGGCACGGCCATGTACTCAGTAGGACCCAGGCCAGGATCGCCAGATGAGACAACGGAAAGAGAACCAGTCGCACCAGCAACTGTACCAATTTGAGTCATCGATGTATGGCTGGACGGAAAGCTCGAGGTAGAAGGACTACTTGACACCGGAGCTTTGTTTATCGGACTATTGCAAGACGTGTGGAAACATCTAGGATCGCCGACTCTGAATAACGAATGAATCACTATTGAAACTGCAGATGCGTCTAGGTCCTAATTGCTCGGACTAATACCATGACTCAGGATAGGACTCGGAGGATTCTCGGTACTCATGCAAGCACAAGTCGTACACCCGGCGCCGTTCAACATCTTACTCAGCCAACCATTCCTCACACACTGCAAGGCTTGGCTCATGGATATAGACATCAATGACCAGGTACTAGAACTAATCCACCCAGTAATGGAGGAAGGTATAATGGTTCCCACTCGAGAACGCACATGACGAAAAACAACCAGCCAAAAAGGATGAGGATTTTTGATAGTCGATGAATTGGTACCAAATCGACAAGACGAACACAAGGCACACCCAGGCTATACCGCGGATCCAGACCACACCAAATACAGCACAAACCTGCTGATCACTCACAATGAACCCAGGCACACACCAAACACCAGCATTTGACAACAAGGCCGCTCCAAATAAAAAGAAACCACAAGGCACACAACACACAGATGCTCAACTGAATGTGAACACCAAAGAAAATAACTACACCAAGCCAAGACCACCAAACAAAAATCACAACCAGCCAAACAGAGACATGGACCAGCACCAAACACACGAAATACGAAAACAATGGACTAAAAGACAAATATTTGCCGATTGACCGGCCGCCGACCACGAGAAAATGACACTATCACTGTCACGAATCACCCACCGAAAGGACCCAATTGAAGCACACAAAAGAATCGCCTGAAACACACAATGAATGCGAACTCCGCCGACTGACGGCATGACCAATACAGAGAGGTCCTCCCAAAACAGACACACAAACGACTCAGGCGACACAACTGTCCTTAAAAAGACACGCCATTACTGAAATTGACAAAAAAGGGAAAAGACACAACACCTGATCCTTCCCACAGTGGAAAGTACCGACATTATGACTCCCCATGCGATCATCCTCAAGGACATGGCGATCGATGTCCAGTACCGACCCCAACCGACCTTGATCAACAACCACACAAAATATGTCATTAATCAAGGCCTGGAACTGCCGACAAGCATACACCACCCAGCCCTGACAGTCCAACTCGAGAACCTCCGTGACACGGTCGCGCAGCAGATAGCGCACATCACAAAACTCCAGGGTGCAATTTCGGCATTGATCAGTGAACCATCAACCTCTTCTTCTTCTTCTTCACACCATTAAATACCACAGAATGCACCAAACCCCGCCCATTACACATTCTTTAATTTCCAATTCAACCACCTCTCATATATACCACAAACACTTTTTTTCTGGCCCCCCAGGAGATGTAGCGATGTAACACCAACCGGTTCGTTGGGCACGGAACGAGTGGAACACATGCGATGTATGTCACGAAGTCGAAGGGCCTTGACTCAGCAATTGAATGAAGTGGTACACCCGGATCAGCGGTGATTACCTGAACACAGAACGCATGCAACGACCGGATCGCACGCATCAGCTACTCGGACCGACCCCGGTGCACTTATCTGTGCGCATGTCCTCTCGACCCTGCCAAAGGTTCGTTCATTTGCCTTTGTCTAACAAACATGCGCCAGCCCGGCATTGGTCATTCTGGCTCCGTACAAAGGATCCCAAAGCTCACCGATGCTACGCCAAGTCAACACGTGCCGTCCCTGCCTTTCAGTAGTTCGGATTGTGGAGCTGCTCAAAGGAACACTCAGGAGGCTCAGTGGTAGGACAATAGAGGACTCATCTTATTTTATTTCGCCTTTCATGTTTACGCAGGATATTTGTTTAGTATTTATAGAGCACCAAATGTTGTAGATAGAACAGCAATTCCACCCCCAAGTTTCGACGCCTAAATTTGTGTGATATCTCTCAGGATGGTCTCTAGGTACTCCTCAGTGCCTTAGTGACTCGAATCGCTCACCTCAACTTCATTTTATTTGTGTTGCGCTCGTTCCGTCCATTCCGTCTTCGCCTCGTTCCGCTTCGTTCTCGTTATCTTGACTTCATCCCCTCTCGTCTCTTACCTTCTGATTTAAGTCCTGTATCTCGCCCAGCTCTCTGGTACTCCAGACGACATCTGTTGAGCACAGGGACCAGCCATCCATCCTGAGGACAATCCCACTCTGAGAAGTCGCACTAGTATTAGCGCATCTCCATGTCTTCCGACACAGCCACCAATGATCCCCCACACATCTCGAGCGCTCCACCAGTGCTATGCTCCAAACACTTCCCTACTAGTATGTTTTGCCGATTCCGTTGCCCCTGACACACCGGAACACATGCAACCCAAATCCTGCGATCCGGAACCCACGGAACTCAATCAGAACGAGGGTATTGACCCACTAGACACGTCTCCCTCAAACTCAATCATCTGATTCCCATTTACTAACAACCGGAACTCAGTATTATCAGCGATTAACCATCGCCTATGCACCGGCCGAGTCTTTCTCCCTTCACTTACACTACTCCTTTGACTCCCTTTACCGGCCGCCAAACATTACCATTTATTCATTTGTAATCGGCGGCCGACTCTTTATTATTAATTCTTGGTATGGACACGATCAGACGGATGGATGTCGTACGAACTCGATCAGCACATGGACGACCGACTCTCATGGGCACAGGTGGAAGGATTTAGGCAAGTAGGACAAGGATGTGGGATACAGGTGTGCAGTGGTGGGAGACGAGAGAGCAGGTTGGGCACTACAACATCACTCCACAACAATCGGCTGCATGATGTGTGCAGACTGATTGCCGACTCACCTTCACATCTGTTCACACAGACTCGGCCGAGTCCTGCACCGCTTTCTCTGCTTCAGTTTAGTATAAATTTGTGGTAGTTTGTACACAGAGACACAGAGACAGAGAGAATAGAGACAGAGGAGCAACAGTACAGAGACAGACAGTCCCCTCTCCACCTCTAGACCGCAATCTACTACATGCATTACTATGCAATACTCGCCCAACTCTCGTTCTGAAAACAGTATACACCAACTCTGTCACCAACTCTCAGAACTCCGTCACCCAATCACCAAATGCCCTCAGCCGCTGCCACAAGTGCCGATCCTACCCGCCTGAGTCTTGGTCCAACTGGAATCCTGCAGGTATCCGTATCACCAAGTCTTCATATCTCGAACCTCGCTCTACTTAGGTTGTCCCTCTCGGTATACCGAGTCACCGCAGTCCCCCTTAGGTCGATCATGAGCCGTAGCCCAAATCGCCCTTCGGATTAGAAGAGTCTGCACCCCTACAATGGTTGTTGTCATGTGCCAAAGTGGTATCAGACTGGTTTGTCTTGTACCTTTTGGATTACGGATGCATGAATATTAGGGCATCGAACATGCTCGTTTTTTAATTCTAAGTCCAGTGCATGTTTTATTGCAGTAGTTTTAGGTATGCTTGTTGTAACGTGAATCAAGATATGACTGTTGATGCGACTTGGTGAGGACGACGGAGGCAAGTCTACACCCAATCAGATTGGTGAGTTGAGATGGTGAAATCTACTCATCGACAGACGCTCCTGGAATCACTCCAACGCCTCTTCCTCATGGTCATCATCACATAGGATGCTATAACTATAGTACCTCTCCAGGTCAACAATATCTCATGCTCATGAACACTCCTTGACTCTCTCTGTTAAGCCTGTACCCGAGATCGGGAAAGACAAGAATGTGCAAGGATGCAGTGTTGATATTTTTATCAATGGTATGTGACGCTGTGGAGTCCGACCATACAGACAGAAAAACAGATGAAATAAGTGAAGGAGCCGATCAGAACAAGATGCTCGAAAGTGCCCAATTTGGCTCGCTTTCTACATTTTGACTGGGGCTTGTGGAGAAAAGCAGTGGGTTCGAGATTTCCCTAGAGAGGATGTGATTTGGTTTTGGACCTGGAGCGAGTGGCTGACACGACAAATGAGGACAAGCAGTGACCAAAGGAAGACACTAACATGACTTCGAAGTGGAGGAGCTTGCTTCTAAAGTCCGACAAGCACGTTCATGCTCAGATACAAAGAGAGAAAGGTGTCTCACCGTTGACATGTCAAAACGACTGGTGCTTAGCCAACGTCTGCACCAAACTTAAAAGAGTGTATGGAGACAACAAGCAAGGCCTCATGCCAGGGATGTGATTACTTTATCACTTTGCCTTGTGCAGTGCTCAGAGCTCAGGTCAACGATCAGATTTCCTGAGTCAAGACAGGGTGAGATTCAAACACATAAAACTTGTCGAGGCAATATGATTTGCAAAGATGTGCCATCTTATGATCCATTGGTTTCAGAAAACGTGCTTGTCACAAGTGAATCCGGTTGTGATAGGTCTCGCTACCGTGACTCTGATGAAATCTCAGTACACAAAGAAAGGACTATTTGTCATTATGTGCCATATGTCATGAACTGTCAAAGGTGAGCAACCAGAAGCTCAGGTGTAAAAACGGGACTAGTCTAGTGCATATGACGGATTTGTTAACACCAAGTCTTGCATCTGTGCACCACTCGTTGAATGACAGACTTTCAGCATCCGTATATCATCGGGAACACTTTTATGCCAGTTCCAGCCCTGTTTCACGCTCCCCGGACTCGCCGTGTTCACCAAAACTTCATTAGACACCGCATCAATTGAATGGCTTTGATCCACTGTTTCATACTGCCCTTCAGAAGGATAACATTCATCTTTTCACTGAAAGTTGTAGACACAAAAGGCAGTCACTGGTACGATTTCAAGACTTGCAGGAACTAAATCGACCAAATTCCAATTTCGTCACGAACAAATATTGGCTTAATGAAAGATTCTCAATGTCAACAACAAAACACACAGATGAGAAGATGATCGAGCTTATGAACACGTCGGCCTCCGAATGCAAATGGTTAGTGCATTTCCTTTCTTTTGTTATAACTGTCTTTTTCTCCCTTTCAGACCGGCGACTTTCTTCAATCTCCTCAGCTGAGAAATAAATCTGACTCCCATCTGTTTTGGTGTGTGATCTCTCAGTTAATGTATATAAAGACGTATTCTGGAATGCTTAGTTGAGACAACCCCCATCTAAGACTCCCACCAGACATCATGAATTTGAGGTGGTCTTACTTACTGCATGGCACTCGTTCTTCGATCTGATGTCAAGCCTATCGACCCCAGCCAGGTAATGCTTGAGGTTTCAGGTACAACCATCGCACAGTGTTTTCAAGTAGCAGCTGTCACTCTTTTGGTCTATGATACTAGTACGTACAATACATCATGTTTGGGAGTGGTTCAACCAAGCTCACAGAAATCGAAGTGACTACAATGGATAAAGAGGTAGAGCCGCTTTCCCCTTTTATTCTCTATGTGAAAGAATGATGTGTTTTGTCTTCCTGGTCAAATATTTCTGGGTATGCTTTCAGTTGTTGCGTAAGCTGCAGTGCTTATGTCGGGTAAATTGAAGGACCCTCCATGGAGAAACATGAATATTGTTTATTTTGCGGTGCGTAACATTCTAGCTAGCATGTCTTTGACTGAGCAGCTGAGACATCATCAGAATCGATATATCAGACTCCTGGGTGCAGTCTCATTTCTCTTTTGTGAGCAACATTTATCATGTGGTTCTCTCTTCGAAAGGTCCTCTATTAACCACCATCGAAGGGAACTCGTACAGAGCAGATCTTCCATTGTAAGCTTTGCAGTTTCATTCCTACAAAATATATATTGACAGCATTTGTAGGTGTGAGTTGCAAAGTATTAAGGCCAAGTAAAGATCACTGACATCTCTCAGGTAACTTTGCTCAATGGACTTATAATATTGCCAGTGAGTCGCTCATACTCGGTTGTGCAAGGTGCTCTTCTGACAGAAATTTTAGACTGGATTACAATTGTCTTGATTGACTGTAAGTGATGAAATAGAACAGGTTTTCAATCGACTTTTAATTGATATAGGTATCCTTATGATTCGTGTCCTTGCACTTTATTCCCAAGGTGAGTATAACGGGACTTAACAAGCTGCCACTCATTTTTTGTAGACAGAAGACTATCAATATGCCTCAGAACACTGCTTGGATTGGAGGTGGCTTTCAAGTTGGGGATCTTTGTTTATGCCAATTTAGCTCAAGGTGGTCAGTCTTGTGTTCAGCCGGTGGTGCAAAAACTAAGTTTGCACTTAGTTGCTATCTTCGGTCTTGCCAAGGGTATCACAGTTTGTGGTGAAAACAACTTTGTCCCGTGGCGATTGGGGCTTGTGGACTGG
Organism: Porodaedalea pini; assembly: GCA_002794775.1. Lineage (NCBI taxonomy): Eukaryota > Fungi > Basidiomycota > Agaricomycetes > Hymenochaetales > Hymenochaetaceae > Porodaedalea > Porodaedalea pini. The sequence continues at coordinate 151,299 of NBAY01000044.1, read as the reverse complement.
TGAGTGATCCAAGGTTGTATGAGCTGCATCATTTCTCAATTAAAAATAGGATTATTCCAATGGTATATGGACTCATACTGATGGCTTTAGCCCTGTACAAGGCAGCTGAGTTCTGGAGAATGTCGGCTGGCTTCAAGGGATTCAAACTTGTCAAAGTTCTTATTGAGGATCAATTGATTTATTTTATTCTGTGAGTTTGCGTGATTCTTCCTTAGCGGCCAGCTGACAATTGAGTTCAGTGTTGTTGCCTGCTCCATACTGAACATACTGGAGTTCAAAGTAGAAATATTGAATGTCTTCTTGTTGAGTGTTCTAGTATCCCTTGGAAATCCGGCTTTCCTCTGCATCCTTGGAAGTCAGATGCTGATCAACTTGAAGGAGGTGGGGGAGCAGGGACTCAATGAAGGGACAAGTTACAGGACGAGGGCGGTGAGTGAGATGGAATTTGCTTAGAACCCATGAAAGTCGTAAGCAAGTTCTGTTTCATCAATCTGCCTATCAGGAGGTATTTGATACCGATATGTAAATAGCCGACTGATCTCGAAGGCAAACAGGGATGAACGATATGACCTATGTTTTTGGGAATTCACATTATTTGTTAGTAAATCTGGCTGTCTCGTTTCTTTGACTCGTTTTGCTGCCGTTTTCTGGATTCCTTTTTTTTAAAGACCATACCCAATCTTACATGTACGTTGCGGCTGCTGTGGTATAATTAGAGCATTATTTATTGAAAATCGGCTTTGAAATGGAAGCAAAGGAAAATAATAAGTGTTTTGTCAGATGCAAGATGGTACGCACAGAAGCCGAACAGGAATAAAAGATATACAAAGGAAACTAGTGCCGCAATGGAATGTGAAGGAGGTTCCCAGAACACAGCAGAGAAATTGATATAATGCATGAGGTGTACAGGAGGAAAGTAAAGCTTCAGTGATCGAAAGAAAATCCAGAGCGGAGGGTTTTGAAGGACGGCATGTACTTGACACAACGTATTCAACTTCAAGTTCCTGGTTGACGGCAGCTTTTGCAAGCTTTAGGACATGGCAGGAAAATCTGGGGTTTTCCATGAGGGAAGAGTATATCATGGAGTGTTTAGTGGGGCTCATATAATTTTGGCCGGAAAAGCCTTACATGGATTGTAAATTCTCAATCAATCAAATTTTGCAAAAATTATGCTTTATGTATCTAGAATTGATGGCCATCAAGAAAAGTATTTCTGAACTTAGTGTCTACAATCTACTTTGCCAAAGGATAAGATAGTTCTGGGCTTCTGAATCTCCATTGTCTGTAATAAAGAGAATGGTGGTTTATTAGATTTAGAATCTGTAAAGTCTTGGACACAAAGGAAAGAGGCTCATTGGATTTAAAATCCACATAGACTCCTTGCATGAATGGAAGATCTCTCTCAGATTGGGGATCTATGCTGAGTTGATTATATGCTGATCAACTGACATGGACGTCGCAATTGAAGATGGACATGATCTGTCCACCGAGGTTGTTGTCATGTGCCGAAGTGGTGTCAGACTGGTTTGGCTTGTATCTTATGGATTACGGATACATGAATATTAGGGTGTCGATACATGCTCGTTTTTTTATTCTGAACCCAGTGCACGTTTCGCTATAGGGCTTTTGGCTACGCTCGTTATAACCTGAATCAAAATATGACTGTTGATGTGACTTAGCGAGGATGACGGAGGCGAGTTTGCAAGCAATCCAAAGCTGAGACATCGGTATGCGCGCCACGACCTGCGAAACGATTTGTTCAGGATGCGCCTGAAGGAAAACCTCACGGAACTTGCAGAGATAGAACCTTGAGCCGCAATGCAGTTTCTTTGCTCGTCTGCTTTCGTACCATGCCCCCACTAACATCGGCGCATTTAATCACAAATTTGCTACGTGTCAATCAAGCAGCCTTCCAGTCCATTTTACGATCCATTGATTTCTGGATGCATGTTTATCGGTAGCGAGTTCCATCATATCTGCTGTTGCTACTGCACACACTCCAAAACATGTACATGCACTATACAATACAACCAGCTGAAGTCCCGGCTTCGCCGGGACTTCACTTCAAACGCAGTGCTTAGATCCATCCCGGCTTCGCCGGGACTTGTTTTTTAAATGCAATGCTCAGATCCATCCTGGCTTTGCCAGGACTTGTTTTTTTAAACACAATGCTTAGATCCATTCTGGCTTTTGCCAAGACTTGTTTTTTTAAACACAATGCTTAGATCCATTCTGGCTTTTGCCAAGACTTGTTTTTTTGAACACAATGCTTAGATCCATCCTGGCTTCACCAAGACTTGTTTTTTCAAACACAATGCTTAGATCCATCCTGGCTTTGCCAGGACTTGTTTTTTAAATGCAATGCTTAGATCTGTCCTGGCTTCGCCAGGACTTGGGTTTAAACACAGTGCTCATATCTATTCTGGCTTTGTCTGAGTTCTACAGACAATATACAGGTGGGTGTAAGTGATGGCTGAGTCACGTGCAAGCTTTATGCAGCAACTCCCAGCTAAACTGGTGCACATGACTTAGCCTTCACTTACACCCACCTGTATTATCTTAGTCTGTCTGGAAGAAACTTGAATTTTATTGTGAAATTCTAATTACACTAAAGCCCCACTAAATACAATATTAGTTGTCACATTATGTCAGTTGCCCATGTGTAAGGACAGGTGTAGTAAGCTTATTACTAATATGTACAATCTCTTCTTTTGTTCCTGCATATTGTTAGAACCTGAACTTTCACCTTTTCCTTTATTTTCCCTTTTACCATTTCCTTTATTATATTCGTCCTTTTCATTATATTTACCCATCTTACACAATCATTCCCACACTACCTTCATTCGTTCCATTCCCACTCGTTATGTAATGTTAGATAATATAGTCTCACGGTCGTCGCTATATAAGGTCTCAGGAATCGCATGAACTCCTTGTTCTGCTTTTCCTCTTACCTCCGCGACGACCTAGGTGAGACTCGTCCCCCTTGTATTAGTTTAGACTTGTATTAATCCTCTTACCTCCGCGACGACCTAGCCTGAGTAAGCGTGTCCCGAGTCTACGCTCGAGTATAGCACGTCCCAGACGACAGTCAGCCGAGGCCTGCCCAGTCCGAGTTGTCTCCCGGGCTCCCGCCTAACATAAAAGCAGAACCTCACCCAGGCTCATCCCCAGCGTAAGTCGTCGCTGTCGACTCGCCTTCACTCGGTCTAGAGGAGCGCTCCCCTCGACGGACTTGACGTGTAAACCCCCTAAACGACAACCCTCAACCCTGCCCGGACGTTTTCGGACGTTCGTGTATTACGTAAATATATCAACCGACATTTCCCGACCCTGGCTCTACGAATTAGCCTCTGGTGGAGCACGCACCTAACGTGGACGTGGATAACAAGACGAGTCCAAACTTCGACGACAATCTCGTTTGTAATCTCACTCGGATCCTACCGCCTCATCATCAACTTCGCTGACGAACCCGCTCAACGTTGGCGTAACCCCGGATCGAACGCGCAACCGATCCCTGTCCCTCCGCCAACGTCAAGATAGATCTCACCGACGAACAGCAACGGGCCCTTCCTGCTTCAGCCCGTTGGGATCCAGACCGACCAGGTTACGTCGCGACCAATAATAGCGGCGTCACTCACGACATCTGGTGGAGTGAAATCCGGCGCAGCTGGTATTCATCAGACGAACGAGGGAGGAGAGCAAGGTGGCCCCCAGCCGCTCCGTCGTCACCTGCACCGTCAACGTCTACGGTCAACCTACCACCGACCCCAGGTCCTTACCGCGAAACCAACAGAGACCCCTCACCGCCGACTCCTCCAGAACCTTCGACACCCGCACCCGAACCCGCGATGTCAGCAGAAGGTTTCAGCCAACAGCAAATGGCGCAGATCATGGCCATCGTTGCGAATGCCTTCGCCCATCAGGCGAACAACGCCCCAGCACCGGTCACGGCCGCTAACCCCCCGACCCCCAACATAGATGTCGCCCGACCACGAGAATTCACTGGTGGCGACGATTACCTCGACTTCAGACGTGAAGTCCTCCTTTTTGTATCCGCAAATCCAAGTCGATACCCTACGTCAGAGAGTAAGATTTATGTAGCTCTCTCCTACCTGAAGGGTGGTAATGCGGCAACGTGGGCGCAGAACTACGTCGAGGAGTTGACAACGTCGGGGATCGTCACCTTCACCGACAGCTGGGAAAGATTCCAGGAACGACTCGACGCCTCGTTCGACGACCCGAATCGCAAGGAGAAAGCGCTGAAGGATTTCCGAGATAAGGTTCAGAAGGACCTAACCGCGGACGAGTTCTTCCAGAAGTTCGACGTGATAATTAAGCGCGCCGAGTTGAAAGACGACAGCGTCATCTGCGATCGCCTCAAGCGGGCGATGAACATCGAGGTGGTCCGTGGAGTGCTAAGGTCGACGCCAGTTCCAACGAAATACGAGGATTGGAAGAACAAGGCGATTGAAATAGACCGCGGCGAACAGCAGATTCGCGCTATCCAACGAGGACGCGCCTTTCTTCCCCCTCCTCGCCTACCACAACAAGCGCCCCCAGCTCACCGTCAGGTAGCGGCCCCTCACGTCGACAGACGCGATGCCACCGGCATCACCTTTGGAGGCGCTGGTCAACCGATGGACGTCTCGATGAACGAGGCACAACGACGACGTGCGTGCTGGATCTGTGGTGGGCTGGGCCACTTTAAAGACAAGTGCCCACAGGCGAAACCGATCATCCAGCGCATGCTGGAACTGATGGCGCCAGGCGAACGTCGTGTTCTCGCCGACGAGCTCGGAGCGATGAAGGAGTCGGCCTTCGAGGAAGTCGTAGACACTCGGAGGTCGACGGTGGAGGACTATGTGGAGGAAGAAGGCGATAACGAAGAGGTCGTCGACTCGCAGGGTTTTGCGAATGGTCAGGCGTAGCCATCGGGGCGACTGACCGAGAAGAACAAGAGACTTCGAATCCGGATCCGCTAAAATATAACCAACCGTTTGTACAATACGTAGATGCGAACAACGTCGATGGTTTTCCCGATTACGAAGTCTCCACCGGTGTGAACAAGAATGAAGAGTACGAACAACTGTTCATGAGAGGAACTGGCGGACGCCAGCTGGACCTTCTCCTGACCGTCGAGCATGAAATAGCTGGTGAGGCGAGAGAGGTAGATGTGCATGCCCTTGTGGATTCGGGATGCACGGGATCCTGCATCGACGTCAGGTTCGTCGAGAGGTACGGGTTGGAAACGAAATGCTACATTCGACCCCTCGCGGTGCTGAACGCCGATGGCACGCACAATGAGGCCGGATTGATCGAGGAGTACGTTGACGTCGAACTCATGATCGGCCGTCATCGAGAGAAGATCGTCCTCGCAGTAACGTCCCTAGCGTCATCGAACATCTTCCTGGGGTACGACTGGCTTCGACGTCACAATCCGGAGGTCGACTGGAAAACGGGCTCAATCGAATTCACCCGCTGTCCAGAAGAATGTGCGATCGAGAGGGAGCCGGTGGAGGACCTAGGCGAGGTGAAGAAGGTGGTGGAGCAGATGAGGAGGGTGAGTGAGATGCGAATGGACAAGACGTCCTGGCCCGCATACCTCAACGACTACGCCGACGTTTTCAGCGAAAAAGGTTTCGAGAAGCTGCCGGAACACCGACCCTGGGACCATGTCATCGACTTGAAGCCCGACTTCAAACCGAGCGACTGTAAGATCTACCCGCTCACGCCGACTGAGCAGCAGTCACTCAAGGACTTCCTTGATGAAAACCTGAAGTCGGGTCGCATTCGACGGTCGATATCGCCCATGGCGTCGCCCTTCTTCTTCATTAAGAAGGCCGACAAATCGCTACGCCCCATCCAGGATTACCGTAAGCTCAATGACGGTACAATCAAGAACAAGTATCCCCTCCCTCTCATTGACGAACTCGTCGACAAGGTCAAGAAAGCGAAATACATCACTAAGCTTGACCTTCGCTGGGGGTACTACAATATCCGGATCCGCGAGGGTGACGAATGGAAAGCAGTGTTTCGCACGAACATGGGCCTCTTCGAACCGACGGTCATGTTTTTTGGTCTTTGCAACGCGCCGGCCACGTTCCAGGCCTTTGTCAACCACATCTTTAAGGACCTAATCTACGCGAACTTGATCATCGTATACCTCGACGACATCCTGATCCTCTCGGAAACCATTGAGGAGCATATCGACACGTCGAGGCGTGTACTCCAGATCCTCCGAGAGAATGGCCTGTACCTGAAGCCGGAGAAGTGCGAGTTTGACGCCAAGGTCGTCAAATACCTCGGCCACATCATCGGCAATGGAGAGATCAGGGCTGACCCGGCAAAGACAGAGGCGATTGCGAACTGGCCAGTCCCACGGAACCTCAAGGAGCTGCAACAGTTCCTCGGCATGGGAAACTGGCTGAGACGGTTTATTAAGGACTACAGCAAGGTGGTCCGACCGTTGACGTCGTTAACGGGCAAGAAGGACTGGGTATGGGAGACCGAACAGCAGGAAGCGTTCGAGGAGCTGAGACGACGTCTCTGCTCACCTCCAGTCCTAGCCATCGCCAATGACGAGGGCCCTTTCCGCGTAGAAGCGGACTCGTCGAACTTTGCGCTCGGTGGTGTGTTGTTGCAGAAGCAGGAAGGGAAGTGGAGGGTGATCGCCTACAGGTCAGAGGCACTTGAACCGGTGGAACGAAACTACGAGATCTACGACAAGGAGATGCTTGCGATCGTTTCGGCGCTCAAGGAGTGGCGGCAATACCTCCTTGGCGCTCGCCACAAAATTGAAATCTGGTCCGACCACGCCAACCTCACCTACTTCAAGTCAGCGCAGAAGCTGAGCTATCGTCAAGCTCGCTGGCGAACCGAACTCGAGGAATTCGACTTCCACCTCGAACACAAGTCGGGGAAGACAATGGGCAAGGCCGACTTGCTGTCACGCAAGGCGGGCTATGATCAGGGCAAGGATGACAATGACGGCATCGTGTTCATCAAGGAGAAATGGCTGAACCGTGGGGTGGTAAGGACGTCGCGTGATGAAATGTTGGAACGAGTGGGTGAGGCGCAGAGAGCACAAGACGAGTCGGAGAGGCCGACGAATATGGTGAAGGTCGACAGGTTGTGGCGGATGAAAGGCAAGGTGTACGTGCCGTCGACGATGAAGGAAGCGGTATTGCGGGAGTACCACGACTCGACCCTGGCAGGACATCCTGGATCGTCGAAGACGGTCGAACTGGTACGTCGAGACTTCTGGTGGGCGTCAATGTTCTCCGATGTCCGAACATACGTCCGAGGATGCAACCATTGCCAACGGACGAAAGCCTTAAGAACGTCGAGGTCGAGACCGCTTCATCCTAACGCGATCCCTGAAGGTCCCTGGGAGATCGTCACGGTCGACCTAATCGGAGAACTCCCGGACTCTAAGGGACACAATGCAATCTGCGTCTTCGTGGACAGATTCTCGAAACAGATGCATGCCATCCCGACGACGACGAAACTGTCAGCGGAAGGCATGGCTCAGTTATACCGAGACCACGTCTTCCGCCTCCATGGCCTACCGAAGAAGATCATCCACGACCGAGGCACACAGTTCGATGCGTCGATGATGAAGGAGCTATACAAACTCCTACACATCGAAGGCAACCCGTCAACGGCATACCACCCACAAACGGACGGTCAGACGGAACGCGTCAATCAAGAGCTCGAACAGTACCTCCGGCTCTTCGTCGATCATCGGCAATTGGACTGGAAGGACTGGCTCCCCCTCGCAGAGTTCGCCTACAACAACCGCGAACATTCAGCGACAAGGATGTCACCCTTCTACGCAAACACCGGACGTCACCCTATGAGCTTCAACACCGTACAAACTTCCTCTGCCAACATGTCGGCGGAAGAATTCGCCAAGCACATCAAGGAGACTCATCGCATTGCTAAGGACAATCTAGTCAAGGCAGCAGAGGACATGAAGCGCTACCATGACCAGACAGCAGGAGCTTCGGTGGAGTACAAGGCTGGAGACAAAGTCTTCCTTGACGGGCGAAACATCAGTACGGACTCGCCGACGAAGAAACTCGCAGACAAATGGTACGGCCCCTTTGACATCGTCGACAAGGTGGGAGTGAGCGCGTACAAGCTCAAACTCCCGAAGCGATGGAAAAAGGTCCACCCTGTCTTCAACGAAGCCCTGTTGAAACCCGCCGTCGAACCGTCCTTTGAAAGCCAGAAGCAACCGCCGCCGCCGCCGCCAGACATCGTCGACAACGAGGAGGAATACGAACTCGAGGAAGTCTTAGACTCACGTCTGCACCGAGGGAAACTACAGTACCTTGTCAAGTGGGTCGGCTACAATGAACCTACTTGGCAGCCTGAGACGGACTTCGGCGAGAACGCGAAGGAGGCGATCGCTGAGTTCTACCTCAAACATCCCGGTGCACCTCAGAAACTCGACATCCCTCGTCAACGACTCCGTCCGCTCTTCATCGACACCGAGCCTGACGACCGCGATCATGGTTGGTCGGGACGCCCAACCTTGAAGGGGGGGTAATGTTAGAACCTGAACTTTCACCTTTTCCTTTATTTTCCCTTTTACCATTTCCTTTATTATATTCGTCCTTTTCATTATATTTACCCATCTTACACAATCATTCCCACACTACCTTCATTCGTTCCATTCCCACTCGTTATGTAATGTTAGATAATATAGTCTCACGGTCGTCGCTATATAAGGTCTCAGGAATCGCATGAACTCCTTGTTCTGCTTTTCCTCTTACCTCCGCGACGACCTAGGTGAGACTCGTCCCCCTTGTATTAGTTTAGACTTGTATTAATCCTCTTACCTCCGCGACGACCTAGCCTGAGTAAGCGTGTCCCGAGTCTACGCTCGAGTATAGCACGTCCCAGACGACAGTCAGCCGAGGCCTGCCCAGTCCGAGTTGTCTCCCGGGCTCCCGCCTAACACATATTTCTGCTTAACTTGCAACTTCTACAGTTATAGACAGCCATATTGTAGATCTCTCTTCCTCAATGTTTTCTGGAATGATGCTCAGTGCTGTAGGATGAGGATCATGTAGGAGTTCAATGCTTAAACAAAGATTTCCCTTGCTGACTTTTTCTCTGGAGGCTCTGACTTACTCACTCAGAGTACTGCTTTCAATCTTACATCGTACTTCACTGCAATCTTCAGTCTGGCTGCAAGTTATGCTCCTATGTTCTCAGTTTTATGTATCATCTTATTTTTCCTTGGGACATCTATTGGAGTGAGTCCTAATATAACATAAAGGTCCTGTGCTGTCTTATATATGCAAACTATTTTTTCATCATCAAGAAAGCTCAAATTAGTTGATGTGATGTGGCAATTTATACACCAATACTTATGGAGAAGATGGCATATTAAATTTCTAATTAGATTTAAATTTTTAATGATTTTTCCGATTTTGTTTGATAGCAAAGTAAGCAATCTATTCATGCATCATCAGGAAAGCTCAAATTAGTTGATGTGATGTGGCAATTTATGCACCAATACTCATGGGGAAGATGGCACATTAAATTTCTAATTAGATTTAATTTTTTAATGATTTTTCCGATTTTGTTCAAGTGAGAAATGGGTTGTTTGAGCTCAAAGTGTTGTGTGTATGCTGCCGCTTTGAGTGATCTGCAGAGTTGCTAGTTTGAGCGATTTGCAGAGTTGCCGGTTTGAGTGATTTGTGAGATGCCACTTTGAGGGTGTTTTGTAATCTGCAGCTGTAGTTGCCGCTTTGGGGAGGGGGTGCAGGTGCAAAAGCAGTGGAGAGAAGGCTGATTAATAGTGACTAATAGTGACTAATTCTGACAAATTTTAGTCAGAATTTGTCATTTCTGATGGTGGCTGTGGGCAAAAGGGCCTTCGTCGGTTCAATATTAAGATACACACACTACCACGGACTTTCAATCACGTCTGATCATGAGGATCACTTCAGTACCGGCCCTCTTCAAATTTTGGATGCGACCTCTCGAGAGACTGTTCAAAAGAAAAGACATCATCCATCTGAGTCGCCTGGAAATCTTTCCGCTAAAGGCAGTCGTTGATGCGATTTCAAGGATTCCAGGCTGTAACTCAAACAAAGTTCAGTTCCGTTGCAAACAGAATACCGTCATTCTCGGAGACAAGAAGCCACTTGCAGATCCAGCTAGGATGATGGTGAAGCATGTGGACACGTCGACCTCAGATTGTAAACGGTCAGAGCATTACTTTCTTTCGTCGTAACTGTTATTGTCGATTTCTCAGTCTGATGACCCTTTTCAATCATGTCACTGAGCAATACATCTGGCTCCTGTCTGTTCGATGTGTGACAAATCAAATATTGTATATAAAGACGCATTCCTGAAGGCTTCAAGTTATTAGAAGGCAAGCCCCGCCCCCACCTCCTTCAGATCTTTGTGAATTGAAGCTGTCTTACCAATCACATGGCACTATCTCTTCGATCCGATGTCAAGCCTGTCGATCATAGCCAGGTGCCTGCATTTGTTGCAGAAACAACTATCGTGCAGTATTTTCAAGTGGCAACTGTCACGATCTTGGTCTATGATATCAGTATGTACAATGCATCTTGCTCGAGACTACTTGAACCAAGCTTACAGTTATCGAAGTGATTACAATGGATAAGGAGGTAAAGCCACGTTTTCTGTCATCTTTTTGTGCAAGCGAACGACCCATTTTGTATTACAGGTCAGATATTTCTGGGTATGCATTACAATTGATCTGCCTTTTGCTGTTATGCAGCAATGTTTATGTCGGATAAACTGAAGAAAGTTCCACGAAGAACCATGAATATTGTTTATTTTGCAGTGTGTAATATTCTGGCTAGTGGCTCATTGACTGGGTAACTAAGATGCCATCAGAACTGGTATATCAGAATCCTAGGTGTAGCAATTAACCATCGCCTATGCGCCGGCCGAGTCTTTCTCCTTTCATTTACACTACTCCTTTGACTCCCTTTACCGGCCGCCAAACATTACCATTTATTCATTCGTAATCGGCGGCCGACTCTTTATTATAATTCTTGGTATGGACACGATTGGACGGATGGATGTCGTACGAACTCGATCAGCACATGGACGACCGACTCTCGTGGGCACAGGTGGAAGGATTTAGGCAAGTAGGACAAGGATGTGGGATACAGGTGTGCAGTGGTGGGAGACGAGAGAGCAGGTTGGGCACTACAACATCACTCCACAACAATCAGCTGCGTGATGTGCGCAGGCCGATTGCCGACTCACCTTCACATCTGTTCACACAGACTCGGCCGAGTCCTGCACCACTTTCTCTGCTTCAGTTTAGTATAAATTCGCGGTAGTTTGTAGACAGAGAATGGACACAGGGACAGACAGAGAGAGAACAGAGACAGAGGAGCAACAGTACAGAGACAGACAGTCCCCTCTCCACCTCTAGACCGCAATCTACTACATGCATTACTATGCACTACTCGCCCGACTCTCGTTCTGAAAACAGTATACACCAACTCTCAGAACTCTGTCACCCAATCACCGAACACCCTCAGCTGCTGCCACAAGTGCTGATTCTACCCGCCCAAGTCTTGGTCCAACCGGAATCCTGCAGGTATCCATATCACCGAGTCTTCATATCTTGAACCTTGCTCTACTTAGGTTGTCCCTCTCAGTATACCGAGTCACTGCAGTCCCCCTTGGGTCGATCATGAGCCGTAGCCCATATCACCCTTTGGATTGGAAGAGTCTGCACCCCTACACATTGGAGCCCACCGCAAGGGGGACAAGGTGCCTTGCCTAAGTATCAGGTCAACATCTGAAGCTCCTTGGCGCTCTATGTGCATACAGGCAAAGGTCCAAGAAGAACCAAGCAGCCCACCACCACCACCCAGAGGACGAGGCCAAGGAAGACCAAGAGGACGTCCACCAGCCACAGCCACCCCTTGAATCTTACACACTCCCAGAGAAGCGTTGTCGTCACCCTTTCACCAATCTGGAATCGCCGACCCAGAAAACACACTTCAGGACACTGAACAACAACAGCCACCCTCAGTAGCTGAACCAGAACCCACACAGGAACGAGGGCGACCAGTCAAACCCAGAAGAATCCTACCTGATCTCATCGAAACCCCAATATCACTTCGTATCCCAGGAAGTTTCATAACCAGCAACAGGTCTCATTTCAGCATTGCCAGTACACCACTCAGTCAGCAGATACAAAGACCCAGGGGAACACCCAAAAGTGAGGAAAGGAACCCAGGCCTCGAAGGATACAGGAGTCCAACAAGGGAACGAAGTTGCTCCAGATCTGAAGAAGTAGTCAGGAAATTAGTATCACCAGGACCACGAGAATCGGCAACGCCGTATCGAAACCAGTCACTAGGATCGTTGTCACCCCAAAGGCCAGGATCACCACTTAATTGGAGCAGGCAAGCCATCAGAAGACGACTCAACAAACCTCGGACCCAGACAGAAGGACCAATAGAAGGACCCGCAGAACGGAACTCTGAACCTGAAAATCCTACACCCAAACAAGAAGAACGACCAACCCCAGGATCACCACAAACTTGGTCCAAAACATCAGAGGAAGAACTACTCCACCAGCACTGCCACCAACTCCAGAAAGAATGGTACCTGTTGCGATATCGAGAATTGCCGATCCCTACCCAGAAACTTGCCCTTCTACCCTGGAACAACCAGGAAAAACACCAACTCCACCCCCAAGAATACCTACACCAGCACCGCCGAATTCCCATATTGTGGCGCCACCAATAGTCAGAGCAGTCATGGCTCATTCCACCACACAAGGATCAAGCCAAGGACCTTCACAAGCCCCACCAGCGGCACCACCGACACAACCCATACCCAACATAGCCAATCCTCTCCCGGACCTCGCTGAGTCCAGAAATCTCCCAATCACCGGACCAAATCCTCTGGTTCCAGGAGCAACAATGCCAAACAGACATGATAAATGGGCACCAGCAATGAACGCCAATGTGGAACCAGAAGGGATCCCACAATTCTTTGAAGAAGTCAACATATTAGGATCGAACGCAGGAATCACCGAACTACAGAAAATCAACTGGGCACGCTATTACGCTCTGGTACACGAGGAGTTACTATGGTTGACTCTCCCACAGGCACAACAAAATGATTTCACATCATTCAAAACAGCTGCCCTGGGCTTCTATCCAGTGGCAACGATAAGATATACGTATGGAGATCTAATCAACTTTGTTGCTGAGAATTCCAACAAGGTTTTGATGAGCATGGCTGCCCTGGGAGAATACCATTGAAGCTTTATGCGCATTATGTCATATTTGGTTCAAGAAGGAGTCATTTCGGATCTAGACCAAAAGCGGTTCTATCGAGAAGGTCTAAACCAGCTCACCAATCAGCATCTCGAACAACAGCTTCGGTTGGTTGACTTTCGACACCCAGCTGGCATCCCTTGGGATATACTGGTACTATACAATGAACTCGACCAACTTATAGCAGGAGGAGTCCTAGTAACTGGTCCTGGTGCACAGCAAGGCTACGCAGTACTGCAGTATGGAACATTCGGGATACCCACAGCTCCTCCATACTTTACTCAGCAACACATCACCACAGCATCTGGACCATATGCACTGACCCCCATCAAACGAGAGGACTCAGAACTGAGCCTGCTCACACGCATGGTATCAGACTTACAAGCTGAAATAAGGGATCTCTGGGGCGAAAGGAAGGAGGATTATCGAAGGCAAGACTACAAGGATTGGTACACTCGAGATCGGCCATATGGCCCTAACAAACCAAGGGACTACCAACGACCCGATGATTATGGACGACCCCACAAAGAGTACAGGGCACTGCCGAGAGGCCCACCCCCAGCCAGAAATATGCAGGTAAGGAATACAGGACCCCAAATGTGTGCCATGTGCCACAGCACCGCACACCTATTCAGGGACTGTACGATCAGGGACACGTTACTGAACTGGCGACTATTGGCCTTGGATGCACAAGGATTCGTTGTGATGCCAGGAGGAACACGACTACCGCCGGGACCTCAAGGCTCTTCTCTACTGGATCAAATGAACTTGTACTATTGAGACCACCCAAATGAAGTCCCTCCCAGCATGACTCTTCCAGTCGATATGACAGTGCTACAAGATCCACCACCGCACCAAATGGCAAACTTGTTCGATACATACTATCCCGCCATATCAGGACCAAGTATGTATACGCCAACCCAGCCATGTAAGGAGGAAGCCCATATCAAAGAAGTCCAGGACGAATACGTGGGGGAAGGAAAGAAGGTTTGGTTTGACGATACTGGCAATTCTCACGGGCAGCAGAGACGATCGGCAAGACTGGCAAATATAGGAAAAGTCAACTCTCCTTCACCTAAGTGCATGATGAAACCGACAAAAGAACGAGAGGGACGCGAACCAGCTACGGACTCGGGCGTACCGAAAACAGAAACAGGCAAGGGAAAGGAGACAGAATCGGCCAAGCCCAAAACAAATGAAGAATCGGTACCTGACTCTCAGCCACCAAGCGAGCCTACAGAAGTCCATGTAGCACCACCACAGGAAAGGACAGAACCAAAGCCCGCACTTCCCAATCCTACAATAGACATACAGAGGCCTCAATTCAAATACAACACACCGGCAAACAACCCCACAATGGTCGACGCAGTATTTCACCGATTCTTGGACTCCATGATGTCAGTATCAGGTCGGGAACTGTTAGCAACTTTGCCAGAAGTCAGACGAAAGTGCAAGGACATGATGACGGCAAAGCGAAGTCCAATAAACCTTGAAGATGAAGGCACGGCCATGTACTCAGTAGGACCCAGGCTGGGATCACCAGATGAGACAATGGAAAAGGAACCAGTCGCACCAGCAACCGTACCAATTTGAGTCGTCAATGTATGGCTGGATGGAAAGGTCGAGATAGAAGGACTACTCGACACTGGAGCTTCATTTATCGGACTATCACAAAACGTGTGGAAACATCTAGGATCGCCAACTCTGAATAACGAACGAATCACTATTGAAACTGCAGACGTGTCTAGGACCCAATCACTCAGATTAATACCGCAACTCAGGATAGGACTTGGAGGATTCTCGGTACTCATACAAGCACAAGTCGTACACCCGGCACCGTTTGACATCCTACTCGGCCAACCGTTCCTCGCACACTGCAAGGCTCAGTTGGTGGATATAGACATTGATGACCAGGTACTAGAACTAATCCACCCAGTAACAGAAGAAGATGTATCAGTTCCAACTCGAGAACGAACACACTGAAAGCAACCAGCCAAGGACGAGGATTTTTGATAGTCAATGAATTGGTACAATATTGACGAGACGAACCAGAGACACAACCATGCTATACCACGAATACCCCAGAGTCAGATGCAGTACATATTTCTTTTGACAGGCAGTCTATTGAAATCACCATCATGAAAAAGGGAGGTGTAAAATCAAAACAAAGTACGAAAAACAACAAAACCTGAACAAACAGCGGAACAGGACTATTCTCCATTAATCACCCATATGATAACGAATCTCTAATTCCTCGAACAAGTCAAACTCGCCGAATGACTCAACCCTTCTACAAATACAAGAAGGTTGCCGATCGTATAAAGCCAGTTCCAACCACACTCCCTGAAGAATACCGAATCACCAGGACACAACACCCCAATCCTCTGAAGGACCTTCCGGAACTGCCGACCCACCCTCCACCGTTCTCACCTGGGAAACGACTCACCCAGGAATGATATGACAAAATGGACATAGATCTGGCCAGATTCCTACTCCCTGAAGAAAAGGATCTCGTGTGGTGGGTTATTTGGACACAGGAAATGGCGTTCACATGGGATGAAACAGAAAAGGGTGCACTCGACTATGACTACTTCGCTCCAGTTCTTATCCCAACGATCAAGCATATTCCATGGGTACTGAAGAATATTCCCATCCCACCGGGGATATTCAACAAGGTCGTCACAATCATCAAAGACAAAATCATGTCTGGCGTTTACAAACTGTCAAACTTGTCATATTGATCCAGGTGGTTCTGCGTAGTAAAGAAGGATGGAAAGTCACTGAGAATAGTCCATGATCTTCAATCACTAAACACAGTCACAATATGAGATCCATCGGTACCGTATCCAACAGAACACATCGCCGAGTCTTTCGGTGGCCGATCCTGTTATACAACTTTGGACTTATTTGTAGTGTTCAACCAAAGGAAACTCGCCATATGAAGTAGGGACATAACAACATTCCAAACGCCACTAGGAGCATTTCGACTCACATCAATTCCCATGGGGTATATGAACTCCCAACAAATCATGCACACCGATGTCACATTCATTCTGAAGGACAAAATCCTGGACATGGTGTTCCCATACTTTGATGATGTACCCATAAAAGGGCAGCCACGCAATACGAGTTACAGGACGGATCATATGAGACCATCCCAGAAAATTCAGGAATCCACCGATTCATATGGGAACACCTAAATGACGTCAACCGAGTCCTCCAAAGATTCAAAGTAGTTGGAGTGACTCTGTCCGGGAAGAAGTTGGTACTTGCTGCACCCAAAGCCATGATAGTCGGCCACACCTGCAACTACTCAGGATGAGTCCCAGATGAAGCATGAGTCCAAAAAGTCATCGACTGGCCTCCTTGTGAAGACATTACGTATGTTCAATCATTTCTTGGAACTGCAGGAGTCCTCAGGCACTTTATCAATGACTTCGCTCGACTGGCATATGATCTGAACCGACTCACTGGAAAAGATGTCCCCTTCTCATTCGGAAAACTCGAACAGCAATCAATGGACCAACTTAAGAAGGCAGTCGCCAAGTCTGGAGCCATCAGGCCTATTGACTACAAATGCGGAAGACCGGTCCACCTCTGCATAGATTCGTTGATTCGAGGATACGGAGCGATTCTCTTACAGATCAGAGAAAAGGGAGAACGATTCCCAGCCCGTTTTATGTCTGCAACATGGAATGAGAGGGAACAGAACTACTCACAGCCAAAAGTAGAACTGTTCGGGCTCATGAGGGCACTCCACGACACATGGATCTACCTAATAGGACTGGACCACTTCTACATTGAAGTCGACACAAAGTACATTAAAGGCATGATCAACAACCCAGATATCCAGCCAAATGCAACGATCAACCAGTGGATTGCTGGAATCTTACTGTTCCACTTCACGATTATCCATGTACCAGGCACTCGGCATACAGGCCCAGATGGACTCAGTCGGCGAAAGCGAGCAGACACCGACCCTCCAGACAATGAAAACTATGAGGAATGGATCAATGACCAGTATGCTTTCATATTCGTAGCATACACTGGAGACATTCTCCCCGCTACTGACCCTCCCACCATTCCCCGAACAGCTGCAGCAGAATCAGCCAATCAAGAGTTGATAAAAATCAAGGAGTTTCTCAGCGACCCAAAGAAACCAGAAGACATGTCAGACAATGAATTTCAACACTTCATAACAAAGGCAACTCGGTTTTTCGTCGCAGATGGACAACTTTGGAGGAAACGATACTTGGGACCACACCAACTCGTACTCGCATGAGATCGCCGACTCTCAGTCATGCAGTCAGCACACGATGACCTGGGACACAAAGGATTCTTTTCAGTACAGCTACGAATCCATGATCGATTTTGGTGGCCCATGATGAGTTCCAACATACATTGGTTCCTGAAGACGTGTCACTTGTGCCAGACTTGGCAATTCACTCACGTACGAATCCCGCTGAACGTTCCAACACCAGCGCCACTATTCACCAGGGTACACATAGATGTGATGCTCATGCCCAAATCAGGAGGATTCAGGTATATCGTCCAGGCAAGAGACTCGCTCACAGGCTACCCAGAATTCCAACTCTTACATGCTGATAACTCGAGATCGATTGCGAACTTCATTTTCCAGGACATCATATGCAGATGGGGTTACGTTCACGAGATCGTATCAGACAATGGTCCATCATTCGACGGCGAAGTAATCAGGATGTTGGCAAGATATGGAGTCCACAATATCCAAATCTCCCCCTACAACTCGAGAGCAAACGGAATTGTAGAGTGACGCCACAGGGACCTTCAGGAAACACTGATGAAACTTGCTGGGAACGACAAAGCTCGATGGTCACAACACGCATACCATGCCATATGGGCTGAGAGAATTACAATTCAGAAAGCAACGGGATATTTGCCATACTACATGGTCCATGGAGTCCAGCCGATCCTTCCATTTGACTTGGCCGAACAAACATACATGTCACCAGTATACACATCAAAGGTATCCCAGTCAGAACTACTTGCGGCACGAGCAAGGGCACTCCAGCGTCGACCAGAAGACTTGAAATGAGTACACTCGGCAGTCATGCATGCTCGCTTCAAATCAATCCAGCAATTCGAAAAACACTACCAAAACACGATCCGAGACTACGACTTTGGCCCTGGAGCCCTGGTTCTGGTTCGAAACTCACAAATTGACATGGAACTAAGCTGGAAAGCCAAACCCAAATACCTTGGACCGATGGTAGTCATTTGTCGAACAACTGGAGGATCGTACATACTCGCAGAACTCACAGGTGCAGTCTCGGCACTATGATACGCAGCCTTCAGAGTTATCCCGTACCATCCCCGAGCAAACATATCGACCCCAGTCACCCAGATAGTTGAGAAAACCGATTCAGAACTTGACGATCTCACCAACAAACATTCAAAAATCGAAGGGGAGGAGCTCGGTGCCAAGGATCGGCCACAACCAACAGAAATCCTCGACACTGACTCTGGAACCGAATCCGAATCATGATACCCCTTATTCTTTTTGATATTCATTCTCATTCCGTTTCCTTTCACACAGCAAACCCCTACTCTCAAACTTCAAAACCACGAAATCCACGAAAAGCAGTACTTTACCAAGCCTTGAAGGAAAAGCCGAGTCTTGTACTCCCATCGTAAAGCACAGTGTAACACAGTACCAACCATAGACTAAATTCCCTTAATAAATAACAAACACCAAAACTACTCTATTTTCTACCCTTTCCTTTTCCTTTCCTCTTCTTCTCCTTTTCCTCTTTCTCCTCCCGTTCCTGAATGGTCCGATAGTTGATAAAAGATTCCTTGTCAAGGAATGGCATAGGCAGCATCCAATCCTCAACCTCCTTGTATTCACCAAGGCGATGTGTGAGCTCCTCGACATGAGCCTCATATGCCTCAAGACGATGATGGACGGTGGCCTGACGCTTGCGAATCAACATGCAAGACTTGGCGACATTCCTAGCCAACGCCCTGACCAGGACATCGATGGAAGCCGCATCCGAATAGTCGGGCATGTCGCCGAACTGCCAGACTGCGCCGCCAATACCGATTGGGTCTGCCATGGAGAGCATGAGAGGAGCGAGCTGGGTACCACCACGCTGCCCATGGAACTGATCGAAGACGCAGCGTGCCTTGTTCCACAAACAGTGAGTGCACCGCTGACTCTTGGGGACACCATTGCATGATGCGCCCGCGACAATGCAAGTGTCGCAAGCGAGGGCAAACTGAACAGTCTGCCCGAGGTGTACCCCACCTCCGAGCAAATCGGGTCCAGGCCATCAGAGACGGCATCCTCGGGCTTCACGTCCCTCACAGAAGACGCACCTGCAGCGCGCGGAACCTTGGATGAACCAGGACGGGAAGGGCCTTCGTCGCCACTGGATTCAACCAAAACCGGCTTTCGCTTCGTCCCAGGCTTCGTAGGAGGGACATTGTTCATCACCACCTCAGGATGCGCGTGTGAACCACCAACCTACACGGGAAACAATCAGCCATAAAGATCGGGATCAGCACAGAAAAGAGAACTCACCTTTGCCACCTCATGCTGTACCTTTGTGGATGAGGTGCTTCCGCTGACTGTCGAAGGATCGGCTTTTACAGAACCAGCTGGCACAGCCAAGAAAGGAGAGGTGGAAGTCCTGTAAGGCGGCACAGCAGGCTCACCAGGACCTCAACGAGACTCGGCACTCACATCCGAGCCAGCCTGAGGCAATGACGCAGGAGAAACGACTTCCCTGCTTTCTGTGGCCGAACGCGCAAGGACAGGACGAGGGTGAGGCTGATGTGTACGCGACCCATGATGAGGTGAAGGCAGGACCGACTGAGTAGGAGTGGAAGGGCTTGGTTTCTACGACAAATCAGCTGGTACAAAAAAAAAAAAAAAAATTATTACTCACAGCAGACGAAATCGGCACAGCAGGGCCGACCATATGATAGAGCCATCCCTGGAGCTCCTCATCGGTCGCAGCAGGGTACAGTGCACGTAACAACTCATGCACACCCCTCAGTTTCACTGTGCGCTCCTCTTCATCCCGAGCCCGTTTCGCCTCCAGAAGCACTCTACGCTCGACCCACTCTCGTGCCTCCTGCGCAGCCTGCCTAGCACACTCGGCGTCCTCACATGCCCGACACTCTACCCTCTCCGTGGCCTCAGCGGCAGCGCGCACACGCTCGGCAGCGACAAGCGTGTGCTTGCGCTTGCGATTGGCGACCAGTTCCTCCTCCTCAGCAATAAGTGATCAGAGACGCTTGGGCAGTGTCTCCTCAGTCGCGTTCTCCACTGCCTCATCGGCCTCATTCCGGAACATGTCCAGAAGGACGTCCATCGCAGTGAACGAAGGGTGGGCAGCTTTCACACGCTCGGGGACGCCATCCCATGCAGTAGCAAGGGAGCGCTAGAAAAAGTGTATCAGAAACAAGAACAAGAAAACAAAAATGAAGCAGCACACCCAGGTAGCCCGCACATACGCCATCGCCTCCTCGTGACCCTCCTCGCTTGACTTCTCGAGATCGTCCAACGCGGAGTTGAAGTCTTCCATATGGGACGAGAACGGATCACGCTGGATGAGACTCAGCAGAACAGACTCGGCAGGAGGGACACCAACTTCCCCGGCAGGTTCTCCCCCACCACCTGCTTCTCCACCCAACAAGGACAACACTAGCTGCAATGGACATGGGAGATACACACCGACGAGCACACCTCCCATGTCTCAGTTGCCATCGTCAGGCTCCTGCAAAAGGGCCGGGGCCACTGGCGCATGATTGTCGGGTCCCAGCTTCCACTGTGGTGGTGTCGAAAAGCCTCCCCCATCTTTGGGAGATGCGGGGGGCCATGGGATGGGCTTGGGAGTCATAGCAGTGTCCATCAAAAGGGTAAGGTGAGACGGAGGAGGTGGTAGTAAAAAGTAGAGGGGGGCACGTTTTGAAAACTACGACGATCTTTACCAACAAGAATCACGCCCCCACGTTACTGGACTGGAACAAGCGCCGTGATTGCACTCAAGAAGCACGATGTGGAACCCGGTCATTTCAAGATCACCAAAGTGCCCAAAACGGTTCTCGACGATCACACACCTCAAAAGCCAATCACACATGGATCCATACCACACCAAATACAGCACGAACCCGCCGATCACTCACAACAAACCCAGGCACACACTGAACACCAGCAGCCAACTGCAAGCCCGCTCCTACCAAAAGGGGACCCCAAGGCACACAACACACAAATACTCAACGGAAAACGAACACCAAAGAAGATAACTATGCCGAACCAGGACCACCAAACAAAAATCACAACCGGCAATACAGAGACATGGACCAGTACCAAACACACAAAACACAAAACATTGGACTAAAAAGACACCCAAATCTGCCAATCGACCGGCTGCCGACCATGAGAAAATGACACCATCACTGTCACAAATCACCCACCGAAGGACCAACTGAAGCACGCGAATGAATTGCCCAAAACACGCAATGAATGCGTACTCCGCCGACTGACGGCATGACCAATACAGAGAGGTCCACCCGATACAGACACACAAACGACTCAGGTGACGCAACTGTCCTTAAAAAGACATGCCATTACTGAAAGCGACAAAAAGAAAAAGAAACAACATCCGACCCTGCCCACAATGGAAAGTACCGACATTACCCCTCCCCATGCAATTGTCCTCAAGGGCATGGCACGCTGCATGCCTAACCTGACACCTGGCAACCTTGCACTGGCTAACCCTCGCCCGACGGGGGTCTCGCAGATAGTCGTGTACAACCCGGCAACAACCTCATTCGCCAAGTTTGCAGCGGAACTACTGTTCGCATTCGATAAGCTCATGCCCACAGACCCGACTCTGATATATGTGGCCTATACGTTCTGCACACCCAAAATACAAGAGCGACTCTCGCAGTCACCTGCACTCGCTGGAGGTTCGTAGTCTCAATTCTGCACTGCAGTCACCATAGCCAGCCCCGATTGCGAGGGGCTCACACAACTCGCGTATGAAGAAGTATACCGCACGGTGTTCAGACGGATTGTGAGCAGGAAGGCAACCTCCTACAAATCAGCCCTGACCCTCTCTCGGTTCAACGCCGCAGCAACGGTGTCCTACATCCAACCGGCATACCTCAGCCAACTGTACGAAGCCCGGGAATCGCTGATTTCTGCGGAAGCTGAGCAGGCCGACTTCGCAGCAATGCTCAAAGATGCAGAGCAGGAGTGTACAGCACGCGAAGCACAACAGTCGGCCCTTCAGGAAACAGTGATCTCAATGGCCCACCTCACCGAAACTGCTCAGGAACAAGCCATCAAAGCCCACAAACTACTCTCACAGTTAGTTGGTCAACTCAACAAGCACCACATTGTACCAATCAACCTGGGTGAGCACATGAACTTGATCGCATTGTGGAACGACTTCAATGCGACGTTTGCAGCCAAGTATGGAAGGATCGCACAGGAAGGATCAGCTATGACAGACGGGGAGGCTAAAGCTGAACACCTGGTGCATTTCTCTTGAAACCCCCCCTGACTCAAATGCCTCATGTTACATTAGGCAAAATAGAGTACCCCTCCATTCCTTTAATAACAAAGAACCCCATTTTCATTTGACAACAGACACTGACCCTCTCTATTTTACTTTCTCTCTGCCCCAAATTTTTTTTCTCTTACACCGAACATCGCACTAATTAATAACTCTGAGTCTCTATAAAATACACCCTCCTTTTCATTCATTTAGAATCACCCGCCCTACAATATCCCCCTCTCAAATAATTCAACTTTGTTCTTCTTCACTTCTACCCCTTCACCAACCATGCGTTCAGACCGAACCAGCACCGAGTCTTTCTATGACAACTGAATCCTATGCCCGGACAACATACGCGGGGTTCACAACTGGTCGATATCATTCACTCTTGCTGTCGCACGCCATCACTCGCATCAGGCCACCCTCGAGGACGTCCTATGCCACTCTGGATCTCACCAGCGCTTCTGGCACTCAATCGCCGAGCCTGGCATGAAGGTGCACAAGTTCTTCCTGTGCCTGTACATGGTGATCAATGTCCAGTTCCGACCCCGACTGACCTTGATCAACAACCACACAAAATATGTCATTAATCAAGGTCTGGAGCTGCCAGTGAATCAGCGCCTACGTTCAGCAGTGACACATGACCTGATCTGGATCGTGATTATCCCGTGGCACCCAGACCTCCAGACGAGCATACACCACCCAGCCCTGTCAGTCCAACTCGAGAACCTCCGTGACATGGTTGTGCAACAAATAGCGCACATCACAAAACTCCAGGGTGCGATTTCGGCATTGATCGGTGAACCGTCAACCTCTTCTTCTTCTTCTTCGCACCATTAAATACCACAGAATGCACCAAACCTCACCCATTACACATTCTTTAATTTCCAATTCAACCACTTCTCATATACACCGCAAACACTTTTTTTCTGGCCCCCCGGGAGATGTAGCGATTAACCATCACCTATGCGCCGGCCGAGTCTTTCTCCCTTCACTTACACTACTCCTTTGACTCCCTTTACCGGCCGCCAAACATTACCATTTATTCATTCGTAATCGGCGGCCAACTCTTTATTATTAATTCTTGGTATGGACATGATCAAATGGACAGATGTCGTACGAACTTGATCAGCACATGGACGACTGACTCTTGTGGGCACAGGTGGAAGGAATTAGGCGAGTAGGACAAGGACGTGGGATACAGTTGTGCAGTGGTGGGAGATGAGAGAGCAGGTTGGGCACTACAACATCACTCCACAACAATCGGCTGCATGATGTGTGCAGACTGATTGCCGACTCACCTTCACATCTGTTCACACAGACTCGGCCGAGTCCTGCACCGCTTTCTCTGCTTCAGTTTAGTATAAATTTGTGGTAGTTTGTACACAGAGACACAGACAGAGAGAATAGAGACAGAGGAGCAACAGTACAGAGACAGACAGTCCCCTCTCCACCTCTAGACCGCAATCTACTACATGCATTACTATGCAATACTCGCCCGACTCTCATTCTGAAAACAGTATACACCGACTCTGTCACCGACTCTCAGAACTCCGTCACCCAATCACCGAATGCCCTCAGCCGCTGCCACAAGTGCCGATTCTACCCACCCAAGTCTTGGTCCAACCGGAATCCTGCAGGTATCCGTATCGCCGAGTCTTCATATCTCGAACCTCGCTCTACTTAGGTTGTCCCTCTCGGTATACCGAGTCACCGCAGTCCCCCTTAGGTCGATCACGAGTGCTAGCCCAGATCGCCCTTTGGATTGGAAGAGTCTGCACCCCTACAGCATACTTCGCTCAGGGCCACGAGGCTGAGGGGTCTGGTCATTGGCTCGTTTGTAGTGATGTACCGAAGTGGTACCAGGC
The DNA here is from genome assembly GCA_002794775.1 of Porodaedalea pini. Classification (NCBI taxonomy): domain Eukaryota; kingdom Fungi; phylum Basidiomycota; class Agaricomycetes; order Hymenochaetales; family Hymenochaetaceae; genus Porodaedalea; species Porodaedalea pini. The sequence continues at coordinate 126,576 of NBAY01000044.1, read as the reverse complement.
TAGTTTGTCTTGTACGCTATGGATTACGGGTGCATGAATGTCAGTGCATCAATGCAGGCTCACTTTTCTATTGAGCCCGACACATGTTTTATTGCAGGTGTTTTAGGTATGCTTGTTGTAACATGAATCAAGATACGACTGTTGATGCGACTTGGCAAGGACGATGGAGGCGAGTCTGCACCCAATCGGAAGCGGAGACATCACTATTCCCGGCAAGTTGAGATGGCAAAATCTACTCATCAACAGTACGCTCCAGGAATGTCTCCAACGCCTCTTCCTCATTATCACATACGATGCTATAACTATAGTACCTCTCCAGGTCGACGATATCTTGTGCTCCTTGACTCTCTCCGTCAAGCTTGTACCCGATATCGAGAAAGACGAGAATGTGCAAGGACGCAGTGTTGATATTTTAAACAATGTTATGTGATGCTGCGGAGTCCGACCATGCAGACAGAAAACGGACAAAATAAATGAAGAAGCCGATCGGAACAATACCCTTGAAAGCACCCAAGCCGGCTCGCTTTCTGCATTTTGACTGGGGCTTATGGAGAAAAGCAGTGGGCTCGAGGTTGGCCTGCAGAGGATGTGAATTGGTTTCGGACCTGGAGCGAGCGATGGACACGACTAATGAGGATGAGCGGTGACCAAAGGAAGACACTAACATGACTTCGAGGTGGGGAGCTTGCTTCTAAAGTCCGACAAGCACGTTCATGCTCAGATACAAAGAGAGAAAGGTGTCTCACTGTCGACATGTCAAAACGACTGGTGCCTAGCCAACGTCTGCAGCAAACTTAAGGGAGTGTATGGAGACAACAAGCAAGGCCTCGTGCCAGTGATGCGATTACTTTGCCAATTTGCCTCGTGCAGTACTCAGAGCTCAGGTCAACGATCGGAATTTCCTGAGTCAAGACAGGGTGAGACTCAAACACATGAAACTTGTCGAGGCAATGCGATATGCAAAGATGTTCCATCTTATGATCCATTGATTTTAGAAAACGCGCTCATCACAAGTGAATCCGGTCGTGATTGGTCTCGCTGCCGTGACTTCAATGAAATCTCAGTACACAAAGAAAGGACTATTTGTCATTATGTGTCATATCTATATCAAGATGCCGTGCGAAAACACTACCGGTACTAGTCTAGTGCATATGACGGATTTGTTAACCGAGTCTTGTGCACACTCATTGAACGACAGGCTTTCAGCATCCATTTATCATCGTAATTACTTTTATGCCAGTTCCAGCCCTGTTTCACCGAAACTTTTAGAGGCCGCATCAATTGAATGGCGTTGATCCGCTGTTTTGTACTGCCATAAAGACTCGGAAGACATCATCGACGCTCATCTTTTCACCGGAAGTTGTAGACACGAAAGGCAGTCACTGGTATGATTTCGAGACTTGCAGGCACCAATTCGACCAAAGTCCAGTTTCATCACGAACAGATACTGGCTTAATCAAAGATTCTCAACGACAACAACGGAACACACCTGGAAATGCAGACGAGAGCATATGGACACGTCGACCTCTGAATGCAATCGGTTAGTGCATTTCCTTTCTTTCGTTATAGCCGTCTTTTTCTCCCTTTCAGACCGGTGACTTTCTTTAATCTCGTCAGTTGAGCATTGCATCTGACTCCCATCTGTTTCGGTGTGCGATCTCTCAGGTCAAAGCATATAAAGACGTATTCCGGAATGCTTAGTTGAGACAACCCCCGTCTAAGCCTCCCACTAAACATCGTGAATTTGAGGTGGTATTACGTACCGCATGGCACTCTCTCTTCGATCCAACGTCGAGCCTATCGATCCTAGCGAGGTACCGCTCGTGGTTGCAAGTACAACCATCACACAGTATTTTCAAGTAGCAACTGTCACTATTTTGGTCTATGATACTAGTACGTGCAATACAACATGTTTGAGAGTGGTTCAACCAAGCTCACGGAAATCGAAGTGACTACTATGGACAAAGAGGTAGAGCCGTGTTTCCCTTTCATTTTCTGTGCAAAATAACGACGTGTTTTGTCTTCCAGGTTAAATTTTTCTGGGTATGCATTGCCATCAGGCTGCGTTCAGTTATTAAGCTGCAGGGCTGATGTCGCGATACATTGAAGAAACCCCCACAAAAAACCGTGAACATTGTTTATTTTGCGGTGCGTAACACACTGGCTAGCAGCTCGTTGACTAAGTAGCTGCAACATCATCAGAATCGATATATCGGAATCCTGGGAGCAGTCTCATTTCTCTTTTGTGAGCAATATTTATCATGTGGTTCTCTCTTCGAAGGGTCCTCTATTAACCACCATCGAAGGGAACTCGTACAGAGCAGATCTTCCATTGTAAGCTTTGCAGTTTCATTCCTACAAAATATATATTGACAGCATTTGTAGGTGTGAGTTGCAAAGTATCGAGGCTGAGTCGAGATCACTAACATCTCTCAGGTAACTTTGCTTATTGGACTCGGAATATTTCCAGTGAGTCACTCTTACTTGGTCGTGCAAGGTGCTTCTATGATAATGAATTTAGACTGGATTACGATTATCTCGATCGACTGTAAGTGCCGAAATAGAACGGTTTTTCAATTGACTTATAATTGATACAGACATCCTTATGATTCGTGTCCTTGCACTTTATTCCCAAGGTGAGTATAGCAGAACTTAACAAAGCTTCCATTCATTGCTTTTTAGACAGAAGACTATCAGTATGCCTCAAAGCACTGGTTGGATTGGAGGCGGCTTTCAAGTTGGGGATCTTGATTTATGCCACTTTAGCTGAAGACGGTAAGTCTCGTGTTCCGCCCGTGGTGTAAAACTTAGTTCGCATTTAGTTGCCATCGGAGGCCTTGCCAAAGGTGTCACAGTTTGCAGTGAAACCAATTTTGTCCGATGGCAATGGGGGCTCGTGGACTGGTGAGTGATCCAAGTTTGTATGAGCCGCATCATAGCTCAGTTGAAAATAGGATTATTCCGATGGTGTACGGACTCATACTTATGGCCTTAGCCCTGTACAAGGCAGCCGAGTTCTGGAGAATATCGGCTGGCTTCAAGGGATTCAAGCTTGTCAAAGTCCTTTTTGAGGACCAGCTGATTTATTTCATTCTGTGAGTTTGCATGTTTCCTCCTTAGCGGTCAGCTGACAACCTTGTTCAGTGCTGTTGCCTGCTCCATATTCAACGTACTGCAGCTCGTAATAGAAATATCGAATATATTTGTGGCAGATGTCCTTAAAGCTCTTGGAAATCCGTCTTTCCTCTGTGTCCTTGGAAGTCGGATGCTGATCAACTTGAAGGAGGCAGGGGAGCAAGGACTCAATGAAGGGACGAGTTACAGGATGAGGTCGGTGAGCGAGATAGAGTTCGCTTAGTTCTGGAAGATATTGTAGGTCCTGTTTCGTCCAATCCGCCTACCACCCAGACATTTGATAATGATACGCAGAAGGCCGACTTGACTCGAAGACAATTAAGGGATGGACGTTGTGGCCCATGTTCACCACCTGACCTTATTTACTTGCAGTAGTGTCTGTCTCGTTTCTTTCAATATTAATCGTTTTGTTGTCATTCTGGATTTGTCTTTTTAAGACCATACCCAATCTTACATATATACATACGTTATTGCTGCTGCATTCTAATTAGAGTACTATTTGTTGAAAATTCGGCTTTGATGTGGAAGCAAAGGAGAATAATAATAATTTTTAGTCGGTTGCAAGATGGTACGCGTGGAAGCCGAACGAGGATGAGAGATATACAAAGCAAACCAGCGTCGAAGGTTGAGCATTACGAAGAATGGTACTATAGAATGAGACGATCTGCGAAGGAGGCTCTTGGTTCGAACAGAAGAAACAGCGTTTTTAAGAACAGGCAGGCGGTGAGCATGCGCGAGGATGTACAGTACAGGAGGAAAAGAAAATCACGACGATCGAGAGAATATCCAGATGGCAAATACTTGACACAAAGCACTCAGGATAGTAATCGTTTGTAGCATCTTCAAAGAACAAATCGTCGACGCCAGCTTACAATAGTTATCGATGAAAAAAAAACAGTGAAGAGGCCTGTGCGGGCTCCTTAGATGTTTGTTACCGTTAGAGAGGAGGCAAGGAGTGAACTAGCACGGCAAATTCCGATTTCAACTTTTCAGGTTCAATGGCGCTTCACTCATTGACCAACTACCTCACACCTGTTCAAAGAACGTCGAATCAACATTGCAGATTTACGTGGCTTCGTTCCTGCGTCGCCTTATCGACGCGCTCGGCGCCTTATCGTCGTCGGCCTTTCGTCGTGTGTGCGAGACGGTGGATTTGAGGAGAACGGCCTGCCACGTAGCACTGGGCTGAGCGACTTGAAAAGCGCGTCAGGCTCGGAGGTCGAAAAGTTTATCGTGATCCAGGTGGGCCCACTGCATCTTACTCTTTGTTTACCAGCTGCTGACTGTAGATGATTTTAGATCGAAATACCGCAGGCGCAACAATCATGCCTGCCTCTTGCACATCCGCGACGAAAATCATTCACGGCGGTACATGTCGATACTCCTTCGATACTTGCCCAGACGCATGATTAGAGCTGTATTACGCCCAAATGGCTGTTGTGTCGATCTCAGGAATGGTACTAGAAGAGTATGGGGAAGCGAGGAACATCCTGGATTTGATGCAGAAAAACATGGCGGCGTGGAACAGGCTGTCGGTGGGGCGCGTTTCGTTCATTCGTGCGTTTCCTCGGATCTTATTCTTGATGTTCGACTCATCCGAACTCACAGGTGTCTTTCTGCTACGTGGTCGACAACCAGTAAGCCGTCGGGACAACTGCGATTAGTATGTCGTCTGCCCATGTGAAAGCTTGTGCGTTGATAGATGGCGGTTTCAGCGGACATTTGCTCTTCTTCGGCCTGAAAGCAACCATCTCGCGCGAAAAGAGTCATTACCGACGTCGCGGACGTCTTGTTCCTGAACGTTCTCGTCTGGCTTTTGCAGCGATGGTGAAGTACCACCGCGACGAGTTCAACAAATAGCTTCGTGATTCAAATGAGTTGGTCAGTGAATATGGCAATGCGACGCTGCTGCTCGCGCTTCCGTATGTGCAGTAACGCTGTTAGTTCATCTCATCTCGTTCCCTGAGAGTGATCAAACTAAAATCATTATCCCTAAAAAGCAGTTCTCGGCCTATGCACGACGATGTGAAGGGCTGGTTCACTGATTTTATCTCCCGCCTGGGTTGCGCCGCAGTCTCTTCCTCCTTTCGCCTTACCTAACGCTCGTGTCGCTGAAAGGTATCCTCGTCTGACTAGCAAGGAATGATCAAGGCCTGGACAAAGTCACTGACATGAAACACGTATCTGAAGACAGAGATGATCTGTCCACTGAGGCGATGACGAAAGTAGTCAAGCGTATTGGAGATATTCTGAGTTCCCATCGTATCTCCGTCGTACGAAACGCACCTGCGCTGTCCTTCTCTCTTCTCGCACGCACAAACAGAACACATACACTCTTCACCACCTGGGTGCTTCGCTCAGGGGCATGAAACTGAGGGGTCTGGTCATTTGCTCAGTTGTTGTCATGTGGTTTGGCTTGTATCTTATGGATTACAGATACATGAATATTAGGTATCGATGCACGCTCGTTTTTTTGTTCTGGGTCCAGTGTACGCTTCGTTCCAGGGCTTTTGGCCAGTCTCGTTATAACCTAAATCAAGATACGACTGTTGATGCGACTTCGCGAGGATGACGGAGACGAGTCTGCGACCTATTAGGAGTCGAAGCATTGGTATGCCCGCCGAGACGAGATGGCGAAATCTATTCGCCTGGATACGCCAGAACTACTCTTGCCTTCCGGCCGAGTTTAACGCTCACAGCTTAGTTTGACGATCGTTTTTCCTGCCAACTATCTGTCCACAATGTGCCTGAAGGGAATCCTCACAGAACTTGTGGAGACAGCCTTGAGCCACAAGCTCAGTTTCTTTGCTCGTCTGTTTTCGTACAATGCTACCACTGCTGCATTTAATCACAAAATTATGACGTGTCAATCAGACTGCCTTCCGGTCCATCTTACGATCCATTCATTTCCGGATGCGCGTTTATTGCAAGCGAATTCCGTCACAACTGCTATCGCTACTGAGATAAATCCTGTGTAAAAATTCCTCGCCACTCATCAGAATCATACCTGGACCAACGCAAATGGAACAATTTTTATAATGCTTCTGTGCAAGTGTCAACATGCCAACCACGAGACATCTATGGACTGTAGCAGCACGACGAGAAAAGCGCTGATAGCTCAGAGCGACATGGCTGGAAGTGACTTGTTAAAACTGAGTCTGGCAGAAGAGATCTCAAGCTCGCTCTAAAATATGTATATATGCTCTACACAATACATGCTACCACAGACTTCCAGTCGCGTCTGATCATCAATATCACTTTAGTACTGGTTCGCTTCACAATTTTCGGACCCGACATGTTCGACGAACACTCGCGGTATGACTTACACCGTGCAGCCGTGCCGCACCCGGTGCAACCTCGGCCCGCCCTGGATCTGTGTGTTAAGCGTAGAGGGAGGGGCATCACAGGTCTCTCGGGAGTCGGTAACGGGGAAGGGTACAGCCGTTCTGGCGTGCATGAGAACGGTACTGGAGACGAAACGTCTGCTGGGCAGTTCGGCTCTGAGCGAGCGGCGCACTCCTATGGTAGTGTAGGTAGGCTGGCCTGGTTGAGATCGACGTAGTCCTCGAGGGGCGACGGAAGACCGGTTCCGAGGAAGAGCTGCGCTGTGCTGTCGACGATCGGGGAGAAGGAGTACTCGTCGAGTGCTAAACGCGGGGTAGGAGCAAACTGTTCTTCAACTCCGGCTGACATCGAGAAGTCGGAAAACATGGTAGACAATGATGGAGACTGCGCAGCGGTGTCGAATGGATGGGGATTCCCGAAGAGTCCGAGAGCGTTTCTGCAGCTGTCGTTGGGAGAACCCTCGCTTTTGTCAGGAGTGACTGGAGTGGGTGCGCTCGGGCACGAAAACGGAGACGAAAAGTCAAAGGCGGAGAACGGCGAGAGGTAGGACATGGGCGAGTAATCTCGTGATTCCGGAATGCTAAGCTGGATACCCCGCGGGGAGACCGTAGACGGAGTTTGGAACTGGGACAGCGACTACGGACTTGACGCGCTGAATGGTGAGTCAAAGAACGGGGTCGGAAAGCTGGCCATATGAATAATCAGAACGCAAGGCGAAGAAAGGCCTAAAATCTAAACGTGACATACAGATCATTCTGCTGTTCTCGTCCACCGCATCCCAATGCACCGTCCAGCTCAAATTTCTCCATGGGCGGATGCACGCCAAAGCCACCGAACCCGAGCGAGCCAACGGAATCGAAGACCGTATCGAGCCGAGTGTCGCGCATCAGGTCGTACTCAGCCTGCTCTGCAGAGCTGAACGTGCCGTACACATCAGGGGAAGACGAGGAGTTGGGAAAATGCATGGCGGCGATGGCAGATTACAGAAAGGTGAGCTAGCCAGGTGAGAAACCGTGAGCGGGTAAAGGTGAGGGGCAGGACAACGCAGCCATTTCCTTTGTCTTTATATGCGCACAAAAAGGAGAGTGGTAGAGGAGGAGAGTGGGACATGTGGGATGCGAACGCGTCCTTTGTAGAGTGTTTTGGGACGCGAAAGAGGCGAAGCAGTACCAAAACAGGGAATTTCAGAACACGAGGCTCGCAAGTTCTTTTGTGGAAGACGCGGTCCTCGTCCCGGTCACCGTACAAAGGACTTTCGCATGTTGCCCTACGCGTCAATGTTCTTTGTCTCGAGACCGAGCTTGAATCTTTTAGTTGTCCATCCTATGCCAACAAGTTGCCTTGGTTCACCAGCTTTTCAGGCATCAATTTTCATAAGAACTAAAGCCTCGTCGGCGGTCCCTTTGTCGACGTACTTGCACAAAGCAACTAGAGTCTGGTACTGCGGGCATTCCAGGTGTTAGGAGTAGTGATCGACATCACCCGATTTGGTAGTACACATATAATCTGAACGTTCGCCTTCTTGCCACCTCAGTCTTAAACCACGAAAGACTGAGGTGAGTGTCTCTCTTAACTTTCAATACCTTAACTAGCAACCTAATATTGTCATGTAGTTCATTGTTTTACAGTAGTTTAATAAATGATCTTAAAACGAAAGACTGAGTTCATTGTTTTACAGGTTATGAGCCTTGCCCGCTCACTTTGACCACTGCGTTACATCTTTTTGTTAAATACTGATTATATGGTATGAACTCGAGGAGAGTTGCATAGAAATCACGAAGCACTACCGGATTTCGATTTGGATCCATGGTTGTTGAACTCGAGGGAGAACGTTCACGACCAAACAATGACTGATTCGAGTGGCACAACATCGTCACACTTTGTTCCCAGTGAATTAAACTCATTATTCAACGGGACCTTGACCCCTTTACTTTCACACACTGTCAAAATGTCTTCCTACTCTGGTGCAGAACCATATATGCATGGAAGCGATTACTTTTCACCTTCAATGTCTAGCGGTGCTACCACTCCATCTCACTCTCGAAACCCATTTAGAACCCCTAGTCAATCTTCAACACCGAACATACCGTTCCCGCTTCCTAAAACCTCGCAAACAGTCACGTCATCTACAAGTTATCAACCGAAGTCAGAGGAGTACAAAATTGAGAAGTTCATGAAAGACCAAATACTTAAACCGTCCAGTTCAAACTTCTTTGCGTGGTGAAGTGTCCAAGAAATCATCCTAAGAAGCCATGACTGGTATGCTCATGTGATGGGATTAGAGGCATGTCCAGACCCGTCCCATGGAATCAACGAGTATTGTTGGTGGCACAAGATCGATCAGTTGACAACATCCCAATTGATGATGAATATGGATTTTACCTTATTTCACCAACTCAATATGAGGTGCAAAACGTCAGCTGAGCTGTGGAAGACATTAAACGAGCATTTTGGGAGACAGTCTGTCCAGGCATCTGCTGATGCCAGCGAACAGCTAAGGTCAAAGAAGATTCAAGTCGGAGAGTCAATGAGAACTCACATAGACGAGCTCAGAAGGCTCTGGAGTGAATACATCGAGTATGGTGGCGTTCTTAGCGACTCAGAATGGCATGCAATCCTTGTCAGATCCTTGGCCCAACACCCCAAGTGGAAACGATCGATTCCACTAGCGAATATCATTGTTGACCTGGAACAGTTTATCTCCACACTGGAGCTCCAAGAGACGCAAGGATTTGGTGATAACACAACATCAGAAGCTGCCCTACAGACACAAAATCAGCCGAAGCGAGTCAATACAAATTCTGGAAGAACAAAACTCACTTGCATGAACTGTGGTCGGACTAGGCATACTGCTCCATATTGCTTCGCTCCAGGGGGAGGAGCCGCCCATCGTCAGCCTTTGAACTACAAGATTCCTCCACACATGGTAGAAAAGGAACGAGCAAATCTTACTGCACAGCTTAACGAACTGGACAAGCATGAAAGCTCAATGACTCCGGATGTCGAGTTGGCTCTACTGGCCACTATCTCCCCAGAATTCGCTCTGATGACTGCGGAATCTTCGCTCAACTCGGGCTCTTGGTTACTGGACTCTGGGTCATCCTCCCACTTGACGAGTGCTTGCGCCAACTTTGTAAAATATACTCCTATGCAGCCGATCAATATTTGAATGGCTAGGAAAGGACTCACTGTTCAAGCTGTAGGTCAAGGAACCATATTGGTGCGCTTCTGGGTTGGACAAAAGTCGGTCCTAGTGAATATTGAAGGGGTCCTTCACGTTCCCCTCCTTGCCCATAATCTTCTATCACTAGCTAAACTTGATCAGCGTGGGATCGAGTTTAGGTCGACAAAGGGGAAATGTTACCTTTCAAAGGATGGTGTTACTTTCACCAAAGGATTGACTGTCCAGAACCAGTGGTCCATGTGGGTGTCTGTCAGTACTGTTTGTCAAGAAGCCGTGAATCTTGTCTCAAGTTGAGCAGATGTCTGTCAACCATTGCAGGTTTGGCACCAGTGCCTTGCACACTTGAACTTCAATCACGTCAAGGAAATAAACCGAGATTCGACAGTAGATGGAATTGAACTCATGTCAAACTCTCTCAAAGGCAAATGCAAAGCCTGTGAAGTCGGAAAGATGACAGCCACGCATGCGGAATCGCAGGACATGAGGGCCCATCAACCTGGCAAAGTGATACACGCAGATATGGAATACATGGGTCATAAGTCTTTTTCGGGAGCTGAACTCTCACTTAAGTTCATTGATGAATTCTCCAACTTTGTCTGGGTGTTTGCAGTTGTCAATAAGGAAGCAAAGACCATTCTCGGGCATTGGATGAACCTTTGTGCTGAGTTCCAAAACCAGTTCTCCCTATCTGTCAAAGCTCTCCATACTGATAATGGGACTGAATTCATCAATAACGAAATGAATGCCTTCAATCAGTCTCTCAGGATCTGTCATCACTTGACAGTTGCATACAGGCACGAAATGAACGGCCGTATTGAGTGACTCAATCGCACAGGATCGGATGCCGTTCAGTCGATGCTCGAATTCAGTCAATTACCAAGAATCTATTAGGCAGAGGTGTACCAGACTTTCGCCTACATCCATGATTAGACTGCAGTGTCCTCAATCCCTCATGAAACCCCATATCAGGTCCTCCTTAAATGTAAACCTGATCTCACCCATGTCCACATCTTTGGGTCTCCTGCCTATACACGTATTCCTCCTGATATGTGCCACAAGCTAGATGCAAAGGCTATTAAGTATCTACTTGTTGGATATCATGAAGATGCTGCTTACAAGTTGATTGACCTGAATACATGCCATGTCATTTGGTCTCGAGACGTCGTGTTTGATGAGCTTGGTAATTTCCTACTTTCTAAATCCGGAAACATGTCAGGCATGGAGCTGAAGCTCCCATTGCCTGACTCCTTGGTAACTGACACCCCTCTGCTTCCATGTCGCTTGGATTGCCTTCGTCAAATTCAATCTAAGCGAGATTTATCTCAAAAGGTTCTCTTAGCCAGTGCCCCGATCTACATTCCTCAATCTGCTGCTGACGCTTTCCGCTCCGAACAAGCAGATCAATGGGAAAAGGCGATGCTCTACAAAGTGACGAAGCTCACGGAACTGGTTTTATGGTCAATTCAATGAACGACCCTGTATGCAGTCTCAAGAAAGCCCTATATGGCCTTCGGCAAGGTGCTAGAGCTTGGTCCGAACACTTTTCACAAAAATTACTTTCCATGGGTTTCAAACATTGCGTCTCAGCTCCCTCAGTTTATGTTCACTCTGACACAGAAGGTGAAACTATCCTTGGGACTCATGTCGACAACTGTACAGGGTCATGTAGTTCTAAGAACTCTGGTGGCACAACAGAAGCACTTTGCTTTAAAAGGCAACTTGCTGAACATTTCAAGTTCAAGGAGAAGGATACCACCAAGTGAGCGAATCTGCTTGGCCTGATGGTATTCTATAATGAAGAAGAAGGTTACGTCAAACTATCTGGGGCTCAAAAGATTGATCGTGTGCTAGCTCACTATGGGATGGTAAACACAAACGTGTGCAGAACTCCGATGAACAAAAATGCGCTATCCCTCTTTGATGATGATAGATCTGAACCCCCAGCGACCTCTCCGTGGCCTTATGGCCAGCTCATTGGCAAACTCCTGTGGCTAGGTTCTGTACTGCGCATTGACATTGCCTTTGCCGTCAATTTTCTAGCCCAATTCACGCAAAACCCAAAAGAGATACATTGGGAAGCAGCTAAACGTGTATTGCGCTACCTCAAAGGCACCCAAGACTTAGGCATTGTGTTCCACTCAGGAGGAGACAGTCATCCCATCGGTTACTCGGACTCAGACTATGCTGGCAATAGATCAGACCAAAAATCAATCACTGGCTATGTCTTTATGCTCAATGGCAGACCAATCGACTGGCGCACCAAGAAACAAACAGTAGTCACTAAGTTGACCGCTGAAGCAGAATACATTGCCATTTCTACCTGCGCTACAGAAGCAATATGGCTGCATCATTTCTACCAAGAAATCGGCCGTCCATTTGGCGATGATCCAACCATTATCCATGTAGATAACTTGCCGGCTATAGAACTCACGAAGGATCCTGTCTACCTTTCTAAAACCAAACATATAGACATCCAAGTGCATCACATTTGTGATGAGGTGGCTAACCACCATATCTCTTTGTTTCATATTCCCGGTGTCGAAAACTCTGCGGACATTCTCACAAAACCACTAGACCCAGAACCGCATGAACATTGTGTTCGTCTTCTTGGAATGCTTTAATCTCCCAAACTTTTCACTTGACTCTCATTTATTCTCATTCTCACTCCAAACCGTGCAATGAGGGGGAGTGTTAGGAGTAGTGATCGACATCGCCCGATTTGGTAGTACACATATAATCTGAACGTTCGCCTTCTTGCCACCTCAGTCTTAAACCACGAAAGACTGAGGTGAGCGTCTCTCTTAACTTTCAATACCTTAACTAGCAACCTAATATTGTCATGTAGTTCATTGTTTTACAGGTAGTTTAATAAATGAGTCTTAAACCACGAAAGACTGAGTTCATTGTTTTACACCAGGCGATGCCTTTCTTTTCCTGTTCGCATCTCCTAATCGGACCGGACCGACTCGACGACTTTCCTCACCTTTGTGTGACGAATATCGCTCTTTCAAGTTGACGAAGAACTTTCGCCAAAGATCCGACATCCTGTGCAAGAAGCCACTTCCTACGGGCGCGGTGCATGGCATGATGATCGCGTGAACCTGACTCAGCTGAGTCGCCTTTGTGTCGCTTACCCGAAACGTGTCTGAATCATTTGATTGTTTTGTGAAAGGGAGAATCTATTTGATTCCGATTAGGCTTGAGGGATATCAGCTTTCATGTCCATCCACTCCGTATGTGCCGGGCACCAATGCACTTTTGATGGTCAACTCGCTCAGCTCAACGACCCGACTCCGTTTCATTGTCAGGCAGATCCTTGCAAGGCACGTTTACTCTTCCTCATATCTGATCTTGATCAAGCGCCATCACATCCGTATCTGGTAGACAATGGCGAGGATGCGTTTCGATATAAGTCCTGCGTTTGTTGATCAAAGAAAGTCTTACGACTCCCGCGAGGATATTGCTTGCCTTTTCGGGTGGTCAATAGAAAAACAGCGGCAGGAATGCAGATGGAAGCCTACGGATGGCGACGCCAACGTATGGATCCACTACTAGGGCTGACAAGTCACTCCTTACTATTATGCAAGACTTTTCCAGGTTGTTATCCAACTGAGAGAATCAAACTTGTTGTCTTCTTCTAGTTTCGTGCGCGAGGCCTCCATATTCGTAGACTGAAGTACTGGCTCGATCGAGTTCAGCGAAACAAGCTCACGAGACTAACTTAGGACGCCTGTTGTGAGCATCAGAACTAGCACTGCTTAGAGGCGTTAAATCCACTCACTTATGCCTTGTACGCTACCATCTCGCTTTACCTCTGGCAAGCCGAGCACAATCTCCAATAACTCAAAAACCAACTTTATAGACGACCTACTTGTAAACGCGAGTCCGTCTACCCAAGTCTTCGAAGCGGTCTCCTTTACGAGCTCCTTTATGTTGTTTTCGGATTGCGCTTAGGAAGAACTCTTTCGAATCGGCATAGTAAACAGTCATAGCTCAGCTCGAGAATTTCTGCGGAGTGGTTGTCGAGAGCGAGGTGAAGGTCAAAACCTCATGGAACCTAGCGCCAAAGCAGTGCTTGAATTTCGATACGCGTAGCTATTTCCTTGGCTGGATAGCTTTTGTAAAACGCTGCTGCCACGTCCAGTCGCAAGCTACCCACACGACAAATCTGGGTTCTATGTAGCGTGAGACTCGTTTAGTGCGAAACGCTTTGTGGATGCCCAGCTTCACGTGCAATCACACGGAATTTGCCGATATGATCTTGTTGATCGTCGTTGCTCTCGTCCGCCATAAGCGAGTGCTTCGTATGCTTCATGAATGATGAAACAAAGCTCTCTTTGTTGGTGGATCGAGTCGCCGTTGTCGTTGCTATCTCTAATCTAATATAGCAGGCAGTTCCGATGATGCTCGAGGAAAGGTCATGGCACACATTAAGAAACGAATATTTCGACCTCAGGCGAGACCTCACGGCCCCATCTTCAGAACATCCGATTGAGTCCATACAAGTATAGTGCTGCTAAGCACGTATCTCGGGTACAATGCGAAGCGCTAGAGGTGAGCGGATATCTCAGATGTGCAGCATCTTCTATCGAGACGATTCACTGTTGTTCTCCTACCCGTTCACAAACAGAATTGTGTATGAAGCTTGTGCCTCTTCTAGCAGTATATATAATAGTCGTCTGCGCCTCCGAGCAAGAAGTATTCGCATTCAAATCTACCTCTGGTCATCCCGAACCAAAGCAATCTTAGTTACCATAATGGCTCTCTCTCTTCGATCCGATGTCGAGCCTATCGATCCTAGTGAGGTACTGTCCTGGGTTTCAGGAATAACTATCGCGCAGTATTTTCAAGTAGCAGTTGTCACTCTTTTGGTCTATGACACCAGTACGTCTAATGAATTATGTTCAAGCGTGTTTCAACGAAGCTTACGGCTATCGAAGTGATTACAATGGATAAAGAGGTAAAGCCGAGTTACTCCTCATCTTTCTCTGCAAGCGAATGACGCATTATTTCTTCCAGGTCAAATATTTCTGGGTATGTATTGCAGTGGGTCCGCCTCGTGCTGTTATGCAGCAGTGCTTATGTCGGATAATTTGAAGACAATTCCACGGAGAACCGTGAATATTGTTTATTTTGCTGTGCGTAACACACTGGCTAGCAGCTCATTGACTGAGTAGCTGAGACGTAATCAGAATCGTTATATCGGGCTCCTGGGTGCAGTCTCGTTACTCTTTTGTGAGCAGTATTTATCATGTGGTTCTCTCTTCGAAATGTCCTCTATTAACCACCCTCGAAGGGTACTCGTACAGAGCCGATCTTCCATTGTACGTTTCGCAGTTTTATTCCTACAAAATATATATTGACAGCATTTGTAGGTGTGAGTTGCAAAGTCTCGAGGCTGAGTCGAGATCATTGACATATCTCAGGTAACTTTGCTGAATGGACTCGGGATATTGCCAGTGAGTCGCTCACACTTGGTCGTGCAAGGTGCTTCTCTGACAATGAATTTAGACTGGATTACTGTCATCTTGATTGACTGTAAGTGACGAAACAGGATGGTTTTTCAATTGACTTATAATTGATACAGACATCCTTATGATTCGTGTACTTGCACTTTATTCCCAGGGTGAGTATAGCAGAGCTTAACAAAGCTGCCATTCATCGCTTTGCAGACAGAAGGCTATCAATATGCCTCAAAGCACTGCTTGGATTGGAGGCGGCTCTCAAGTTTGGGATCTTGATTTATCTCGACGTGGATGAAGACGGTAAGTCCCGCGTTCAGCCCATGCTGCAGAACTAAGTTCACATTTAGTTGCCGTCGGAGGCCTTGCCAAAGGTGTCACAATTTGCGGTTCAAACAACTTTCTCCCATGGCGATGGGGGCTCGTGGACTGGTGAGTGATCTAAGGCTGTATGAGCCGCATCATTGCTCAATAAAAAATAGGACTATTCCGATGGTGTACGGACTCATACTCATGGCTTTAGCCCTCTACAAGGCTGCCGAGTTTTGGAGAATGTCGGCTAGCTTCAAAGGATTCAAACTTGTCAAAGTCCTTATTGAAGATCAATTGATTTATTTCATTCTGTGAGTTTGCGTGTTTCCTCCTTAGCGGTCAGCTGACAATCTTGTTCAGTGCTGTTGCCTGTTCCATATTCAACGTACTGCAGTTCAAAATAGAAATATCGAATGTATTTGTGGCAAATGTCCTTGAAGCTCTTGGAAATCCGTCTTTCCTCTGTGTCCTTGGAAGTCGGATGCTGATCAACTTGAAGGAGGCAGGGGAGCAGGGACTGAATGAAGGAACAAGTTACAGGATGAGGTCCAGGTCGGTGAGCGAGATAGAGTTCGCTTAGTTCTGGGAAATATCGTAGGTTCTGTTCCGTCCAATCTGCCCATCCAGACATCTCATATTGATACGCAGGCGGATGACTGGTCTCGAAGGAAATTAAAGGGATGGGCGATATGACGATTGTTTTTTGGGATTTGATACTATTTATTAGCAAATTGTGGCTGTCTCGTTTCCTAGACCCGTTTATTGCCGTTTTCTGGATTCCTTTTTAAACCATACCCAAATCATACATATATGTTGCGGCTGCTGTATTGTAATTAAAGTATTATTTATTGAAAACTCGGCTTTGACCAGGAAGCAAAGGAGGATAATAAGAGCTACTTTGTCGGTTGCAAGATGGTACGCACAGAAGCCAAGCCAAAATGAAAGATGTACACAGGAAACTAGCCCCAAAGGTTGAGCGTCACGAAGGAGCCGACCTGCGAAGAAAGCTCTCGATTCGAACAGAGAAAACCGTGCTTTTACGAACACGAGGCGATTATTACTATTATGCACGATGATGTACAGGAGGAAAGGAAAGTTTCAGCGATCGAGGGAACGGTCGGAGAATAGCGTGTACTCGACACGAAACATTGGTCGATGATCCTTAGGACGAAAAGTGCTGTAAAGACATATATGACCTCTTTAGAAGTTCGTCTTCAGCAGCTTTCGCGAGAAGTGAAGGACAGAGCGAGAGGGTTAGATGGTGGAGGTAGAGACTGACCAGTCTACCAGCGCGGCAAATTCCGATTGGGAGCAATTCATTCAAATCGGCCTCGCTCATGAGTCGGAGTCATGGACCACCGACGTCCGTCCAAAAGGCAAAACTAGATGTTGTGAATGTCGTTCAGCATTGCAGATCTACGTGGCTTCGTTCCTGCCTCACCTTATCAATGCGCTCTGTGCCCTCACTGTCGGCCCTGCTGTGTGGATGTGAAGAGAACGGCCTGCCACGCAGCTTTCAGCTGAGCGACTTGAAGTGCGTTGGGCTCGGAGCTCGAAGAGTTTATCGTGAACAAGGTGAGCCCGCTGCATCTTACTTTTCGTTTGCCAGCTACCGACTGTAAATGATTTCAGATCGAAATATCGCACTTACGCTGTATGCGCCTTTCATGGCTGCCTCTAGCACGTCGCGACGAAATTGTGCACGGTGGTACATGCCGACGCTCCTTCGACACTTTCCCAGATGCGTGACCGGAGCTGTACGCTTAAATGGCTGCCGTGTCGACCTCGAGCAAAGAAATCGTGCAGGAAGAGTGTTGGACGGTGGGGAATCTCCTGGGTTTGATGCAGAAAAGTATGGAGGCGGTGGAACAGGCTGTCGGTGGGGCACGTCTCGTTCCTTTGTATGTTTTCTTCGAATCTTGTCCTTGATGTTCGACTCATCCGACTTCGCAGTAGTTCTTCTGCTACATCGTCTACAACTAGTAGGCCCTCAGGCCGAACTGCGATCGATACGTCGTTCATCCATGTGAGGGCTTGTGCGTTGACAGATCGTGCTTTCAGCGGACATCTGACTCGCGCGCAAAGCGTCATCACCACCGTCGCAGACATCTTGTTACTGAACGTGCTCGTTTGGCTTTTACAGCGATTCTGAACTACCACCGCGTCGTGCTCAGCAATTCGCTTCGTGATTTAAACGAGTTGGTCAGCGAACATGGCGATGCGCCGCTGCTGCCCGCGCTTCGGCATATACAGCCATCTCATCTCATTCCGTAGGAGGGATCGTACTGAAATCATTGACGACGGAAAACAGTTCGTGACCGATCCACGACGATGTGAAGGGTTAATTTGCCGATTCTGTCACCCGCCTTGGTCGCATCGCGATCCCTCGCTCCTTTCGTCTTACCCACTGTTCGTGTCGCTAAGTGGTGTCGTCGCCTAACTAGCAAAGGATAACTAGGGCCCAGACAAAGTCACTGACATGGACGTCGCAATTGAAGATGGACATGATCTGTCCACCGAGGTTGTTGTCATGTGCCGAAGCGGTATGAGACTGGTTTGGCTTGTATCTTATGGATTACGGATACATGAATATTAGGGTGTCGATACACGCCCGTTTTTTTATTCTGAGCCCAGTGCACGTTTCGTTACAGGGCTTTTGGCCACGCTCGTTATAACCTGGATCAAGATACGACTGTTGATGCGACTTGGCGAGGACGACGGAGGCGAGTTTGCAAGCAATCCAAAGCCGAGACATCGGTATGCCCGCCGCGACCTGCCAAACGATTTGTTCAGGACGCGCCTGAAGGAAAATCTCGCGGGACTTGCGGAGATAGAACCTTGAGCCGCAATGCAGTTTCTTCGCTCGTCCGCTTTCGTACCATGCCCCCACTAACATCGGCGCATTTAATCACAAAATTGCTACGCGTCAATAAAGCAGCCTTCCAGTCCATTTTACGAGCCATTGATTTCTGGATGCGCGTTTATCGGTAGCGAGTTCCGTCATATCTGCTGTTGCTACTGCACACACTCCAAAACATGTACATGCACTATACAATACACACACTACCACGGACTTTCAATCACGTCTGATCATGAGGATCACTTCAGTACCGGTCCTCTTCACTTTTTGGATGCGACCTCTCGAGAGACTGTTCAAAAGAAAAGACATCATCCATCTGAGTCGCCTGGAAATCTTTCCGCTAAAGGCAGTCGTTGAAGCGATTTCAAGGATTCCAGGCTGTAACTCAAACAAAGTTCAGTTCCATCACGAACAGAATACCGTCATTCTCGGAGACAAGAAGCCATTTTCAGATCCATCTAGGACGATGGTGAAGCATGTGGACACGTCGACTTCAGATTGTAAACGGTCAGAGCACTACTTTCTTTCGTCGTAATTGTTATTGTCGATTTCTCAGTCTGATGATCCTTTTCAATCGTGTCACTGAGCAATACATCTGGCTCCTGTCTGTTCGATGTGTGACAAACCAGACATTGCATATAAAGACGCATTCCTGAAGGCTTCGTAGAGGCAAGCCTCGCCACGCCTCCCTCTAGTCATCGCGAATTGAACCAGCCTTGCTTACCGTAATGGCACTCTCTCTTCGATCCAACGTCGAGCCTATCGATCCTAGCAAGGTGCTGTTCTTTGCTGCAGAAACGACCATCGCTCAGTATTTTCAAGTGGCAACTGTCACGATCTTGGTCTATGATATCAGTATGTACAATGCATCATGCTCAAGACTACTTGAACAAAGCTCACGGTTATCGAAGTGACTACAATGGATAAAGAGGTATAACCGCTTTCCCCCTTCATTCACTGTGCAAAACAATGACGTATTTGGTCTTCTAGGTCAAATATTTCTGGGTATGCATTGGCGTCAGGCTGCCTTCAGTTATTAAGCTGCGGTGCTGATGTCAAGATACAATGAAGAAACCCCCACGAAAAACTGTGAATATTGTTTACTTTGCGGTGCGTAACATAACGGCTAGTCACTCGTTCACTGAATAGCTGAGACGTCATCAGATTCGATATATCGGACTCCTGGGCGCGGTCTCTGTTATCTTTTGTGAGCAATATCTCACCATGTTATCATCTCTTCGAAACATCCTTTATTAACCACCGTCGAAGGGGACTCGTACAGAGCAGATCTTCCATTGTAGGTTTCGCAGTTTCATTCCCGAAAAACAAATATTGACAGCATTTATAGGTGTGAGTTGCTAAGTCTCGAGGCTGAGTGGAAATCATTGACATCTCTCAGGTAACTTTTCTCAATGGACTCGGGATATTGCCAGTGAGTCACTCATACTCGGTCGTGCAAGGTGCTCTTTTGACAGAAAATTTAGACTGGACTACTGTCATCTTGATTGACTGTAAGTGATGAAATTGAATGATTTGTCAATTGACTTATAATCGATACAGATATCCTTATGATTCGTGTCCTCGCACTTTATTCCCGAGGCGAGTATAGCAGAACTTAACAAAGCTGCGACTCATTGCTTTGCAGACAAAATGCTATCAATATGTCTCAAAGCACTGCTTGGATTTGGAGCAGCTTTCGGGTTGGGAATCTTGATTTATATCAATTTAGCTCGAGGCGGTAAGTCTTGTGTTCGGCCGGTGGTGCAGAAACTAAGTTCACATTTAGTTGCCGTCGGAGGCCTTGCCAAAGGTGTCCCAATTTGCAGTACAAACAACCTTGTCCCGTGGCGATGGGGACTCATGGACTGGTGAGTGATCCAAGGTTGTATGAACCGCATCATTGCTGAATTAAAAATAGGATTATTCCGATGGTGTACGGACTCATACTCATGACTTTAGCCCTGTACAAGGCAGCCGAGTTCTGGAGAATGTCGGCTGGCTTCAAGGGATTCAAACTTGTCAAAGTTCTTATCGAAGATCAATTGATTTATTTCATTCTGTGAGTCTGTGTGTTTCTTTCGTAGCAACCAGCTAACAACTTTATTCAGTGCTGTTGCCTGCTATGTATTCAATGTATTGCAGATCAAATTAGCAGTATCGAATATCTTTCTGGCAAACGTCCCAATATGTTTAGGGAGCCCATCTTTTCTCTGTGTCCTAGGCAGCAGGATGCTGGTAAACTTGAAGCAGGCAGGGGAACAAGGACTCAATGAAGGGACGAGTTACAGGATGAGGTCGGTGAGCGAGATGGAGTTCGTTTAGTTCTGAGAGATATTGTAGGTCCTGTTTCATCCAATCCGCCTACCACCCAGACATCTGATATTAATACGCAGAAGGCCGACTTGACTCGAAGGCAATTAAGGGATGGACATTGTGGCCTACTTTTGCCATTTGCCCTTACTTACTTGCAAAGTTGTCTGTCTCGTTTCTTTCACTCGTTTTGTTCTTGTTTTCTGGATTCCTCTTTTTTAGACCACTCCCAATCTTACATATATGCTGCGGCTGCTGCATTGTAATTAGAGTACTATTTGTTGAAAACTCGGCTTTGATGTGCAAGCAAAGGAGCATAATAGTATATTTTAGTCGGTTACAAGATGGTACGCATGGAAGCCGAACGAGGATGAGAGATATACAAAGCAAACCAGTGTATTACGAAGAATGATACTATAGAATGACGATCTGCGAAGGAGGCTCTTGGTTCAAACACAAGAAACAGCGTTTTTAAGAACAGGCAGGCGGCGAGTATGCGCGAGGATGTACAGTACAGGAGGAAAATAAAATATCCAGATGGCATATACTTGACACAAAGCACTCATGATAGTAATCATTTGTAGCATCTTCAAAGAGCAAATCTTCGACGCTAGTTTACAATATTCATCGATGAAAAAAAACATTGAAGAGGCCTGTGCGGGCTGCTTAGATGTTTGTTACCATTAGAGAGAAGGAGGCAAGGAGTGAACTAGCACGGCAAATTCCGATTTCAACTTTCCAGGTTCAACGAGGCGCTTCACTCATTGACCAACTACGTCCAATATCTTTCTTCACGCCCGTCCAAGGAGGAATGCTGGATGCCATGAATGTCGATTCAACGTTCCAGATTTACGTGGCTTCGTTCCCGCCTCGCCTTATCAACGCGCTCTGCGCCTTCGTCGTCGGCCTTGCTGTGTGTGAGACGGTGGATGTGAAGAGAACGGCCTGCCACGTAGTACTGGGCTGAGCGGCTTCAAGCGCGTCGAGCTCGGAGTTGGGGGAGTTTATCGTGATCCAGGTGCACTCACTGCATCTTACTCTTTGTTTACCAGCTACTGACTGTAGATGATTTCAGATCGAAATATCGCATTTACGCAGGCGCAACAATGTACACGTCTCTTTCATGCCCGCCTCTTGAACATTATTTGCGGCAGTACATGTCGACGCGTGACCAGGGCTTCGTTTCGCTCAAATGGCTGCTGTGTCGATCTCGAGCAAAGAAATCGTGCCGGAAGAGTGTGGGATGGCGGGGAATCTCCTGGATTTGATACAGAAAAACATGGCGGCGGTGGAACAGGCTGTCGGCGGGGCGCGTTTCGTTCATTCGTGCGTTTCATTCGAGTCTTGTTCTTGATGTTCGACTCATCCAACTTCACAGGAGTCTTTCTGCTACGTGGTCGACAACCAGTAAGCCGTCGGGACAACTGTGATTGGTACGGCGTCTGTCCATGTGAGAGCTTGTGCATTGACGGATTGCGCTTTCAGCGGACTTTTGCTCTTCATCAGCCTGAAAGAAACCATCTGACTCGCGCGAAAAGCGTCATTACCGACGTCGCGGACATCTTGTTCCTCAACGTACTCGTCTGGCTTTTGCAGCGATGGTGAAGTACCACTGCGACGAGTTCAACAAATAGCTTCGTGATTCAAATGAGTTGATCAGTGAATATGACAATGCGACACTGCTGCTCGCGCTTCCGTATGTACAGTAACGCTGTTAGTTCATCTCATATCGTTCCCTGGGAGTGATCGGACTAAAATCATTATCCTTACAAAGCAATTCTCGACCTATGCACGACGATGTGAAGGGCTGATTCACCAAATTTATCTCCTGCCTGGGTTGCGCCGCAGTTTCTTCCTCCTTTCGCTTTACCTAACGCTCGTGTCGCTGAAAGGTATCCTCGTCTAACTAGCAAGGGATGATCAGGACCTGGACAAAGTCACTGACACGAAGCACGCATTTGAAGATGGAGATGATCTGTCCACCGAGGCGATGACGAAAGTAGTCATGCGTATTGGACGATATTCTGAGTTTCCGTCGTATCTTCGTCGTACGAAATGTACCTGCGCTGTCCCCTTCTCTTCTTGCACGCACGGACAGATCACACACGCTTTTCACTGCCTGGGTACTTCGCTCAGGGTCATGAAACTGAGGGTTCTCATCATTTGCTCAGATGGTGTCATGTGCCGAAGCGGTACCAGACTGGTTTGGCTTGTATCTTATGGATTATGGATGCATGACTATTAGGGTATAGATGAACACTCGTTTTTTTTTGTTCTGGGTCCAGTGCACACTTCGTTACAGGGCTTTTGGCCAGTCTCGTTATAACCTGAATCAAGATACGACTTTAATGCGACTTCGCGAGGATGACGGAGGCGAGTCTGCAGCGTATTGGAAGTCGAAGCGTTGGTATCCCCGCAGAGACCAAATGACAAAATCTATTCGCCTAGATACGCCAGAAGTACTATTGCCTTCCGGCCGAGTTTAACGCCCACAGCTTAGTTTAACGATCGTTTTTCCTGCCAACTATCTATCCACGGTGTGCCTGAAGGGAATCCTCACGGAACTTGTGGAGACAGCCTTGAGCCACAAGCTCAGTTTCTTTGCTCGTCTGTTTTCGTACAATGCTACCACTGCTGCATTTTATCACAAAATTGCTACGTGTCAATTAGACTGCCCTCCGGTCCATCTTACGATCCATTCATTTCTGGATGCGCGTTTATTGCAAGCGAATTCCGTCACAACTGCTGTCGCTTCTGAGATAAATCTTCTGTAAAAATTCCTCGCCACTCATCAGAATTGTACCTGGACCAACACAAATGGAACAAATTTTTAATGCTTCTGTGCAAGTGTCAATATATCAGCCACGATACACCTATGGACTGCAGCAGCACAACGAAAAAGGCGCTGGTAGCTCAGAGCGACATGGCTGGAAGTGACTTGTTAAAATTGAGTCTGGCAGAAGAGATCTCAAGCACACTCCAAAATATGTATATGCACTACACAATACACGCCACCACGGACTTCCAGTCACGTCTAATCATCAAGATCAATTTAGCATTGGTTTTCTTTCCCATTTTCGGACCTGACATGTTCGCCGAAGACTCGCGGTATGCCATACACCGTGCAGCCGTGCCACGCACGGGGCAACCTCGGCCAGCCTTGGATTTGCGTGTGGAGTGACAAGGGAGGAGCACCATAGGTCTCTCGGGCATCGGTAACGGGGAAGGGTACAAACGTTCTGGCTTGCGAGAAGACGGACCTGTAGATGGAAGCATCTGCTCAGCAGTTTGGCTCAGAGCGAGCGGCGCACTCCTATGGTAGTGTAGGTAGGCTGGTCTGGTTGAGATCGACGTAGTCCCCAAGGGGAGACGGAAGGCCGGTTCTGAGGGAGAGCTGCGCTGTGCTGTCGATGATCGGGGAGGAGTACTAGTGTTCATCGAGCGTTAAACACGGGGTAGGAGCGAACTGTTCTTCAGCTCCGACTGACATCGAGAAGTCAGAAAACATGGTAGACAATGATGAAGACTGCGCAGCGGCGTCGAATGGATGCGGATTACCGAAAAGTCCAAGAGTATTCCCACCGCTGTCGATGGGAGAGCCCTCGCTTTTGTCAGGAGTGACTGGAGAGGGTGTGCTCGGGCACGAAAACGGAGAGGATAAGTCAAAGGCGGAGAACGGCGAGAGGTAGGACATGGGAGATTAATTACCTGACTCCGAAATGCTGAGCTGGATATCCCACGAGGAGACCGTAGTCGGAGTTTGGAGCTAGGATAGCGACGACGGATTTGACGCGCTGAATGGTGAGTCAAAGAACGGGGCTGGCCATATGAACAGTCAGAACACAAGGCGAAGAAAGGTATAAATTCTAAAGGTGACATACTGATCATTCTGCTGTTCTCGTCCACCGCATCCCAACGTACCGTCCAGCTCAAATTTCTTCATTGGCGGATGCACGCCAAAGGCACCGAGAGCGAGCCAACGGGATCAAAGACCATATCGAGCCGAGCATCGCGCATCAGGTCGTACTCAGCCTGATCTGCGGAGCTGAATGTGCCGTACACGTCAGGCGAAGACGAGGAGTTGGGAAAATGCATGGCGGCGATGGCAGATTACAGAAAGGTGAGCTAGCCAGGTGAGAAATCGCGAGCGGGTAAAGGTGAAGGGGGGGGGGGCATGACGACACAGCCATTTCCTTATCTTTATATGCGCACAAAAAGGAGAGCGGTGGGGAAGGAGGAGAGTGGGACATGTGGGATGCGAACGCGTCCTTTGTAGAGTGTTTTGGGACGCGAAAGAGGCGAAGCGGTTCCAGAAAAGGCAAATTCAGAACACGAGGCTCGCAAGTTCTTTTGTGGAAGACGCGGTCCTCGTCCCGGACACTGTACAAAGGACTTTTGCATGTTGCCCTACGCGTCAATGTTCTTTGTCTCGAGACCGAGCTTGAATCTTTTAGTTGTCCATCCTATGCCAAAAAATTCCCTTGGTTCATAATCTTTTCAGGCATCAATTTTCATAAGAACTAAAACCTCATCGGCAGTCCCTTTGTCGACGTACTTGCACACAGCCATCAAATTACGGTCTATGGGCATGCCAGGCGATGCCTTTCTTCTCCTGTTCGCATCTTCCTATTGGTCCGGACCGACTCGACCATTTCTCTCACCTTTGCACGACAAAATATCCGCTCTTTCAAGTTGACGAAGAACTTTCGCCAAAGATCCGACTTCCTGTGCAAGAAGCCGCAGACTGCGGATGCGGTGCATGGCATGATAATCGCGTGAACCTGACTCAGTTGAGTCGTCTTTGTGTCGCTTACCCGAAACGTGTCTCAATCATTTGATTGTTTTGTTATAGGGAGAATCCATTTACAGCCTTTTTCATAAGTCCTGCGACACGTGCATGTCACGTGAAATGAGCCGCGTCAGAGCCAAAGTGTCGAAAAATTAGAATGAATGCCTATTTTCTCTGTGAATTCTGCACAGTACCTGCTCATTAAGTACTCAAAAAAAAGGCACTGTTCTCAGGAGCAGAAATATGTAAAATAGGGAGCAATAAATTGACTGTGTAGGCGGGTGGAGATCAAACAAGTGCAGCTGGTCTGTTCTCTCACCCATTTCCACTGAGATTCAAAAATTATGGCTCCCCTACATCTACCTATAAAATTCTTTCCTGTGTCTGTAAATTAAGTATATAACTATACCAACATCTCCTGAAAGTTTGAAGCCAATCCATTCAGTATTCATGGTGCAGCAGCAAGATTTGTGTTCCACTTCAAGCTCTTTACACCCTCCTTTTCTCACAACAGGTCTTGCAGAGTAGAACACAAATCTTGCTGATGCACCATGAATACTGAACAGATTGGCTTCAAACTTGCAGGAGATGTTGGTATAGTCATATACTTAATTTACAGACACAGGAAAGAATTTTATAGGTAGATGTAGGGGAGCCATAATTTTTGAATCTCAGTGGAAATGGGTGAGAGAACAGACCAGCTGCACTTGTTTGATATCCACCTGCCTACACAGTCAATTTATTGCTCCCTATGTAGTGATTAACCATCACCTACGTGCCAGCTGAGTCTTTCCCCCCTCACTTACACTACTCCTTTGACTCCCTTTACCGGCCGCTGAACATTACTATCAATACATTCACAATCGGCAGCTGACCCTTTATTATAGTCCTTGGTATGGACATGATCGGATGGACAGACGTTGTACGAACTCATTCAGCACATGGACAACTGACTCTCGTGGGCACAGGTGGAAGGATTTAGGCAAGTCAGACAAGGACATGGGATATAGTAGTGTAGTGGTGAGAGACGAGAGAGCAGGTTGGGCACTATAACATCACTCCACAACAATCAGCTGTGTGATGTGCGCAGGCCGATCGCCGACTCACCTTCACATCCATTCACACAGACTTGGCTGAGTCTTGCACCGCTTTCTCTGCTTCAGTTTAGTATAAATTCGCAGTAGTTTGTACACAGAGAGACAGAAGAGATACGAGACAAGTACAGACAGTCCCCTCTCCACCTCTAGACCACAATCTACTACATGCATTACTACGCACTACTTGCCCGACTCTCACTCTGAAAACAGTATACACCGACTCTGTCACTGACTCTCAGAACTCCATCACCCAATCACCAAACGCCCTCGGCTACTGTCATAAGTGCCGATTCCACCCACCCGAGTCTTGGTCTAACTAGAATCCCACACATATCTATATCACCGAGTCTTCATATCTCAAACCCTGCTCTACTTAGGTTGTCCCTCTTGGTATACCGAGTCACCACAGTCCCTCTTGGGTCGATCATGAGCCATAGCCTGAATTGCCCTTTGGATTAGAAGAGTCTGCACCCCTACATATTGGAGCCCACCGCGAGGGGGACAAGGTGCCTTGCCTAAGTATCAGGTCGACATCTGAAGCTCCTTGGCGCTCTACGTGCATACAAGCAAAGGTTCAGGAAGAACCAAGCAACCCACCACCACTACCCAGACGATGAGGCTGAGGAAGACCAAGAGGACGTCCACCAACCACAGCCACCCCTCAGATCCTACACGCTCCCAGGGAAGCATCCTTGTCACCTTTTCACCAATCTGGAACCACCAACCCAGAAAACACACTTCAGGACACTGAGCAACAATAGCCACCCTTAGTAACCGAACCCGAACTCACACAAGAATGAGGACGACCAGTCGAACCTAGAAGGATCCTACCTGATCTCATCGAAACACCGATATCACTTTGTATCCCAGGAAGCTTCGTAACTAGCAACAGGTCGCATTTCAGCATCACCAGTACACCACTCAGTCGGCAGATTCAAAGACCCAGGGGAACACCCAAAAGCAAGGAAAGGAACCCAGGCCTTGAAGGATACAGGAGTCCAACAAAGGAACGAAGTCACTCCAGATCCGAAGAAGTGGTCAGGAGACTAGTATCACCAGGACCACGAGAATCGGCAACACCATATTGAAACCAGTCACTTGGATCATTGTCACCCACAAGACCAGGGTTGCCACTTAATTGGGGCAGACAAGCCATCAGAAGACGGATCAACGAACCTCTGATTCAAACAGGAGAACCAATAGAAGTACCAACAGAATGAAATTCTGAACCTGAGAGTCCTACCTCTGACCAAGAAGAACAATCAACCCTGGAATCACCACAGAATCGGTCTGAGACATCAGAGGAAGAACTAGTCCCGCTGCCACCGCCACCAACTCCAGAAGGATCAATACCTGTTGCGATATCAAGGATCGTGGACCCATACCTGGAAACCTGCCCTTCAACTCCAGAACAGCTGAGAAGGACATCAACTCCACCCTCACGCATACCCACACTGGCTCTGCTGACTCTCCATATCGTGGCGCCACCAATAGTCAGAGCAGTCATGGTTAATTCTACCACACAAGGATTGAGCCAAGGACCTTCACAAGCCCCACCAACAGCACCACCAACACAACCCATACCCAACATAGCCAATCCTCTTCCAGACCTTGCCGAGTCCAGAAATCTCCCAATCACCAGACCAAATCCTCCAGTTCCAGGAGCGACAATGCTAAACCAACATGACAAACGAGCACCAGCAATGAACGCCAATGTAGAACCAGAAGGGATCCCATGATTCTTCGAAGAGGTTAACATCTTAGGATCAAATGCAGGAATCACCGATCTACAGAAAATCAATTGGGCACATTACTATGCACTGGTATGTGAGGAATTACTATGGTTGACTCTCCCACAGGCATGACAAAACGATTTCACATCATTCAAAACAGCCACCCTGGGCTTCTATCCAGCGGCAACAATAAGATACACTTATGGAGACCTAATCAATTTCGTTGCTGAGAATTCTAACAAGGTTTTGATGAGCACAGCTGCCCTGGGAGAATACTATCGAAGCTTTACACATATTACATCATATCTGGTTCAAGAAGGAGTCATTTTGGATCTAGATCAAAAGCAGTTCTATCGAGAAGGTCTAAACCGGCTCACCAATCAGCACCTCGAACAACAGCTTCAGTTGGTTGACTTTCAACCACACGAAGAATACAGGGCACCACCAAGAGGCCCACCTCCAGTCAGAAGTATGCAGGTAAGGAATACAGGACCCCGAACGTGTGCAATGTGCCACAGCACTGCACACCTATTTGTTAGGCGGGAGTCCAGGAGATGACTCAGACTGGGCAGGCCTCGGCTGACTGTTGTCTTGGATGTGCTATACTCAAGTGGGGACTCAGGACACGCTATACTCAGGCTAGGTCATTGCAGAGGTGAGAGGATTAATACAAGTCTAAACTAATACAGGGGGGATGAGTCTCACCTAGGTCATCACAGAGGTGAGAGGAAAAGCAGAACAAGGAGTTCATGCGATTCCTGAGACCTTATATAGTGATGACTATGAGACTGTATTACCTAACATTACATAAGTAAACAGAATGGAATGAATGAAGGTCATGTAAAGGGAGTGTGGGAAATGATTGGGAAAGAAGGTTAGATATAATGAAAGGGTGTGATTTAAAAGAAAAGAAATGATAAAAGGAAAATAAAAGAAAGGAAAAGTTTGAGTCCTGACATTACCTCCCCCCTCAAGGTTGGGCGTCCTGACCAACCAAGATTGCAGTCATCTGGCTTGGTGTCGATGAAGAGTGGACAGAGTCGTTGGCGAGGAATGTTGAGTTTTCGAGGAGCTCCAGGGTGTCTTCGATAGAATTCAGCAATCGCCTCCTTTGCATTCTCGCCGAAGTCCGTTTCGGGCTGCCAGGTCAGTTCATTGTATCCAACCCATTTGATGAGGTATTGTAGCTTTCCTCAGTGCAAATGTGAGTCCAGAATCTCCTCAACCTCGTATTCTTCCTTGTTATCGACAATGTCAGGTGGTGGTGGTGGTGGCTGTTTCTGACTTTCAAAGGATGGTTCGACAGCGGGTTTCAGCAAGGTCTCGTTGAAGACAGGGTGGACCTTTTTCCATCGCTTTGGGAGCTTGAGCTTATATGCACTCACTCCTACCTTGTCAATGATGTCAAAGGGGCTGTACCACTTGTCAGCTAGCTTCTTCGTTGGTGAATCCATACTGATGTTTTGTCCATCGAGGAAGACCTTGTCTCCAGCTTTGTACTCCACTGAAGTTCCTGCCGTCCAGTCATGGTAGTGCTTCATGTCCTCCGCTGCCTTGACCAGATTGTCCTTCACGACGTGATGAGTCTCCTTGATGTTGTTAGGACTCGAACTCTTTTATTTCCTCTTTTATCTTTTCTTTTCTTCTAATCACTCCTTTTCACCATACTTAATCGTCTTTTCAATCATTTCCCACACCCCCTTCACATGACCTTCATTTGTTCCATTCTGTTCATTTATGTAATGTTAGGTAATATAGTCTCATGGTCATCGATATATAAGGTCTCAGGAATCGCATGAACTCCTTGTTGTGCTTTTCCTCTTACCTCTGCAAGGACCTAGGTGAGACTTGCCCCCCTTGTATTTGTTTAGACTTGTATTAGTCCTCTTACCTCCACGATGACCTAGCCTGAGTATAGCATGTCCCAAGTCCCCGCTCGAGTATAGCATGTCCCAGACAACAGTCAGCCGAGGCTTGCCCAGTCCGAGTCGTCTCCTGGACTCCCACCTAACATAAAAGCAGAACCACACCTAGGCTCATCCCCAGCATACATTGTCGCTGTCAACTCGCCTTCACTCAGTCTAGAGGAGCGCTCCCCTCAATGGACTCAAAGTGTAAACCCCCTAAATGACAACCCTCAACCCTGCCCGGACGTTCTCGGATGTTTGTGTATTACATAAACCTTCCAACTGATTATTACTGCATTTGGACACCAACTCGACCTTGAGCAAGTTGCAGTCTCAATTAGGAAACCCTTTCCCACCCTGGTGCTCCGAATTAGCCTTTGGTGGAGCATGCATCTGACGTGGACGTGGGCGACAAGACAAGTGCAAGCATCTACAGCAATATCATTTGTGATCTCACTCAGCTCCTACCGCCTAGTCATCAACTTTGCCGATGAACCCATTCAATGTTGGCGTAACCCCAGATCAAATGAACAACCGATCCCTGTTCCCCCACCCTCTTAATCAAGATAGATCTCACAGAGGAACAGCATCGGGCCCTACTGTCGACAAGCCGGTTTGACGAAGAACAACAAGCATACATTGCTACCTTGAGGGAAGGCGTTACCTATGAGCTCTGGTGGAGTGATATCCGAAGGGCATGGTATTCAACAGAGCCAGACAGTGCGACCAGGTTCAGGTGGCACCCGGCTACCCCATTGTCGCCCGCGGTATCAACAACAACTGTTGGTCTACCTCTAACCCCAGGTCCTTACCGTGAAACCTGTAGAGACTCATTGCCACCAACCCCTCCCAAACCTTCAACACCCGTGCCAGAGCCTACAATGTCAACAGGTGGCTTCAGCCAACAACAGATGGAGCAGATTGTGGTGATCATCACAGGTGCCTTCACTGCAGCAGCGGCAAATGCTCCGGCTGGCCAAGGAGCCACCCCAACCCCCAGTATCGATGTCGCCCGACCACGTGAATTCACTGGCAGCAACGACTACCTGGACTTCAAGTGCAAAGTCCTCCTCTTTGTCTCAGCAAACCTGAGCAGATACCCGACATCGGCAAGCAAGATATACATTGTGCTCTCGTACCTAAAGGGAGGTAACGCGTTGACGTAGGCACAAAACTATGTCGAGGAATTCACAACACACAGTGCTGTAACCCTGACAGAGACTTGGACAAGGTTCCAAGAGCATCTAGACGCATCGTTCGATGACCTGAACCAAAAGGAGAAAGCATTGGCAGAGTTCCAGACCAAGGTCCAAAAGGAGCTCACCACTGACGAATTCTTCCAAAAGCTCGACGTCATCATCACAAGAGTGGGACTAATGGACGACACTGTAATCTGCAACCGTCTGAAGTGGGTGATGAATATAGAGGTAGTCCGTGGAGTATCTAGGTCAATGCCAGTCCCAACAACATACAATGCCTGGAAGAAGAAGGCGATTGAGATTGACCACGGAGAACAACAGATTTGTGCCATCCAATGAGGCCACGCCTTCCCGCTCCCACAGCGCCCGCAGCAACACCAGTTGACCCCAGCTCGCCGTCCGGTTGTGGCCCCACATGTCGACAAGCATGACGCGACTGGAGTTACTTTTGGAGGTGCTGGCCAGCCAATGGATGTCTCGATGAATGAAGCGCAACAATGATGAGCATGCTGGATATGTGGCCAGCTGGGACACTTCAAAGACAAGTGTCCGCAAGGACAGACGATTGTGCAGCGCATGCTACAGATGATGGCACCAGGTGAACGTTGTCTCCTCGCTGATGAACTGGGCACGATGAAGGAATTGGCCTTCAAGGAAGTCATAGACACTCGGAGGATGACAGTGGAAGAATATGTGGAGGAGGAAGACAATGACGAAGAGGTCGTCGACTCGCAGGATTTTGTGAGTGGTCAGGTGTAGCCTTCAGGGTGACTGACTGAGAAGTTCAAGGGGTTTCAAGTCCGGACTCACTAAAATATAACCAACTGCCTGTACAATACGTAGATGCAAATGGCGTTGATGGTTTTCCCGACTATGAGACCCCCACCAGTGTGAGTGAAAATGACAAGTACGAGCAGCTATTCATGAGGGGAACTGGTGGATGCCAGCTGGACCTTCTCCTGAACGTCGGACACAGTGTGGCAGGTGAAATGAGAGAGGTGGACGCGCACACCCTCATAGATTCAGGGTGTACAGGATCGTGCATTGACGTGAGGTTCATCGAACGATATGGGTTGGAGACCAAGTGTTATATCAGACCCCTCGCCGTGCTCAATGTGGATGACACACACAATGAGGCAGGATTGATCGAGAAGTATGTCGACGTCAACTTAATGATTGGACACCATAAGGAAAAGATTGTCCTTGCAGTGACACCCCTGGCGTCGTCCAACATCTTCCTTGGCTACAACTGGCTTCGACGTCATAACCCAGAGGTGGACTGGAAGACAGGTTCAATTGAATTCACCCATTGCCCAGAGGAATGCATGATCAAGAAGTAGACTGTGGAAGAGATGAGGAGGGTGCAAGAAGTGTGAATGGACAAGGCATCCTGGCCTGCATATCTCAACGACTACGCTGATGTTTTCTCAGAGAAAGGATTTGAGAAGTTGCTGGAACATCGACCATGGGACCATGTCATCGACCTGAAACCTGACTTCAAGCCTAGCGACTGTAAGATCTATCCGCTCACACCAACTGAGCAACAGTCGCTGAAGGATTTCCTTGAGGAGAATTTGAAGTCGGGCCACTGAAA
Organism: Porodaedalea pini; assembly: GCA_002794775.1. Lineage (NCBI taxonomy): Eukaryota > Fungi > Basidiomycota > Agaricomycetes > Hymenochaetales > Hymenochaetaceae > Porodaedalea > Porodaedalea pini. Next base: position 93,649 of record NBAY01000044.1, on the reverse strand, counting down.
GGTGACGGTATGGTCTACTGGCAGACTTGGACCTGGTTGAGTTCGGCCACTGGGGGTTCACTCTAACGTGTCTGATGGAGGGGATAGTGTCAGGAAGTGTAGGGAAGTGTAGGGGAATACTCGGGGCTAGGTGTCGACTCAAGGACGCGAGTACAAAGGACGACCGGCAAAACGTGCCTAAATGTGGTCGGAGAACAAAGAGTGACTACGATCTTGACAACTCAGGCTCGGAAACTTGCCAGTGAAGACAGTAATCGAAACGATTCGTCGATACGATTCTGAATCTGAAAAGATCTCGAGATGCGGTGCAGAATTGACGGAGATATGGCAGTTGCACTGGTTGCGGCTGGCGGAACGCATGGAACTCCCGGAACCAAAAGCTATTTTTGTAGCTCTACGACGCGGGCTCGGAATCGTGCAACAAAAGACAGTGTTCGAAAGCGATTTTCGACGAGATTAAGAATCTGAAGAGAGCTCGAGAATCGGTTAAGAATTGAGGGCGATATAGCGAAAGCAAGATTTGGCTGAAAATGGGACTCGAGACGGAACGGACGGAACGGACGGAACGGACGGAACGGACGGAACAATACTGAACGGCGATGGAGACGAGAACTAAAGACTGGGACTGACTCAGGGGAAACAAACTTGTCTTTTTGAGACATTTACATGAGTGTTTAAATAACCAACAGAGGGTTGAGCCTCTGAGTGGCGTACAAAGGACACAAAGACAGACCGGAGGCTCTAGCCAAACAACACCAAATAGCTGGAACTCGGAGCCGGAACTCAGGCACATGAGTAATTAAGCTTTGGGAGGCTCGGAACAATACCAGACCTGACCAAAAACAGACTTTGGTGGCTCACTGGTGCAGAACCAAGCTGTATGCATCGAGTTAATCCTGCCAAACACTGAAAGTGTCCCAAAATGCATCGGGGATACTTGTAAGACTGCCCTGAGTCGAGTCGAACCTAATAGAGCCGATTCTGAGGCCAGCAGCATCAGGATCTCCACACCGCATACAAAAATCGATCTCACCGATGGCATTACCTTTCTTCTTCATCAAGAAGGCCAACAAGTCCTTATGCCTGATCCAGGATTACTGGAAGCTTAACAAGGGCATGATCAAGAATAAGTATCCTCTCCCCCTCATCAACGAGCTTGTTGACAAGGTCAAGAAAGCGAAGTTCATCACTAAGCTTGACCTTTGCTGGGGATACTATAATGTCCGGATCTGTGAGGGTGACAAGTGGAAGGCAGCATTCCACATGAACATGGGTCTCTTCAAACTGAAAGTCATGTTCTTCAGCCTTTGCAACGCACCGGCAACATTCCAGGCTTTTGTCAACCACATCTTCAAGGGACTGATCTATGATAACTTGATCATTGTCTACCTTGATGACATACTGATCCTCTCGCAGACTCTCGAGGAACATATCAAGACATCAAGGTACATCCTTCAGATCCTGCAAGAGAATGGCCTGTACCTGAAACTGGAAAAGTGCGAGTTTGACACCAAGGTTGTGAAATACCTTGGCCACATCGTTGGAAATGGCGAGATCAAGGCTGACCCGGCAAAGACAGAGGCAATCACAGACTGGCCGGTCCCATGAAACATCAAGCAGCTGCAACAGTTCCTTGGCATGGGCAACTGGTTGCGATGATTCATCAAGGACTACAGCAAGGTGGTCCATCCATTAATGTTGCTGACAGGCAAGAAGGACTGGGTATGGGAGACCAAACAGCAGGAAGCATTCAAGGAGCTGAGATGACGTCTCTGCTCACCTCCAGTCCTAGCCATCGCCAACAATGAGGGCCCTTTCCACGTCAAAGCAGACTCGTCAAACTTCACACTTGGAGGTGTGTTGTTGCAGAAGCAGGAAGGCAAGTGGAGGGTAGTTGCTTACAGGTCAGAGGCGCTCCTGCCAGCGGAATGAAACTATGAGATCTACAACAAAGAGATGCTCACAATTGTTTTGGCACTCAAGGAATGGAGACAGTACCTTCTCGGTGCCCGTCATAAGATTGAGATCTGGTCGGACCACACCAACCTCACATACTTCAGGTCAGCGCAAAAGCTGAGCTACCATCAAGCTCGCTGGAGGACAGAACTTGAAGAGTTCAACTTCCACCTCAAACATAAGTCAGGAAAGACCATGGGCAAGGCAGACCTACTGTTGCACAAGGCAGGCTACAATGAGGGCAAGGATGACAACAATGGGGTTGTTTTCATCAAGGAGAAGTGGCTGAACTGGGGAGCGGTGAGGATGTTGCGTGATGAAGTGTTGGAACGAGTGGGTGATGCACAGAGGGTGCAGGACAAGTTGGAGAGGCCGACGGGTATGACAGAAGTTAACAGGCTATGGCAGATGAAGGGAAAGGTGTACGTACCATTGACAACGAAGGAGGCCGTGTTGCAGGAGTGTCACAACTTGGTACTGGCTGGACACCCAGGAGCGTCAAAGACAGTGGAGTTGGTCCGTTGGGACTTCTGGTGGGCTTCGATGTTCTCAGACATCAGAGCATACATCCAAGGGTGTGATCGCTGCCAGTGAACAAAGGCTCTGAGCACCTCAAGATCAAGACCACTCCATCCAAATGCAATTCCTGAAGGCCCTTGGGAGATCGTCACAGTCAATCTCATCAGAGAACTCCCAGACTTGAAAGGACACAACACAATTTGCATCTTCATAGACAGATTCTCAAAACAAATGCACACAATCCCGATGATGACAAGATTGTCAGCAGAAGGCATGGCTCAACTGTACCATGACCATGTCTTCCATCTCCACGGCTTGCCGAAAAAGATCATCCATGACCGGGGAACGCAATTCGACACTTCAAAGATGAAGGAGCTGTACAAACTCCTACACATAGAAGGCAACCCGTCAATGGTGTACCATCCACAGATGGATGGTCAAACGGAACACGTCAACCAAGAACTCAAACAGTACCTTCGACTCTTCATTGACCATAGGCAATCGGACTGGGGAGACTGGCTCCCGCTGGCAGAGTTTGCATACAACAACCACAAACACTCAGCAATGAAGATGCCTCCTTTCTATGCAAATACAGGATGCCATCCCTTGAGCTTTGACACAGTACAAACCTCCTCTGCCAACATGTCAGCAGAAGAATTCGCGAAGCACATTAAGGAGACTCATCGTGTCGCAAAGGATAATCTGGTCAAGGCGGCGGAGGACATGAAGCGCTACCATGATCAAATGGCAGGAACTTCAGTGGAGTACAAAACTGGAGACAAGGTCTTCCTCAATGGGCAAAACATCAGCACAGATTTGCCGATGAAGAAGCTTGCTGACAAGTGGTACGGCCCCTTCAACGTCATTGACAAGGTAGGAGCGAGCACGTACAAACTCAAGCTCCCAAAGTGATGGAAGAAAGTCCACCCAGTCTTCAATGAAGCCCTGTTGAAGCCTGCTGTCGAACCATCCTTCGAAAGCCAGAAACAGCCACCACCGCCACTGCCAGACATCGTCAACAATGAGGAGGAATACAAAATCGAGGAAGTCATCGACTCACGTCTGCACTGAGGGAAACTACAATACCTTGTCAAGTGGGTCGGGTACCACAAATCAACTTGGCAGCCTGAGATGGACTTCGGCAAGAATGCAAAGGAGGCAATTGCTGAATTCTATTGAAAACATCCTGGCGCTCCTCGAAAACTCAACATCTCTCGCCAACGACTCCATCCACTCTTTGTCAACACTGAGCCAGATGACCGCAATCTTGGTTGGTCGGGACGCCCAACCTTGAGGGGGGGGGGGTAATGTTAGGACTCGAACTCTTTTATTTCCCCTTTTATCTTTTCTTTTCTTCTAATCACTCCTTTTCACCATACTTAATTGTCTTTTCAATCATTTCCCACACTCCCTTCACATGACCTTCATTTGTTCCATTCTGTTCATTTATGTAATATTAGGTAATATAGTCTCATGGTCGTCGATATATAAGGTCTCAGGAATTGCATGAACTCCTTGTTCTGCTTTTCTTCTTACCTCTGCAAGGACCTAGGTGAGACTTGCCCCCCTTGTATTTGTTTAGACTTGTATTAATCCTCTTACCTCCACAACGACCTAGCCTGAGTATAGCATGTCCCGAGTCCCCGCTCAAGTATAGCACGTCCCAGACAACAGTCAGCTGAGGCTTGCCCAGTCCAAGTTGTCTCCCAGACTCCTGCCTAACACCCACCAGTACCTCAACAGGACATGGCAGTCGCATACGAACCAGCTTGAGGCAACAACGCGGGAGAAATGACCTCCCCGCTTTCTGCTCCTGAACATGCGAAGACAGGACGAGGGTGAGGCTGACGCATACGCGATCCATGACAGGGCAGAGGTGGAATCAACTGAGTAGGAGCAGAAGGGATCGCAGATGAAACCGGCAGAGAAAGACCAACCATACATTGGAGTCAGCCCTGGAGCTCCTCATCGGTCGCTGTAGGATACAGTGTGCGCAACGACTCACACATGCCCCTCAGTTTTGCCATGCGCTCCTCCTTTTCCTGAGCCTGTTTGGCCACCAGGAGATCTGTACACTCAAGCCAGAATTGTGCCTCCTCTGCAGCCTGTTTGGCACACTCTGTGTCCTCACAAGCCTGACACTCTACCCTCTCCTGGGCCTTGGCAGCAGCGCATGCACACTCGGCAGTGACGAGCTCGTGTTTGCACTTACGCTCGGCCACCTTCTCCTCCTCCTCAGCAATAAGAGACCGGAGACACTTGGGCAGTGTCTCCTCAGTTGTGTTCTCCACTGCCTCCTCAGCCTCAGTCCAGAACACATCCAGAAGGATGTCCATCACAGTAAAAGAGGTGTGGGTGGCTTTTGCATACTCGGAAATGCCATCCCATGTGGTAGAAAGGGAGCACTAGAAAAGGGGTATCAGAAGCAAAAACAAGAAAGCAAAAACAAGTGACACACCCAAGTAGCCTGCACATACACCATCACCTCCTCGCAAGCCTCTTCACTTGACTTCTCGAGATCATTGAGAGCCGAGTTGAAGCCTTCCATACGTGACGAGAAAGGATCTTGCTGGACAAGACTCGGCAGGACAGACTCGGCTGGGGGAACAACTTCCCCGGTGGGTTCCCACTCTCTGCCCACTTCTCTGCTGTAGAGTTCCGACGAGCGGCCAACCACTGCAGATCCCTCTAGAGGCCATCCGTCACATGTTCCGACAAGTATTGATGCATACCAGACTCAGAATGGTTTGCCCGACACATACCAGACACAGGACAATTTGCCCGACATCACATCAGTGGATCACTAGGAAGATCCCCCTGGCAATTCGGGATGTACTGGAAAGCTTATGTCATCAGAGTCAGTTGGGATGCATACCGGAGATCTGCCTGATGATGGGTGACGACTCACTGATTGGAGGATCTCAGTTCCAGTGGAGCTGCAATATGACTGGATGATGGACCGATGCAAATGGGGAAGTTGTCGCATGGACAGGTTTTCTTTTGATTTTCTATGTTTCTCTTACATTCCAAATGTTTTCTCTCTGACACTCTATGTTTCACCCGGTATGCACACTATACTCACTTTGGAATAATTTTCCTGTAGATAGATCTCTTGCACCTTGTATTTAGGGACTTCCCTGTCGTAGGTAGCAAGGGAGGAAATACTACCACAGAGTTCCCCTCAGATAGGGCAGCTTCTGTGCGTGCAGTTAGTCTCCGCAACAGTTAGTTTTGTGGCAACCTCGTCTTCAGTCTCATCTCTTGTCTTGTTCTCATTCTCGTCTCTGCTATCACTATCATCTCGTACCAGAGTTGATATCTCACTTGTTCCGGCTCTGTACCGACACTCACATTGGGTCTGGAGCACCTTACAGTATTGATGCGTACCGACATGTACCGACGTGTACCGAGATTTTTCCCATGCTCATACCGAGCTTATCTTTACTTCAAAACCCAATGGAAACACGTCCCCAAATGAACTACCGATCCTAAACAACCCATACACAGGATCTACACCGCCCAATGAGGATGACAGTAGCTGCAATGGACACAGGAGATCCATGCCGATGAGCACACCTCCCACATCTTGGTTGCCGTCATCAGTTTCCTGCAAAAAACCAGGGGCTGCTGGTGTGTGATTGCTAGCCCCCAACTTCTCCTGTGGCGGTGTCAAAGAACCCCCCCCCCCCATCCTTGGGAGATGCGGGGGTGCACGGGACAGTATCGGGAGTTGTAGCATTGTCCATCAAATGGGTAAGGCGAGATGGAGGAGGTGGTAGTAAAAAGTAGAGGGGGGCATGTTTCAAAAACTATGATGATCTTTACCAACAGGAATCACGCCCCTGCGTTACTGGACCGGAACAAGTGCCGTGATCGCACTCAAGAAGCACAATGTGGAACCCGGTCATTTCAAGATCACCAAAGCACCTGAAATGGTTCTCAATGATCACACACCTCAAAAGCCAATCACACGCAGATCCAGACCACACCAGATACAGCACAAGCCTGCCAATCACTCACAACAAACCCAGGTACATGCCAAACACCAGCATTCAACAACGAGGCCACTCCAAATAAAAAGAAACCACGAGGCACACAACACACAGATGCTCAACTGAATGCGAACACCAAAGAAAATAACTACACTGAGCCAAGACCACCAAACAAATTCACAACCAGCCAAACAGAGACACAGACCGGCACCAAACACACGAAATACGAAACAATGGACTAAAAGACAAAAATTTGCCAATCGACCAGCTGCCAACCACGAGAAAATGACACTATTGCTGTCATGAATCATCCACCGAAGGACCCAATCAAAGCACACAAAAGAATTGCCCAAAACACGCAATGAATGTGAACTCCGCCGACTGATGGCATGACCAATGCAGAGAGGTCCTCCCGAAACAGACACACAAATGACTCAGGCAATGCAACTGTCCTTAAAAAGACATGCCATTACTGAAAGTGACAAAAAGGAAAAAGACACAACACCCAACCCTGCCCACAATGGAAAGTACTGACATTATGCCTCCCCATGCAATCGTCCTCAAGGATATGGCATGCTGTATGCCCAACCCAACCCCTGGCAACCTCGCATTAGCCAACCCTCACCTGATGGGTGTCTTGCAGATAGTCATATTTGACCCCACAACAACCTCATTTGCCAAGTTTGCAGTGAAGTTACTGTTTGCGTTCAACAAGCTTACGCCCACAGACCCGACTCTGATTTACGTGGCCTACACGTTCTGCACACCAAAAATACAAGAGTGACTCTTGCAGTCACCCGCACTTGCCGGAGGTTCATGGTCTCAATTCTGTACTGCAGTCACCATAGCCAGTCCCGATTATGAGGGCCTCACGCAACTCACGTACAAAGAAGTATACCACATGGTGTTCAGACGGATCGCGAGCAGGAAGGTGACCTCGTATGAATCAGCCCTGACCCTCTCTCAGTTTAATGCTGCAGCAATGGTGTCCTACATCCAGCCAGCATACCTCAGCCAACTGTACGAAGCCCGAGAATCACTGATTTCTGCAGAAGCCGAGCAGGCTGACTTTGCAGTGATGCTCAAAGATGCCAAGCAAGAATGCACAGCACATGAAGCACAACAGTCAGCCCTTCAGGAAACAGTGCTCAGGATGGCTCGTCTCACCAAAGTTGCTCAGGAACAAGCCATCAAAGCCCACAACCTACTCTCACAGTTAGTCAGTCAATTAAACAAGCTGCATATTGCACTGATCAACCTGGGTGAGCACATGAACCTGATCACATTGTGGAACAACTTCAATGCGATGTTCGCAGCCAAGTACGGAAGGATCGCACAGGAAGGATCAGCCACGATGAACGGACAGGCCAAAGCTGAACACCCAGTGCATTTCTCTTGAAACCCCCCTGATTCAATCACCTCATGTTACATTAGGCAAAATAGAGTACCCCTCCATTTCCCTTAATAACAAGAACCCCGTTTTGTATGACAACAAGCACCGACCCTCTCTATTTTTACTTTCTCTCCACCAAAATTTTTTTTACACCAAACATTGTACTAACTAATAACCCTGAGTCTCTATAAAATACTCCCTCCTTTTTGTTCATTCAGAATCATCTGCTCTACAATATCCCCCTCTCGAATAATTCAACTTTGTTCTTCTTCACTTCTACCCCTTCACCGACCATGCACTCAGACCAAACCAGCGCCGAGTCTTTCTATGACAACTGAATCCTGTGCCCAGATGACATACGTGGGGTTCATAACTGGTCGATATCATTCACTCTCACTGTTGCATGCCATCACTCACGTCAGGCCACTCTCGAGGATGTCCTACATCACTCTGGATCTCACCAGCGCTTCTGGCGCTCAATCGCCGAGCCTGGCATGAAGGTGCACGAGTTCTTCCTGTGCCTGTACATGGTGATTGACGTCCAGTACCGACCCTGACCGACCTTGATCAACAACCACACCAGATACATTGTTAATCAAGGCCTGGAACTACCAGTGAATCAGCATCTACGTTTGGCAGTGACACACGACCTCATCCAGATCGCAATTATCCCATGGCACCCAGACCTCCAGATGAGCATACACCACCCAGCCCCGTCAGTCCAACTCGAGAACCTCCATGACATGGTCACACAGCAGATAGTGCACATCACAAAACTCCAGGGTGCGATTTCAGCATTGATCAGTGAACCATCAACCTCTTCCTCTTTGCACCATTAAATACCACAGAATGCACTGAACCTCACCCATTACACTTTCTTTAATTTCCAATTCAACCACTTCTCATGTACACTGCAAACACTTTTTTTCTGGCCCCCCAGGAGATGTAGCGATTAACCATTGCCTACGTGCCAGCCAAGTCTTTCCCCCCTCACTTACACTACTCCTTTGACTCCCTTTACCGGCCGCCGAACATTACTATTGATACATTCATAATCGGCGGCCAACCCTTTATTATAATACTTGGTATGGACACGATCGGACAGACAGATGTCATACGAACTCATTCAGCACATGGACGACCGACTCTCGTGGGCACAGGTGGAAGGATTTAGGCAAGTCAGACAAGGACATGGGATATAGTAGTGTAGTGGTGAGAGACGAGAGAGCAGGTTGGGCACTATAACATCACTCCATGATGATCGGCTGTGTGATGTGTGCAGGCCGATCACCGACTCACCTTCACATCCATTCACACAGACTCGGCCGAGTCTTGCACTGCTTTCTCTGCTTCAGCTTAGTATAATTCACAGTAGTTTGTAGACAGAGAGGGAAGGAGAGACATAGGGAGATACGAGACAAGTACAGTCCCCTCTCCACCTCTAGACCACAATCTACTACATGCATTACTACGCACTACTTGCCCGACTCTCACTCTGAAAACAGTATACATTGACTCTGTCACCGACTCTCAGAACTCCATCACCCAATCACTGAATGCCCTCAGCCACTGTCATAAGTGCCGATTCCACCCACCTGAGTCTTGGTCCAACTGGAATCCCACATGTATCCATATTGCCGAGTCTTTATATCTCGAACCTTGCTCTACTTAGGTTGTCCCTCTCGGTAAACCGAGTCACCACAGTCCCCCTTGGGTCGATCACGAGCCATAGCCCGAATTGCCCTTTGGATTAAGAAGAGTCTGCACCCCTACACCACCACTCATTGACGTCGAGCACATGAAGCACTTTTCACTTGACAGTTTGTTCAGCACAGAGAAGTTCAGACTTTATGGTCTTCGGCTTGAAGATGAGCAAGTTGAAAGTCGGAAGTCGGATGGCATGTTGCCTGTGGCAGTGAGTGTGTCCGACCAGGCGGCCGGTAAGGCTACTGCTGTGTGCATGATGGTTGCAGTGGGTGTGATCAAGGGTATGTTCAGACATTCTGTAAGGACATCAGCGCCAGACATATTGGAGTGGTAGCAGATGTGAAGACTGTGTGGCATGCCGCGTCAAAACCAACATACATGTGATCAAGTTCCCACACCTCTTCTGTGGACGATGCATTGAAATTGGACTTGGCAGTTTTTGTCACCTGAAGTGCCTCCAAATACAAAATACATCATATCTAACTCAATTCTTCACAAAAACTCTTCAAAAAAGTTGCTAAATTTATGTTTCAATGGTTTCAAAACATTATTTGAGCTTAGAGGACAGAAGATGGAATATTGAGGCTGCAGTAGTGAGAATATGTGTTTTTCTAGGAAAACTCCTTTCCTGAATTTCCCTGAGCTCAATTTTGAAGCTAATGGCATGAAATTGTTGGATAATGGTCTGTATAATGTATATTGAATTTCATATGGCTTATAACAATGCAGGCAATTTTTTGAAGACTGCCTGAGTCAAGCAAATTTAAGAGTTTCAGCACAACAGTCAAGCAGAACAAGAGGAGACATTAATATTCACTTTAGTTTCAGCCCTCATAAAGTCAACCATATAATATATAGACCATTCTCCAACAAGTTTCATGTCATTAGCTTCAAAATTGAGCTCAGGAAAAATCAGGGAAGGAGTTTTCCTAGAAAAACACCCATTCTCACTACTGCAGCCTCAGTATTCCACCTTCTGTCCTCTAAGCTCACAAAAATTTAGAAGCTGCTGAAAATAAATTTGGCAACATTTTTGAACTGATTCTGTGAAGAATTGACAGAGATATGGATTTTACAAGTTTTTGAGGTGCTGAAATGCTCAAATTTTGTGATCTTCACATGTCTCAAGACTTATGAAAAACACTGTAACCTGCAGATAGTTCATGGGTCCCAGTATAGGTCCAAGAAGCCAATCTAGTACCTGCACCTGTGTCAAGCCATGGCAAAATCTAATGAATTCCACAATCAGTTTTTTATTCTACAAAATTCCATAGAATCTATGAGGTGTATCATTTTTCTATCCATATTCTAAATTTCAAGCTGCCAATTCTGTTCAATTTCAAAACTTGGACAATTTTCCATGAAATTCTACAAGTTTTCTGAATTTTGGACTGCATTCTCATGACATTCCAAAGATTCTACAATTTACTACAATTCTAATAACTTTCTAAGGGTTTCTGAGTGGGAGGTTTTTCCTGATGTCGTATAGAGAAGTAGAACAAAACTTATCAGATAGCGTGGTTGACCTGTATAGCTTCATTCAGGCATCTTACTAGATTCGGCCTGAAGCTGATTCAATGTGCAGAGATTGAGGAGGGGGCATTACTAGCATGAGAAGTGAGCTGGCTAGAGCTGCCGCATCCGATTCCCACAGTATTCCAGTTCTCACACTTATTTTGAGTTGCATACGGAAGCGCCACGACATTTCACGACCCGGAGTGTCCACTCTCGCCGCTCAGCCTGCTAGCTAGAGTGCTCCGTCAATTCAAAAGGTTTGATGAGTGGAAACTTTATATCTGCAAAAGGTAATCTGATCAATCAGCTTTTTCCGGGAGCCAACAGAGTCTGAGTTTTGCCTTTTTTTCAAGTCCCTCTTTTAGAACAAGGTGCTGGGTCTTGGTATTGACAGCATCATATTAATATTGACTATGCACCGCTTGGAGTGCACTTTTGTGATAACCAACTTATAGAGGTATTTTCATCGTCCAACGCGGATCAGCAAATTTTCTCTGTCCTGACTTCCGGAAGCTGCACTCGGAGGCAATCGAAGGGAGAGAAGAACATGTGGCATTCGACGTTTGTCAGAATTGTTACGCGAAGAGACACGATGTAGCAGATAGGAAGCGGCGCGGTGAGAATTTCGAATAAGTAGGCTATAAAGGACTGCCGTTGGATTTGGAATTTAACCGGCAGATTCAACGCCTCTTATTCCTCTCCCACCATCTACGAGTCAATAATGGTCGTTAAGGCAGTTATCCCTAGTGGGCATATTATTGCACTGACCATTAGTGCATGGGGTATCATATTTGTTTCCGATTTGTTTTCTTCTGGCCTCTCACCTGGCATTCCTCCTTCCACTTTAGGACACGCAAAAGCCACGTGCGCGCTTCTGGCGAAGATAATGCGCTATCGGCCAGTCTATGCGACTATGTTCATCGCAACTTCCTTATCCGAGAGAGTCACGACAGAGTTCGACGCACAGTTTCTCCCGGATGTCGAGGATGACCTGCGGAAGCTCATTAGGTTCGCTCTCAACACCGCATTACTCGTACAAAGCTCACTGTGGTCGAATTCCACGCTCTGTGTGCATGCAGGGTTGTTGCGTTAGAAAGCGGCCCAGATCAATTGGATAGCACTTTACTTAATGTGAGTTTCATGATGGAGTACAAGAAGCTCCTTGAGAACAAGCGTGCGTCTCCTGGCGGAAAAGTCTCGCTTGATGGAGTTGAGCCTGGACCACCTCAACTTGTCATTCTCGACGTACGTGGTTTTTCCAATTACCTCTCTATCTACACGACTCTTACCACCGTCCAAAGTTTTTCATGTATGAGACTTTGCAGGATATTAGGGCTGTCAGTGGGCGCATCGTTCCAATCTACGCGTTACAGTCGGCCTCGGTCGCAGCAGCAATCTTGTTGTTCGGACCTGAAGAATTCGGAGGACATGGAAATCTCGCAGAAAAACTCAAAGCAATTACTCACACAGACAAGGAAGCCATTGAAGAGGAATCCGAAAAAGTACGCACGTACTCAAGACTATCTGATGATAGATATCGCTGATGTCTCTTTGAAAAGATATTCCGGAAAATAGATGGCAAACTCATCGAGCTTCCTGGGATCCCTCCTATGTATGATCATGAACATCTGCCTCAGAAGGTGCGTTATATTGCTATCGTTAATGTTATTTTTTTTCGTTGACTTGATGTCGCTCGCATCAAGTCCAAACTCCCTAAAGGCAGGGTATTCATACTGGCCAGGTCTCATAAGTAAGTGGCTTTCCAACCTTTTTCAGCACTCTTCCAGTCGATCGCTGAAACATACCTCAAAGCTTTTTGATGGAGTGCGATGGAACTATCATGAACACCACCCCTCTTTACGAAGAGCACTCAATCAAAGCATTTCAGGAATGGTTCGGCGGAAAGCCGGTCATTAGCCCCGGACCTTTCGACTTCCCCCTCATCCAGCGGCAGAAAACAATGTCCTCAACTGCAACGGAGGTTGAAGCTTTTCTTGATTCTGCGCTGGAAAAATATGGGCAGAACTCAGTTGTATACGTGAGGCTCGAATTAGAAAGTACTTTTGTTCTATAGTATTGACTCTCTTTGCTCTTAGATATCGTTTGGCTCGATATTCTTCCCCTTTGAGCCAGAAAAACTATGGGCCATCTTAAATGTCATGATTGAGCAGAAAGTGCCTTTTGTAAGTGGGACAGTACACTTCGTAAGCATTTCTGATAGTCTCCGTCAGATCTTCGCCCATGCTTCGCCCTTCGCTGTAATTCCGGACGAGATCAAGGAGAAAATCAAAACCTCTGGCCTCGGCTACTCTTCTAACTGGCTTCCTCAAACAACTATATTGAGTCACAAGGTATGCGAGCTTACATGTTATCCAAATTTACAAGTGCATAGACTGACATCTGGTTTGGAGGCATGTGGCTGGTTCATTACGCATTGCGGGCACAACTCTGTCACCGAAGCTCTTTCCGACGGCGTGCCCTTGTAAGAAGAAAGTCACGTATGCAGTGAGTCTATGATATTGACCGATCGATCAGGATTTGCTGGCCCTTTGAGGCAGACCAGCCCACAAACGCTGCAAATGTCGCCTTCGTGCATCAACTAGGATATGAACTTTTCGAAGTCCGCACCGGAAACGGACTGCGTCCTATCCATCGCCTCGGTGACCGGACACCAGAAGGTACTGTTGATGCGGTGAAGCGCGAGTTCAGAGAGACGCTTGAAAAGATGAGAGGTGAGGATGGCGAAGTTAAGCGGGTGAACGTGCAGAAGTTCCGGGAAGGCCTAGCCAAGCTCTGGGCGCCCGGTGGCGAGAACTGGCAAGAGATTAAAAGGATTACAGATATTCTGCAGTGATAATGGGCTCTGTGCACTTGTATATACCGTAGACTAGTCGGTAGATTGCTGTCTCTTGAGACTGGCTTGTTCGCTCGTGTTATTTACTGGCATTTGGTCTGTCCAAAAAGGGTTTGACGCGGACACGAGGTGTCATCACACCGTGACACAGGCATTTGAAGTGGCCGTGCATCTGCAAGGGTTCACAAGCGATTTATGCACAACTTCGATGGTATGCCATGACAATCTTCGTTTTTCTCGCATAATGAGTTCTTGAAGTTTGTTTCTGCAGCCAAAACGAGGTGCCGACTCCGATGACTCGGATTACCGGGAAGAACCCAAGCCATCGCCTTCGCCTTCGCCGAAGAAACCCAGGACGCCAAAGGCGCCCAAAACGCGTCGAATAGCTCATCGTGCGAGCTCAAACACTGCTGAGGATCTAAGAGCTTCTGGATCTAATGCAACACCCGAGAAGAAAAAAGGCAGACGCAAATCCGAAGGTACCGTTAGTCATTTTTCATCAAGCTTTGTATCCGAACTTAGTAACTATGATGTATGCTAGAGCAAGGCTCCTCTCCAAGTAAGGCATTATTAGAGGCAGAAGTTATCTTAGCACAATACAGCCCGGGCACGAAACGGACGGTGAAGGTGTCGGATTTGAAGAAATTGAGAGCGACACACGAAGAACGTCGGCAAGAGTCAGTGGCTCTAATCGTGGCCTTTTCTCACCTACTTAATCTATTATCCAAGAGCGCTGTCAAGGGTTGAGAAACAGAAAGAAGTCATTGAAGAACGGCGAAAGGAGTGAGTACCAGTGCCTTAGTTGTTTCTCGTATCTAACAAATTACGATCCCACAGAATTTTCTCTCGTCTAGCGGGACTTGGCTATAGCCAAATAATCATCGAAAAAGATGTTTATGATCATCGTACTGTCCGCGCAAGGTGGTGGCAGCTAGTAGAAGAGCCCCAAGAACTGACAAAGCAAGGTAATTCGCGTTTATTTGTGCGGTTCCCCCTCATACCTTTTCTGACTCGATTGCAGCTTGGGAGAAGATCCACCATGACCTCTGCATCATTCTGGACAAACGTCAGGAGGTCATGAGCTCTGATCAAGCTCGAGCAAACTCTTCCATGAGCTCGTCGCCGTCACGCCCAAAGAAGAGTGCAGTCCATACGTTTAGAAATGCTCCACTCGAACCGATTCAGACCGTCCGTGCCCAAACCAATGACAGTGACACTGTTGTCTCTAAGAAGCGTCGCTGGCAAGAAGAAGCAGATAACATTCCGGATGATCCTGACTACGCGTACGACCCAATGCAATCGAACACGTTTGATATCGTGTCCCAGGAGAAGTAATGTCCGCTAGGGGAGTTGGCATTGGGACGTTTGAGGACTGGTGCGATTCATAGGACCAACGCGCTGACTTTGACTTGATGGCGATGATTTAATATATTTTTTCTGTATCAAATATGTATACTTATGATATAAGTGACTAAAATTGAGCTTGTTGTGCACTGTGCGGCTAAAAGTCGGGAATGGCAATTCGCGAGTCCGCTGATCCTCGCTTTGCACTTCGACTGCCACGACATCAGGACGTGCTCCCTGCCTCACCGGCATAAGTGTGCGACATGAAGGCTATTGCTTGCTTTTCATTTCCTAAAAGCTCAAGCTTGGTCGTTCCTATTTTACAAATAGGCTGGTCAAGGAAACATACTTGAATCATCCAATGGTTCGTCTATGCTTTTGGCTGTGCTTTATGCTCAGTCTGACTAGGTTTCGATCTGTCTAGCACAGGCTGCGTTAGATGCATGTGACACTATTTTATTTTGCCTGTGTGATGCAGGAGGTGGACGAATGGGCCTGGGCGAGGCGTTGTCGCCCATTGACTCTGAGCTGCTGTTTGGGCTTCCCAACAGGCTCGTCGAAGTGCGTGTCGCCGTTGATGCGTTCAGGTGTTCTAAATGTTTTAAAAAAAAGGCAGCATTGTACGAGCATCTCACACCTTTTCTCGGCGGTCCGCCAAATGCCACACTCAACGTGCGTTATGCGATCTGGGCGCGTGGTGGTGGTTGGGGTATGGTCATCACTGGCAATGTCCAGTCTCATACAAGCACAGGGCGCTCGACGCGGATATGGTCGTACCCGAGAACCTTTCAGAAAAGACACTGAAGAGTTTAAAGCAGCTCGCAAGCGCTATGAAAGGCTGTGACATTGAGAGAAAGACGGGCGATGGGTATGGACATGAGATGCGCCCCTTGCGATCACGCAGCTGAATCACACTGGGCGACAGTCTCTTAGTGATGTGGGTGGGCGCTAGCCTTTTCTTTATCCGTCAGCGCGACACGTGTTGGAGGTAGCACTAGTCCTCACACGCGATGGAGACGGAAGACTAGACGTCGTGAGCGCCGATTTTGACATTGTGGGTTCAAGTGGTTTACTCTGCGTTCGATTCACTCATGCGCTCTGTGTCTTTCTCATGGCTCGGTTCTGGGCGTGAGATGGCCAACGTGAAGAGGAAGGGCCTGGCGCGTAGCATAATAAACGACTTCAACATGAAAGCACTTTGAGGAAATCACCGGCTCGAGCTGCTGTGGATCTGCGTCCCGTTTCTCGATCGCCATCTGCTGACTGCGAACGATGCCTTTATTCTTTCGAATGCCACCCAACCATGCACGCTCATGTGGCACCGCAGCTCGTCGGCCCAAGCGAGCATGACATCGTCTCCACTTATTGCTACCCCGTACCCATTCCCTCCTTGCACGTCGTGACGAAATACCCACGGCCATGCGCGTCAATATTCCCCCGACATTCCATCAGGTTGCACTTATGGGTGGCGTAGAACCCATGTTCACTCAAGTTGCTGGAGGCGAAGAGTGCCGCTGTCGTGTCGAAGGCCAGCAAGGAGTCATGCGGGAGGAGTGTCTAAAGGCGGGAAATTCCTCATGTTTGATGCGGGAATGCGGTGATGGAGTAGGCTGTAGGCGGCGCGCGTTTTTGTTTGTGCGTTCCTTTAAATCCCCTTGTCTTGACCCATGACTCACGCCGCTATATGAGAATCTTTCAGCCGCATGATTTCTTTTAATCACTGTCTCATGCGACTTTATGGAAGCTTTTCAGCTACACGATCATCAGCTGCCAGGCCCTCAGGACAAACTACTTTGTCGCTCGCTCAAGGATTCTTGTCCGTGCAAGAACTTGCAGGTTGATATATTACGGCTTCAACATATGCACCTCGCTGTCCAGGTGCCACTCTTGGTTTCAGACATAACCATCTCGCAGTATTTCAAGTCGCAATTGTCACTGTCTTGGTCTATGACACTAGTACATGCAAATGCTTCATGTTCGAGAGTGTTTCAGCATAAACTCGTCACCTGGGTCATTAAAGCGATTATGATGGACAAGGAGATAAGAGCACTCCGTCCGCATTCCATGCATTAAAAAATAATTTGTTCTTATCGCCAGGTTAAATACTTCTGGGTATGCTCTTCACGTCCAATCGCTTCCAGCTCCTAACTAGCAGCATTTTTGTCTAATAAATCAAAGAAAAACCTGCAGAGATCCGTCGATATTGCTTATTTTGTGGTACATATCATATGACTAGCAGCTGGTTTATTGACTGAAGCACTATCAGATCCGGTACATTGGAATACTAGGTCCTGTTGCATATCTGTTTTGTTTTCCTCTGCGTTCTAGGCAGTCGAATGCTTGTCAACTTGAAGGCGGAGGGAGAGCGAGGACTGACCGAGGGAAGAAGTCACAGAATGTGATTCACGTCGGTGAGCGACATGGAGTTCGCCTAGCTCTGTGCAAAGTTGTAGGTTTCGTTTCTTCCATCTGGTTGTTTCTCACATATCTGGTCCCGATGAGCAGAGGGTCGGGCTGTCTTGAGGGATGTACAACGCAACCTTGAACCTATTTTCCCGGCTTTGAGTTTATTTTAACTCAAATGTGGCTGGCTCGTTCCTTTAGACTTGGACTGTTGCCATATGCCGTCTTCCTCGGTTTTGAACCATATCAAATCATGCATGTTTGTTGCTACAGCTTTGCTATACTCAGAGTACGCTTCATTGGAAAAGGGCTTTTCGACACGAAAATGAAATAGAACGTTAAGGATTTACTGAAGGGTGTGCATGTAAGCTGGGGCATAATGAAAGAAATGCACCTGAAAATCGAGCTGCGACAAAGGTCATAAAGAACAGTGCGGTTATATTTGTAGAAACGTGCAGAAATCCTATCTGTTCTACATGCTTTGGTCCCAGAATAAAATAAAAAAAGAGGCTGTTATACGCGGGGATGCGTTGGCGAGTGGGGGGAACTGCAAAAGATGACAGGCGGCATAAATATTAATGCCAGAACAGGTGGAAGCCCGCTCAGGGAGACGCAGTAGAGGGAACGACGGCTGATTGGCAAATAAAGAGATGTAATGTACATACGCAACTGTGTCTATTCTACTAACTAACAAATAGTCATACCAAACTTTGCTTGATACTCCTCATCCCAGACTATATCAAGGTTCCGACATATAGAATGGAGAACCTCGAAATCTACGTATGCAGCTCGAACTTGATATAGATAGCGATCCTAACTGACAAGTGTAAAAGTTGGCGACTTAGATTGTATTCTCCGTACTGTTATAGCTCTGGCTGTTATACTGTAGAGCTTGCTACTTCTGTGCAGTTTTCTCGCGTCTTCTATCGGAAGGTCATCTTTCAGATCAAGGAGCGATTAAGCCTGTCAGTTCCCAAACCTAGAGAGCAGATGTTATACCGCAGCCTCGAGGTCAGCGATAAGGTGAAGCTCAAAGAGGGACAGCATGCAATGCATAATGATTCATATACCACCGGAGCTCATTTGCCGGAAGATACATGTGTTCAAAGCAGATAGCAGATACTTTTGAGTTGAGGGTCGGAGTGTCACAACATGAAGGGGACTAGGCTCAGACATCATGTCGGTCTAGCCGGCCCATCTAGACTGTTGATCTAGGAAAATCGAAGTAGTGCAGGACCAATCATGATACAAAGCTGCTTGTTACATCTTCTCCTGCTTGCCAGTCTACAGCATCCTCAACAGCCCCTCAATCACCTTCATAGACGGCCTAAAGTTCTTTCCGCCCTTCCAAGTCGTTGAAGGAGGCCTCTCCTGGATTAACTTTATCTTTGCTGCCACTGCGGCATGGATCCCCGCCGCAATCGATCCTATGCAAAAGTATGTAATGAATATCTGACTGAAAGGCGGTATAATTGATACATTCTTGTGACAGGCCTAAGTACGATAGGAAAAAATCCAATTGTACAGAGTCCTCCAATAACAAGGAATGGAACAGCAATGTATGCCATCCCAGCAACGAAACCCACTTTTGCTGCCCTTGTGATTTCATAGTCTATAGCTGAGACTAATAAAATCAGACATATATGTGGCGAAGTTACGATGACCTAAGGACACACTGAAACCATTCTGCCTGATTTGGTCTATGATAGGTTGAGCTCAGTGATTAGTTTTCCACTGGACCATAAGACTCACTCTCGATCCCTCTCAACGCGACTTTCAGCTTTGGCCAGTCCCATTCCAAGGACCTCCCAGAGATCATCTCGAGATGGCTAGTCAAACTCATAACGCAGTTCTGTACCGGGTCGGAGAGGTGTTGCAGCGCGAATGGAAAGCGCTCATCCTCCGGAATCTCCCTGACTAGGAAGTAGACGTCAACATCACAGATCCGAGTGGCTGCGCTCTTGCCGTCACTCTTAGTAAAAGGCCTGAAGGTCTCGATGGTCATGATGGTGAAATAATCAAACTAAGATGCTCAGAGATGAGGGATAAGGGATAGACGTTTGAAGAGCGTTGAGCACGTAGAGGCCAGTCCACGAGGCGGCGCTGTAGAAATAGGTCCAGGATAAGCATCCAGGAAGCTGATCTTGAGTTCAAACCTAGATACACAGCAAGAAGTGAGCAGCCATTAACATTGCTATTATCTTGCATTTTGAGGGTCAGAGGATACCCGTTTTTGGGACAAGTCTCCAAGCAGGGAATCTAGTTAACTTAGTACTATTGTTGGTTCTGGTCGCCGGTTTTCGGTGCATTTGGATTTTGAACCATATTTAATAAGAGCCAAACTGCCTACCAGTAGAAATGGGTATTGGAGTCCAACACATACAGCCTATCGACGAGCTTAGATAGAGAAACCGATCTTTGAGGGTACTGGTCTTATAGCTTCGATGATGAGAACTGTGAAGTGTAGTGCTGAGTGAAGGAGTGTTGTTAAATCTATGGCTAGCCGTAGCCTCAGTAGAGGCATAGTAATCAGTGACAGCAGCTTGCATCAGCAAGATGGCAAGATGAAAGATGTCCATCTTGAACTTAGAGAAGCACCTGGCGAGGCTTGTCACACTGCTACAGTAGCTGTTGTGACTGTGACAGAAATGTTGTGTTTCCCAGTAAGCGCAAAAACTGTGCAGCAGCAGCTGACAGAAACCGCAAGCCGATGGACGTGACGTTAACCTCCCATTCCAACGACCCGCCTGCCGAACAGCATGAGCAGGGCAATGCTGATGGTTGGTTTACTCAGCTTCAGATATAATGTAATGCTAACTTTGGAAGCAGGAGCAATCGACCCAATCCTTGTCGCCTCTGTCGGCGCCGAGAGCACGGACGTGCCCGACGACGACAAAGCACTCAAGAAGACATGGTTGACTCTGCTACCTATTGAGCAGGTCATTGAAATTGTCATGAAACTGGATGAGAATGTCCCGCAAAATGTGAGGGAAGAGATATGGCCGACGGACCTCAAGGCCTCCGTCTTTCATGCCGCCGTCGCGAAGATCATGGAATCGTCTGGGAAGGGCAACGCGCACGATGTGCTGAAGTCTTTGGAGATTTCAGATGCATCAGGCATGAAGAAAGGTGCAGAAGTAATACAGAATGGACAACCATTGCGGGAAGAGACAAGTGCTCCGCCTGAGTCGACAGCGCCGGAAGAACCACCAGCGACCGCTTCTACACTTGTAGAATCTGCTCAACCATCAACAAAAACATCGCTTGCACCCTTACCGACAGCAACTCCGATAGAGGCTCCAGCTGCAGCTGCTTCTCCAGCTTCGGTACCTTCGACTACTACCGTGCCTCCATTAACATCAACCATCCCTCATAGCTCCCCCGCAACATCGACGACCACTTACCAGGCAGCCTCATCCTCTTATCCCTACTCTTATCCCTACACTAGTGGATCTTACTCATACCAACACTCCGTGAATCACCAGCCATACTCTTACTCTTACTCGCCCTCCGCCGGCTCTACATCCTATTCGCCCGCACCACAACCATCACTACCACCACGCGTCCCTCCAGCATCTGGTGCAATTACCATTGCAGAGGATGACGATGATCTTCCATCGTACGAGGAAATGCTTGTGCAAGCGCTCACCGTGCACAACGACCCGGCCGGCACCGCACCGAAACAGCTCTTCCAGTGGATGGCCGCGACATACCCGCTCCAGGCGAATTTCCGGCCGAGCGCGAGCCAGGCGCTTCAAAAGGCGTTCAAACGCGGGCGATTCGAGAAGAATAAGGAAGGAAAATATAGGCTGAACTCGCGTTGGGAGGGCGGGAATGTACGTTTGTTATACTGTTTTTCCCTTGTTGTGTATATGAATGTTAATACACATGTAGACTTCGAGAAGGACGACACGGAGGCCGCAAAGCTATTCCAAAGCCGTCACGAATCCGAGTCCCTCCTCGCATCCACCGGCAAATACCTCGCAGTACCCGCCGCAACACTACACGTGGACATACGGAGCAGGAAAGGCCGCGAGAAGTCAGTCGCAGAGCCAGTCTCCTGCACCGCCTACGCCTGGCCCTCCGCCGCCTGCGGAGCCCGGGCCCGAGCCCGAGCCTGCCGTCGCTTCTGCGCGGGAGGAAACCGAACAAGAGAGCCATCGCAGTTGCATGGAGGCTGCATACAGCATCCTACAGGCGCTCAATGTCACCTCGCCGTTCAACGGCGTGAAAACAGGAGAAAGGTCGTTCTCTGCACCGCCTGAGCCAACTGCTTCCGAAGCGAATACAAGCGATCCAAAAACCACGACAACACCGAATGCACCATCCGCGCTTATATCAGCACACAAAGGCACAGATTTATTTCCATCACCCGTCGTTGCGGGGGACTCCTCATTGTCCACATCCTCGAGAGTCAAGGAACCATCCTTCTCTGCGTTACCATCATCGCAATGTGCGGAAGCTTCAGCTTCTGGTGCAATATCAGATGCGACTCCACTTTCCACAGATAACCGCGCTGCACTCCAGGGTAGCCTGGCGCTTCTGGCGGCACAGCTCGCCGAGCTCGCGGATAGCGTGGAGGACGACGCTGGCGGAGATTCCTCTGTTCCCGAATGGCCTACGCCGGCCGAAGCCTCGTCAACTTCGGCGTCTGCCTCCGCATCCAGTGCGCTTAACCTGCTTGAAGGTTTCGGCCTCAACATGTTTGGCTCGAGTGCATGGGCCGGCCTGCGTGGCGTGGATATGCACGCCAAGCAGTAAACATGTCCTTGCCTTCTGTCCCTTGTTCTCGCTGTGTACCCCACTGTCGTCCTTTATCATCATACTACCGCTTTTTCTTAGATTTGCTTTTGCGCTGTGCATTGTCCCCCTTTATTGAGCGTTCCCTGTGTATCGCTAGCGTTTGCAAATTTCTTTTCCTTTCCTTTTCTATTTAGGGTCGTGGCAAATAATACCAAATAATGTACACAATTACCTCACTTGGCCAGAAGCTGGGTATTTCGAACGACGAACACAATTTAAGTCCATAACCACCCTCGTCCGTAACAAGGAACCAGTGCAAGACCGTTCCCGAGACATCGCATATTGCCAGTCATTAATACCAATATAGTGGAGCTAGTGATGGCCAGTTCTCGCGTTTCAGTCACTGATATTAATCATACTAATGTGTTCTCCAAGCTGCCGAGAAGCGGAACCGTACATTGGCTAGTATTCAAGTGGATCTCGCAGGCGCAACCAGGAGAGGAGGGAGAGGGGAACCATGGCTTCTAATCACGCTTAGCCCATTATCATCATATTGGACCTTCCTGAATTGGCTTTTATATTCTTACTAGTTGCGATGTGGACACGATCATACTTGTCGCCCGGTCTTTCAGTGTCAGATCTTCGCCACTGGAATCTTGCAGCGTCATGGTAAGACGCTCCTGTGTGTCTTGCTTTTCTGTGGCATACAAGGCTGAGCCGCTGTGAAAAAGCGGTTAAGGATCAACTTCACGTCTAGATCGTTCAAATAATACTGAACATTACATGAACGTTCCCGACCTTACAACATCTTTCTCGGCTTGATGATCAGCATCCCTGTCTCCTTGCATTAATTACCTATATTTTTAATCATTTCGTCCTTTGTGTGTGTTGCTCTTTTGGCACGTATTAGCGGGTCTTAACTGGACGTAAGATATGCCCCTTCCGAAGACTGCGGAAACGTTCTCGACATTTCATATGACTATTCTCAACGCCTTTGATATCTTGTGACGCGATTTTCTCATAAGTGTTGTAACTGTCACTGAGTTGCTTTGAAGAGGCTGTTGTTCTTCGATTAATGATTGAACCGGGTGAATAATTGGGCGCCTTTGTAACTTTCAGCGTACTATACTATGATGTCTCATCTGAAAGCAAAGCATACATGTCGTCTCCCTTCCAGCGTCATCCATTTAATCATTCACACGTCGAAATATAACTTTAGCACCTGAAACAATTGTCCAGAATGCTGCTTCTAACAGGTAACACTCAGGGCAGAGATCCAAAAAAGAAAGTCTTCCGACAAATAAATGGCAAGGCAAAGGTTTATGGAAGCTGGAGCAATGGCAATCTTGATGAAGTTTTTTTCGTGCCGAACGGAGCTCATACCGCTATTTGCTTTCGCCGCATTGAGCTTATACTAAGAAGGCAAGGTTTAAATTTGTTTTCATTCTCCAGTCCCCATGAACATCTCAATGTTTCATCCGCTCGATCCGTCAATAATTCAGGTCCAGTGAGAGCTTATTTACATATTAACAGACTGAAGTCTAACTATCTTGCTCAGTTGCTCATGAATGTATGCTTCCTTGCTTTCGCAGTGCCCCATAAGTCATAGATTGAAAATGCTTGCTTTCTGTCATCTCCTTTCAATAGTTCGGTAACGCCGGAGACCGTACTGCCAGAGCCAACCAGACCGAGCTACCTCGGTTCCAGCAGGTTAAGTGCCACAAATTGGTACATGTTATTGCGATAAGCATTGCGAATGTCGTCGACACTTGAAAAGAAATTTACAGCCTGTAACTTTGTGCCATATCCATACATCACAAAGGAGATTTAGACGAATTTCGCTACATAACGAGTTTGAGATGAAATTTGCCACGACCATAGTACGAGAAAGAGCTAGTGCATAACATGATAAGGACGAATGAATAATTTCTCGAGTTAATGCAGATGACGAGACGACGAGTGACTTTGATGGAGGTATCGCTGGAGAACGCTAACAACAATGAATGATCGTAGAACTAAATGTGAGAAAAGCGAAAGAGAGTGGTCACCCTCTCGTGGACGGAGTAATGTATGCAGTAGTCGGTGCGGAAAGACTGTTCGTCTTGACAGTCGACGCCTTCAGACCTGAGCATAGTCGCTCAGCGCGTGCAATGCGTCGAATGTTCCGCGTCGGACTGCTGCTCGTAACGACATCGTCACTCGCCGGGTCTCGAGTAATTGCTAAAGCGTATTCAGCGCGTCGGATAGCCTGTGGCGTGAACGGCCCAACAGGCGATGAGGAACTCGATACCCCGCCCTCATCCTCCGACTCGATATCTGAGGAGGACGGTAAGTACTCGTCGTCATCGGAGTCGGAGTCGTCCGGGGAATGGTCAAGGCGCTGGACGAGTTCGAGCGGTTTCGTATAGCTCTGCGTCTTTCGACGCTTAGTCGGACTAGAGTTCGGTGAACTGACTGTAGTCGATGAAGAGCCGGTAGACGTGCGAGCACGCTTCGATGATGTCTGCGGGGGATTGCATGCGTTAATATCAGTCTTCCCAAATGCTGCACGTCCGAAGGTGAAAGCAGGGTGGTTGTCGAGACGCAAGACTTCCTCGACTGCACGAGCATCATCACTATCGTCTGAGCTATTGCTTTCGGTACGAAGTCTCTTGGCTCGCAAAGGACTAGAATCAGCATCAAACAACGCTCGCTTTGTTCCAAGGTAAATGATCTCGTCCGTATTTTTGCGGGGCTGTGAGTGAATATTCTCTTTTTCCGCGTCTGTAGACGCCGCGCAGCCCCCACTCGAACCAGACACCGTACATGGACGAGGTCGCTGACTTCCAGAGCTTCTTCGACGAGTCGTACTCTGGACCAATGGGGAAGAAAGGGTGTCGAAAAGGGCAGGAAGACGTGGCGCATCTGAGAGCTGTGGGTGCCTTGCTACCCCTTTCATTGACTTTTTCGGTGTGACCATCGAGGAAGTAATCGCATTATAACGTATCCGAACTGGAGAGGGAGAGGGTGGTAGTGGAACTTGGCTGGCAAGGCGTCGATGAGGAGTGGTTGTTCGAGGTAGAACATCCAATTCATCCTCTTCATCGCTGTCAAGAATAGCGAAGACATGCGGTTGATCCGCGCTTGACAAAGCCAGATAGCCCTTTTCGCTAGACTCTGAAGTTGTAGGAGTCGGGAAAGCAAGGCCCAGTGCCCGTGTGATGCCTTCGGACCATCCGCCCTTCGGAGGTTCAAGCCCCTTACAATTATTATTCCAGAAGTCCGCAAATGAGGTGAGTGCTTCGACACGTTCACTCGATAGTGTGCCGGTCACTGAGTCCGTTTGCAATGCCGATGCAAATAGTGCTGAAAGAGACTGCAGAATCTGCGCAGAAGGCGGGAGCGATTCAAGCGCAACAAGCATTGTCTGAAAGAGCGGAATGATCTCGCTCGAGTATTCCCCAGTCGAGAATAGCGCACATTCATCTACAATCCACGTGCAGAATCCATCATGAAGATTTTCGAGAAGTCCCACAACGAGACTCGCTGGGCAGTTGCTGATAGCTGTTTGTAAGGAACGTAGCAACCAGATAGCAACGATCTTGTTGCGGGGCTCGGGTGGATACGACGTAAGAAGAATTTCGTGCACTAGATCGATCAGACCAGTGGGAAGCTCGGTACAGTGCTCGATATGTTTCTCAAGCGTTCCGACGAGATAGTCGGCAACGCGCAGGGTCGAGCTCAAACTGGAAATTATGTCAATCATTAGGCAGTAAAAAGAAAGCCGAAAGATACGAACGAGATAATGTGTTGGTCCTCAATACGAGAGACCACAAGCTCTAAGACTTCAGGTGCGGCTGCGTGATCCTTAGCCGCCATTTCGACAGCATATGCAAGCAGACTGCTCCATGCAGAAAGGTCGGCCTCGGACATATCCCATGGCGAGTCCTCCCTGCATAATCATTATCGTCTTTTATAGCAAGTTGCAAATGTACGCGGAGAGTATACCTGAATGGCAATC
Source organism: Porodaedalea pini (assembly GCA_002794775.1). NCBI lineage: Eukaryota > Fungi > Basidiomycota > Agaricomycetes > Hymenochaetales > Hymenochaetaceae > Porodaedalea > Porodaedalea pini. Next base: position 67,223 of record NBAY01000044.1, on the reverse strand, counting down.
CAAGGATAATAGCTGCCTCTCGCCATGAACCCTTTGAGTCTTCTGTCCAGCCTCGTGCATAGCCTCGCCACGCACGTGCACGCGTCTTCGTGTCCCACTCCCAATCGTGTTCCCATATTAATTTCGTGATGTCCGTTGAAGCGACAGCGGCAACTTGTGCAGAAAATTGCGACCATTCGCTCAGCGCTTCGTCTTCAGCTTCTGATTCACTGTCAGTTGACGGGACGAGCTCGGGCTGATTTTTGACCAAGAAACGTATCATGGGCTTCACGGCCCCCATCACCGATGACGCAGGGAGAGCACCTATCGTCGCAGTCCATAGCGTCCGAACGAGCATAAGTTTGAGGCGCTGGTTTGCAGCGGAGCCCACGCCGTCGTCAACAGCTTCATCGCCTTCCTTCGCAGGGGTACTGTTCGAGGAATTATCTTCAGACCCACTGCCATTCGGTCGGTCTCTGAGGTCGATAGCTTTATTGGCGAAGATTGAAATCAGGACATCCGCGCATTGACTCGCATATTCGACGAGAAAAGTTGAATCATCTAAGAAATTTAATTTTGTTAATACAATCCCCCGCTCAATCATTGGCGAAAACACCTACTCTTAATGCTTGTCAAGCCCATGCGAACCAGGCCTGTCCATATGTCAACTATAACATCCTACGCCAATAAGTCAAAATTTAAGTCAACTCAAAGGCATCAAACAGTACTCACAGGAATAATATCATTTTCTGACATTTCTAGTTGTTCAATGCACAACGTCCACGCATCTTTTATGCGCGACCAAACGCCAGGGACGCATTTCTCCTCATCTGCAAGTGGGCGCACATCCGTATGCGTCGGCTGTGCCCCGACAATGTTGTCGACCGTAGGATAAAGAGACGTCGTGTTGATCTCCAGCGTAAGAAGGCCAGGCGAGACAGAAAGCAGCAGTCGTGGAACGAGCTTCCCGAGGAAGTTATCTGTCCAGCGCTTATAGAAGTCCGCATCTTCGCGTGAGTTGACGAAGCGGTCAAGCAAGTCCAGCGCGCGCTGCGTCGACTCTCCACCCTGGCGAGCCGAAGCACCGAGCTCGTAGAGCGCTAAAAGCAAGTCTTCACGTCGACAACTTGCATGACTGCTCCCAAGCAAAGCACCAATAAAGGACACTCCGATAGGAAGGTGTGTCGTCATACGGACCATCGTCGAGAAGCATGCTTTGACTTTTTCGCGTTCCAATACGCCATCACCCTGCTCTTCCGTCCCGCCGGCATCGTCATCCATTGACCCACGCCATCTTAGCCAGACCCAGATAAGCGGGCCCCATAACGAAGACGTTATCGCGCGAACAATGCGCTTCTTTGCCTTCAGTCCTATGTCAATAGTACCGCGAAAAGCAACCAGGAGCTGTCTGTCCTTCAGCAGAGCTGGACCGAACAGGATGACGAAGCTGGCCAAAACAGATATAGCCCAGAAAGGTCCCTGAGCATGGTGGGTCGGGTCTGTCGTACGTAACGCCGTGCGAAGTGCACGAAGAATGGTCGACTGCGGGTTCACTTCAGATTCCTTTCGAAGGAAAAATTCGTAAACAATCGGAGAGATGTCGCGGAGGATATCCTCAAAATCAAATTCGGGTTGCGTGATGCCCAGAACGAAACCACCAAGAGCATGTGCTGCGAGGACGCGCAGGGCGCAGGACGGTGCCAGAAGACCATCGAGCACAGTCGTTAAGTAGACTTGGAAAATCGGTACGAAAATTCCAGGCCTATATATTGACAGATCATGAACAGCCTATGCAAATCAATTAGTTTAAGTAAATGCAGAATGTCGCTAGCATAAAGCAACACGCACCCTAAGAGCTTCAGCAGTAGCGCCCTTTTTGCCTTCTCTACCCAGTTCGCCTTCGATGGCACGTTTCAGTGCGAAGGCTATCCGGGGTGCAGCGGCACTTAGGATGCTGTCTGGGAGCCTTTGAGATTGCAGAAGGGAGATAGCGAGCCCGCATATTTTTCGGGCTGTTGGAGAACGAATTGATTCAGCTAATGGGATCGCCAACACTGCGGTGAGGATGGAACTAAGTTGCTTCTCTGAGGAAAAAAAAAGAATGTTAAGCGACTGATATGTAAAGACATCTCGTAACACGCACTTGTGAAAACATTGTAAATGGCTGGCACCTGGAAGGCAATAAGGAGGAACTTTATAGTCGCGCTCGCGACAGTACTCAGATCTCTAGCGTACTTGACCTGCTCCTCCGTCATCCCTCCCTTCTTCGGTGCAGGCGAGTCTTGAGGAGTTGGAAGGCCTGACTTCTCGACTTTGCCTGGACTGACGGGTGGAGAGCTTGGTGGCAGAAAAGGGTCGACGAAGACGCGACCGAGGTCGCGCACAATGGCCTTCGCTAGCACTTCGGCATCTCGTCTAAGTGGGTTAAATAGTGAATGTCGTGTATCACGCGTCGGCGAGTTGAAAAAGCTCTGGGGCACGGATGCACGGATGCGTGACGCGAGGATCGAGTACGCCTCTGTGAGTTCGCGCAGAGTCGAGCCGTTCGCGACGATCATCGAGACCGGGTACTCCAGAAACTGCGCATTTTCGAGTGCATCGTCTGGAAGCGGCGTAATGTCGCGCTTCTTTTCCTGCGCAAAGAGCGCCAGTGGCCGCGAGGGCTTCAGAATGGACTTGCGCGGCTCGCACGACGTGCTTGGCACGTTCAGTGCACGTCCCGACACGGGAGAGAAGGTGAAAACCTCCTTGTTTACCGCCCATTCGATCCCCTTGCGCGGCGTCGGTGCCGGTGCTGATGTCGACGTCGAGGCCCGGTTTTCCTTGTCGACCGACGACCTCGGCGGAGTAGACAGCGTCGACAACATTGAACACGTTACGGGAGCCGTCGAAAAGGAAGAGGCGATGGTACCCTCAATGAAGAAAGTAGCAGCGATGTGTGTAGGCGATGGAGGAAGGTAAGAGACAAGTGGCAAGACAGCCACCATTAGCCGGGAAAAATACCAGTGACGGTCACGCGTTTTGTTACTTTCTCTTTCTCTTCACCAAATCACGGGATCGAAGGCGCGTCGCGTCGCGCTAATTGAGTTGTTACGTGTGACGCGTCATTGACCCAAAGCACTCTGGAATTGGTTGCCTTCCCGTAGGAAGATACAGATTATAAGCATCAGACAGACGAGCAAAAAAAAGACAGAGAGAGAGAGGGAAAGAAAGGCAGATCCATCATCCCTGTATGCAGATTTATGAGTAAAGTCATCCGCCCGATTGCAAAAGCACCGAAAACAATATATCGTAGTCAGCCTGCTCAACTACAACGCTAGTTTCACCGCATCGACACACTCAGTATCTTCTGCAGAAATTTAAAGTCGCCTTGTCTTACAACCTCTGGGAGTCGTGTAAGTTCATGCCACGCAACATGCTCTTATGTCAGTAGCGTGCACATTTCCAATTGTCAAACGCACGCTCATATAAACCAGAAAGGAAGTCATAGACCTACATGTGTGTACAATCACACCCAAAAGTATAGTTGACGACTGGTATAACACAGTTCCAAATTTTCCATTCCGAGTCAAAGCTGTTTTCTAAAACGCAAACTAGATACCTGCAAGATCATGGAGTGAAAGTATGAATTCCTAGAACAAAAAAAAAGGGAGACTGGCACATAAAAGAGCGAGAGCCCAGAGTGTCTGCACTAGACGCACGTGGGCACCAAGCGTCCCAGAGACACCGGCGGGCATAAGAAGGAATAAAAAGAAAGCAAGTAGTAACAGCACATGAGGAAAAAGCCGGCGAATCACGGAGTGGACACGCCTAGGAGAAAAGGAAAGACTGAACGCAACGCCCTGAGACTTCTAGAATCTCGGCTCTACAACCCCATTTCGTGCATGGGGTACGCACCCGGCTTCGCGTCGCCGTAGTGGTACGGGACATCCGTATCGCTCTCGGACGGCGTTCCATGCTAGAGAGGGGCGAAGGAGCGGTAGTTCTATCAGCCACCAGAAAAGAAGATACAATACACTGTAAACACAGCAACGAGCGGAAAGAAAGCGGCGCGGAGCACACACATACCTTTATGTTTCCCTCCTCCTGGTCGCGAACCGTCTCCGTCTCTGTGTTGACCTTGATCGAGAGCGTGCGCGGGTTGGCCCCCTGTTCGAAGATGCGAATCGTCAGCGTGTGATGCGAGGAACGGAGAAAAGAAGTAAGAAGCGAACCTTGATCGTGGACGGTGCTTCGATTTCTACAGCCCGCGAGCGGAAACGGCCTTGAGAAAGAGACACGCTTTGCTCGCCGGTACTCTCGTCAACGTTGTTGAGGCCGCTCCGGCTATTGAGGCTGCGAGCGAAAAGAAAATGTTAGGCTTCCATGATTATCAAAACCACACACATGATAAAGCTCACGTAGCCATAAGGGAGTTCGTGTACACTGCGGGCATGCAAGGAATGAATACGCGAAGAACAAAATGTATAAAAAGAAGAAACGCACGTCTGCTGACAGTCACGTAGAACATAATATAGATAAATGCATCAGGGAAGACAGTGATCTACGCCAACTCCCATGAGCGTACTGAACCATTTACCAGCGAATAGACAAGAAACGTACCGTGACGAGTGACATGACCGCGTCAAGGCTTGTGAGAAGTCCGGTATTGAGCGTAAACAAAATGAGACGGTTGAGGATGCTGTCCGAACGCTTGAACCCTGTACGCGAGCGCTGCAACAGCCAAATGAGCGCGATCGCGATCGCCACGTCGCCCGCTGCGCCAAAAATGTTGATGGAGCGACTCAGGTTCACGATCGACGTGAGCTTAGCGAAAGTCTCTAGCTGGAGTCTAGAAGAGACAATGAGTTGGCGTCTATGTTATTCAGGTGACAGGGACGTACGACTTAACCGCGTACACTGCGAGCCGGAGATTGTGAGTAAAGTCTTGGAATCAGTAAAAGGCATTCATACCTATCGAAAGGATAAACTCGGCCGCAACAAGAAGACTCTGTAGAACACAATTTTGTCAGCTAGTGTATGCCTTCAGCCAAATTTTGAAAACATACTATTACAACGACGAGGGGTATGCTTCCGTGACTCACTACAATGCAACCGGGAAATGAGGACTATCGGACAATAACTTTAAACACATCCGATACGTACATTTCCAAACTCGCATGAGGAAGAAAGTTTGGACGAGCAGAACGACAAGAGCCTGTCGAGTACCTAATTAGTACCATGGTTCTCATAAAAAGCCACGTTATAGCTACTGACACTGAAGACGACCTCAATCTATCATTGTGAAATCAGCATTGTCTGGCGAGTAGGTGGCGGAGGACGTACCAAAAGAGTGTTAACGATGACTCCCAAGAAAGCCGGGTTACCATACTCTGTGACGAGATAAGTGTAAGCAGCATGAGTTATAAGCCCTTGGTGCGTCGTATCTAACACCCAGACAACAGCAACCTGTCCGAGGTCAGACAAAATACTAATACGCGATGCGAATTCTGGCTATTCACCAAAAGCTTCATCCACCAGGAATCTTTTGAGTAGCGCTTTGCAACAGAAAATTCGTCAGGACGGGCTGATGTACAACTTAACACTGAGGTTCTTACGTTGTAATAATAATACACCTGCACGCTACCCGCGCCCCAGAGCCTACATACCGGATACTCATCAGATTTAGCTCATATTCACAGTCAACAATGAAGAGCGCTTCTCCAGAAAGGGGCTCGTTACTGGTAATCTGACTTACGCCATGGCTAGGCTGAATAATTAATTTACGTCAGTTTTACTGAAGGCGAGCAGCTCGCAAGGAGACTCACATTACACCAACGAAAAGCACGCCCATCTGTAACAAGCAGCCATGTCAGGCCCTTCTCTCCATTGAGAGAGATCTCGCATACCGTGTTGTCCAGGGCGGGCAAAGCTGTCGCTGCACCGGACATGTTCGTAAGTTATTCGGAGGTAAGACAGAGGCGCAGGTGTATGCTTGTCCTGAAAGAAGAGGTGGGCGTTTCAGAAGAGAGGAGGGGGAGGGGGCGGGATGATAGGGCGGCCGGATTGAATGGCGAAAACGCGTAAGGGAAAAAGTCGCGAAGTCCGTGGACGTTATGTATGCGATCCGATGTTATATTGTCGTAATGGGACCAAAGGAGGTTTTCTAGCGTGAGCACACAAATAAAGCAGACTAGCTTTTTCGGCAAAGATCACATTGATGTCCCTTCCACTATAAGGATCGCGATTGCTGTTTCAGTGGGAGAAGCTCCGAACCTCGCAACCACCCAAGAATGGAGCCGCGCAGGCGCATAAGCGGCGTAATACATGCGTCTAGCCAACCATCACGTTCGCGAAACCATTTAACGGACCTGAGGAAGCAAGAGAAAATCTGATGCGTTCAGCGTATCTCAAGCGTTCAGGCATGATATCACAAGAAAGGGAAAATCTAGTGCGCTTGATTCAAAGATCGGCGGTTTCATTTTAGGGGTAATAACGGGATATACAAACATATCATCAGAAGACTGGTGAACAATGTGCAAAAGCACGAAAGAGATCCGACAGAGTAGAAGTGGTGAATAGTTGTATGAAAATGTTCGTGGATGTGCACATGCATATGCACGGCTGCAGACAGTCCAAAGTCGGCCTCCGGACACAGGTCTTGCGATCATTTCTAGGTCCGGATGGAAAAAAGGGGCCTAAAACCGTTAGAATTCTTCTCCATTTCATTCAACTTCGAAACGCGTGGGTGAACCAGAAGAAGGAAGACCCGGCTTCAGGATTCATGGAACTCAGTAGAAAAATTGAGCGGATTTTTTAGACAATTTTCAGCTTACGAGAACGGCAGCCGCACACGGATCCCTGACCGGCTGTGCAGAGACGGTCTCCACGGCCGCCTTGCTCTCCGTCACGCAAGACTGTGTAAGAAGACTGAGAGACATTCAGAGGGCCAGGGCGCTATATAGCCGTGCTCATGGTAAATCCAGGGGAAGGCAACTAAACACGGCAACAGATAATAACTCACGCCGAGTAAATCCATAAGGTTTGATTCACTCGATTAGATAATCAGCGCATCATATGCTCCATTTCTCACCCTCGTTTTACTGAAGTCACGGTTTTACGCTCTCCTTATTTTTCACAATTGAAACGCGTTTCTACAAGTGAACATTAAATAACAGACTATGAAGGACTTGCACTGCTAGCTTCATGTCTTTGATGATACGTCGAAGTAAGATTTTTAATTAATTATTGTTCTGACCTATTCATTAGAGACGATGATCTCCTCCAATTTCCAAGGTGTCTTCTACCTGGTGACCCTGCAGGATCAATATCCTCTCGCTACCTCTTGCAAACCTTAAATGCGATTTTAAGCTTATCAGCCCCCGCCCAATCGCACCCCGAGAGTTTCCGTTTTTTTCTGACGGCAGAATGCTCTGCAAGTTCGATAGAAGCCTGGGCCGCGTATATCAGTCCTGCAGGTGCGAAATGGCTATATTTGTTTTAGCCTCGGAAAGCACACAGCTTCTGCCTTCAAAACGGAGGCATCCTTTCGTCCCGGGTGTCTGTTTATTCGTCCCCGTCGTCCCCGTCTCTTCCGTTCAACTTAACACATCACCCACCTCGCCCCACTGCACCCCACTCTCATTGACTCCGCCACTCACCTGTACCTACCCCGTCGCCGCAACTCTGCTTGCTACCAGCCCCGCCTGTCGCTATGGGCTCACTCTTTCTCGTCGACCTTGTCCTTGGCGGACTCGGTCTGTACATTGTGAAGACACTCCTCACTCCCAGGAAGACGCCCGTGCCCCTCCCACCTGGGCCCAAGCCGAAGCCACTGGTTGGCAACCTCTCCGACTTGCCGCCTTCAGGTGAGCAAGAATGGATACACTGGGCGAAGCACAAGGATCTATACGGTACGTTTGACTTCCTAGCATTTCCCTCGACTTGATGCCAGTCTGACATTCGTCAATGCCCTTTGCATTTGTAGGCCCTATTAGCTCTCTCAACATCTTCGGACAAACGATGATCATCATCAACGACCATCGCATCGCTTTCGACCTCCTTGAGAAACGCTCCGCGTTGTATTCCGATCGTCCGACGATGGCCTTTGGTGGTGAAATGTGTGCCTTCAGTTCTTTCTTTCATGCAAGTTCGCGTTTCTCACAACTTTTCAGGGTTGGCTGGGAGAATGCGTTGTCGAGTCAGCACTACTCGGACCGTTTCCGTGCCTACCGCAAGAACATACACGCTGTCATGGGTTCTAAATCAGCTGTCTCCCGCTTCTACCCCCTCCAAGACATTGAAGTTCGCCGGTTCCTTCTCCGCGTGCTCGAAGAGCCGGAGAAGTTACTCCACCACATCCGGACGTGAGTTTGTTATTTTTTACTTTTTCGTTTTATTTTCCAGACATTGAGAAAAAAAAAACTTATGAAATTTTACTGGGGTGCAGTGAGGCTGGTGCCATCATCTTGAAAATCTCCCATGGCTACACGATTGAGCCCCGTGCCGCGGACCCACTCGTTGATCTCGCCGACGAGGCTCTCATTCAGTTCTCGCTCTCGGTAGTTCCCGGAGCCTGGCTCGTTGATACTCTTCCCTTCCGTGCGTGGCCGTTGGATAATGATATCCCAGAAGCTGGTACTGATGAAAAAGTATAGTGAAATATATCCCTGACTGGGTGCCTGGAACCTCATTCAAGCGAACGGCCTCACGTTGGAGGAAGACCCTTACGGAGCTCGCTGAGAAGCCGCATGCATTCGTCAAGCAGCAGATGGCCGCCGGCATCAATGCGCCCTCGTACACCTCTGCGCTCCTCGAGAAGGGTAACCTTAGCCCCGAGGACGAGTTCATCGTGAAATGGTCCGCTGCATCGCTCTATTCTGGCGGTGCCGATACTGTGCGTCTCGTTCCGTCTTCCCGCTGTCTTCTAGCCCCTATCAAAAAATATGCGTATTAACTTCCGACGCGCCTTCTGATTGCGCTCTTAGACCGTGTCTTCGATCGCGTGCTTCTTCCTTGCAATGACCGTGTTCCCCGAGGTGCAGCGCAAGGCGCAGGAGGAGATTGACCGCGTCATAGGCCATGACCGGCTCCCTGGTTTCGAGGACCGCGAAGACCTCCCGTACATTAACGCACTCGTTAAGGAGGTCCTTCGCTGGCACCCGGTTGCGCCGATGGGTCTCCCGCATCAGACGACGGAGGATGACATCTACGAGGGCCACTTCATCCCGAAGGGTGCATTACTCATTCCAAACATCTGGTCTGTTCTCCTTTCTACTTTCTGTCCCGGACCGCTTCCTTACCAATGTCTTTCTTGTTCAGGGGTTTCAACCATAACCCGGAGACGTTCCACGACCCGATGTCCTTCAAACCGGAACGCTTCCTTGGTGTTGACGGTCGCGCACCCGAGATGGACACGCATACCCTCTCCTTCGGCTTCGGGCGACGCATCTGTCCGGGCCGCGAGCTCGCGGACGCATCGGTGTTCCTTAGTATCGCACAGAGCCTTGCGGTGTTCAACATCAGCAAGGTGGTTGAGAACGGGAAGGTCGTCGAGCCGGTTGTCGCGTTCACTCCAGGTATTATCAGTCATCCGGTCGAGTACAAGACGAGCATCAAGCCGCGCAGTGCGAAGGCTGAGGCGCTCATCCGCTCGATTGAGGAGGAGCACCCCTTCACACCGAGTGACGCGAAAGCGATTACCAGCCTCAAGGTTTAAATACTTCCTCTTTCCTCACGCGTCTTCTATGCTGCCACGCAGCCAATCTCTACCTCAGACTCGATCATTTTTCTCTTCGGACGGATTAACTTAAAACTTCGCATCACAATAGATGCTCAATTTGGAGCTTCCCTCTATACATTTGTCTATACTCGTTCGACTATTTGATCGTGCTATCGGAATGGAATACGTTGTCAACTCTGAACTCGAGTGTCAATATTGATTATTTCTGGGCCTGAGCCTGAGTGTCCGAGGTGGACTTGTCCACTTACAATACAGCTGTAATCATACCGCATGTGCTCGGGATAAGACTTCATACCCTATGCGTTACAGTGTTTCCCAAAAATAATAACAGTCTGCGATTTTGAGTGCTTTTTTTTTGAGCTGCCTAATTGAGATAGCCGAGCCTGTTTGGCAGGTGAGACTGTGACGCGCGGCACGCGCGTCTCTACAGCGTCTCCTGTGTCAATATTAATGTATGCTTCTCCACATTAAACTGCGAGGAATGTAGCTGTTGCTTACCATTGCCAATAAACATCAGGTCTTGAGAAGGTGTGGCATGCGGACCTCTATAGTGTTCAAAGGAGAGTGAGAGGCCAGGATCTCAAGCCGGCCAAGTTTGCTCGCTTTCATTTGGGAGATAGAAGGAGGAACAGTAATATTGGCCAGGCTGTTGAGCCATGGCCACCGACAGACAAGACGCTGAAGAGACGCGCGTGCCGCGCATCACAGTCTCACCTGCCAAAACAGGCTCGGCTATCTCAATTAGGCAGCTCAAAAAAAAGCACTCAAAATTGCAGACTGTCATCATTTTTGGGAAACACTGTATAAATTTTACGATCATGACATTTACCTTTTGGCTGGGATGGTCGGATCTGTCATTAGAGAATTCTATGCATTAATATTATTGTATTTATGACAATTTCGACTGTCGCGGACTCGCACGGCGACTCACCACGAAAGATCACGTGCACGATCAAGGCGCGCGTCGATCGTCGCCGTCAAAAGATCGTGCCGTCAGTCGTGACCCGCCACGATGGCGACCACGACGTTTTCTCGAGATCGCTTTCCGGATTCTGTATTGGTCGCCATCGCCAACAGCAAAATGTCATGTAGCCTCCTGTTCGCCAGTTTTGCATTTCTCACGTCGACCACGACCATCGTCCATCGTCCATCGTCGCTAGTGCGGACGCGGATTAGACGCTCGGGCCAGCTTGGTGACTCTGAACGCCGCCGCCATGTCGAAGCAGCTCCTTGACACGCCTGCGCGCCATCCGTTCTCGCTCTGGGGCCTCGCTGATAGAGCGTGGCAGCATTTGTGTGAGAACGCGTTTAAAGCGGCATCGACGCCAGCTGCGAAGCTTGCAGAAGCCGGCGTAACGACGTGAGTGTTTTATCCTTAAGCATTCTATGAAGAAAGAGCGGACGCAGAGGCTTTCTAAAGATACCTTTGACCTTTATTCTCTGTTCTATCTTCCGTGTCTACCCCTGCTAACGTGAATCCCAGAGTCTTACGAAACATAGTCGAAGGGCAGTTACGAATCGTGACGCAGAATACGACACACTCCTTCCCATCTGCTCAGCAAGGCAGTATACCGGATTTACAGTCTGAAATAAAGGTCAAGAGCGATGTCTTCTGGATTCGACTGTGTACAATGGGGGACCTTGGCTTTGCTGAAGCCTACATGTATGGCGAAGTTGAATGCGATGATCTAATCTCTACTTTCCTTGTATGTATGCGTCTATCTTCTCCGTAGCAATTTTTACCTAAATCTAGCTTTCAGATATTCCTCCGCAATCGCGAAAAGCTCCAAAACCTAGACTCCCGATTTTCATACTTGTTCTCCATTCCTCAGAAGCTCGCTTCCATGCGCTTCGTCAACACGCTCAGTAACTCACGTTCGAACATATCTGCGCATTACGACATTTCGAATAAGATGTTCGAAGGGTTCTTGTCGGAAGACATGACGTATTCTTGCGCGATCTTCAAGGACCTTGATGGGGATCTCAAGTTGCCGCTTCTACCCGACATTCCTTCGCACAACGAGACGCGGATAAAGTACGCGTTGCCGACGCCCACTGCTACGCCGACCAATGAGCCGCTCACTGACGAACTGGACGAGCTGCATGAAGCGCAGATGCGCAAGCTCGATCATATTATTCGCCGTGCGTGTATTGAGCCTGGCCAGCGCGTACTGGAGATTGGCTCCGGGTGGGGCGCTCTCGCTGTGCGCGTAGCAATCCAATACCCTGGAACGACTGTCGACACGATTACTCTTTCGGTCCACCAGCAAACGCTCGCGCGAAAGCGCATAGCACAGGCGGGAAAAGACGTTTCGGCACGCGTGACGGTGCATTTGCTTGACTATCGTGCTATGCCAATTGCGTGGGCGGGCTCATTCGATCGCGTTATTAGCATCGAGATGGTCGAGGCCGTCGGACGAGAATATCTGGAAGAATATTGGCGCATAATAGACTGGGCACTGAAACCCACTACTGGTGTCGGAGTCGTTCAGGGTATCACTATCCCAGAAGCAAGTATGTATATAGGTTCAAGCTCACCAACCCCTGTGCTGAAGTTGCCTATAGGATTCGATCGTTATATGCAAGAAATAGACTTTATACAGAAATGGGTAAGTGTCTCCCGTGCCTTATGGGCTAACTGTTTAGACTGATCGATCGCCACACTGTTCAGAGTAACTGCGGCTTTCATACCGTTCTCGGTGTCCTGTTCTCAAATATCTTCAGTCTTCCCAGGCGGTTTCCTTCCGACGCTCACACTACTCATTCATTCACTCACGGTAGGTTCTCAAGGACGTCTCGTCGTCGATTCAGTGTCCAACATTGGTCCTCATTATGCACGGACGCTTCGCGAATGGCGGAGACGGTTCGTGGCACACTTCGACGATGTGATTGAGCCGGCGCTTCGAGAAGACTACCCGGACGTTATGGCCGGTGAGAAAGGACGGCGGGAGATCGAGGTCTTTAAGCGGAAGTGGATTTGTACGTTGTTCATCTTCTCTTCTTTCTAAACCAAGTTCAACGGAGCCCCTCCCATGCATGCGGCGGGTTTCTGGCAGATTACTAGTGAGCCTTCTTGCATCCCTTCTTGCTCGTCGCCGATACCAATCGAGCTGCACTCTTTTTTTAGTTGTTATTGTGAAATCGGCTTTACAACGCGTTCCCTCGGCGGTAAGTGACGAATCTCAACTCAAAGATGTACTTCTGAACGAGAGGCACAGACCACATAATCACATTCACCCGTGAGGGCAATCAGTCATTCGGTTGCTCTGTTTTTGAGTAGCCATGGCGCACATCAAATAAACGGCGTCTACTAAATCATGTTTTAGTCTGACGTTAAAATGTCTCAGAATGATGCAAATTAAGATGCTGCGCTTCGTATGCTAGTGGCACCGTTCTATAACCGCAGTGAGATTCTGATCCGAACCAGGTCGCATATGAGAACAATCTTAATAGAGTGTGTGCACGACCATTGAGAAAGTCCGCGGAGGAAGAAGTGTGTTCGACGATTGAAAACTCACGCTTTACCTTGTTTCTTGGGAAAGCAAGTACATAGTGAGGTTTTGACCATGTTCATGAGAGGATAATTTTCTCTGGCCTCCAGACACGTTCTTGCCAATGGGCATAACCGATACAGACTTCTCATATTGGCTGCACTCCTTTCTCGCGTCCGTGTCCAGTACTAGTGTCTGCCACAAATGATGTCTATAGAGAGTTCAAAGTCACCTACCCGCTCCATGCGAGGCATGATACTTTGAGCGTTATGTTATCAAATACCTACAAGAGAGACTAGGAGACATCCGAATAGTCGTAAGGAGATGTATTGCAAGGAGACAGCGAGAAGTGTCGTGCTATCTACAATATTCAGTACTTAAACGATCCAGATGTGATCCAAACTTCGGCCCACTTCGTCACCGTGATACGGACAAGAAAGGGAAGAATCGTAAGGAGCCTAGTAAACGTCTCAGAGAACAAGTGCTGGAGACGGGGAGATGAAAATAACGACGAGGGAAGGGTCATCTCCCCGTATTGGAAATCAAGAGCATTGTCACTCTGAAAATCGTCCGAGGAAACTTGGCTCGTTTCGACAGAGTCGGCAGGTTCTCTTGGACATTTGTTGAATCTGATTTGTACATTTCTGGTTCTTACAACGTAGGTTAGAGTGAACGTAAGTGACATCTCATTCCTAGTTGCTGAAGTGCAGGAATTTGGTGCACTAGGCGAACTTGCGCTGCTGATTGCCACTATCATTCGTTTTATAAGTGCCTGTGAGCCTACTCATTAGTGCAGATAGACCATAATCCATGATGCGACGATGAAGCTGACAAGCTGCTGAGAAATTGTGCAGTGGGAATCGATGAGAAATCAGAAATGATATTCGGGTGTGCCCTCTCATAAAACTTGCGACGACGTTTTCAGGTGATATAATCTGGCTTTACGCAAAGGGTCGCGGTGAAGGTGGTACTGGTGCCAGTGCATACAAGTAGGTGTGAGAGAACATTAATATTGAGCAAATAGATCAAAATAACACAATCAAACCTGTGACGTCAAATACATAGCTTGGAGCCTTCGAGTCTTTCTTATCGCTCCTGTCACATCAACCAGGGTACCCGCTGTCCTCTCTTACCTTCAATTACAATATACGTTAACTTTTCGTCTACGATGAAGCTCACGGACTTCCCGCCAGAGATACTTCAAAAGATCATCGAATTGGCCACCGATTCGTTGTATTCGTATCCGTGCTACGAGAACTTTGATCCCGAAGAGATTTCTCCCTGGCCAGTCATGTCCTTCGACTCTGTTGGGTCGTCGTCCTACACCTTTGAGCAGGGTTTGCCGCCAGCTCCGAGAGCCACCCGCTTTTGCGATAGACTCGCAGTAGCTCTCGTGTGCCGAACGTTCTGGGTGATAACGTGCGAGTTCTTATACGAGGCCGTATCTGTCTCGAATGCGCCTCAGGCGGAGAGCCTAGCGTGCGGTCTTGCTCTCCGCGCGGTCGAATGCGATCCTGCACCAGGCGCCTGGGTGAAGGAGTTGGAGATCAAGTCTCTTTTCGGTTCAAAGGAGGCGATCACGATGCCACGGAAACAATCTACTTCCAGGGACTTGAAGTGCATTTTGGAGCACTGCACGCGACTGAAAGCACTACGGATCAGCGGTAGTTTGCTTGGCCGACTCGACCCGCCAGAGATAAATCAGCTTCTCTCCGTCGTTCCGACAGGTATTGTGCATTTCGAACTGGACGGTGTAGTCAATAACTACCGATCGGAAGGTGCATTGGCAAGCTCACGAAATGGTCTCTATGCCATTTTGGAACGCCTTAGACCCACACTCCGCGTCCTGCAACTTCCAGCTTCACAGTACGTATACCTTACCGGCGGACTTCCCAGCAGCCTTGATGGCATAACGCACTTCGAAATCCGCTCTTTCTCAGCGATCTCACAGAAAGAAAAGAGCAAATTGGATGGAGGCGAGAATACTCGTACTGTGTTGTTACCACTCGAGTCACTGACTCACCTCAATGTTTCACATTTACCGAGGGAAACGGATTACAGATCATTCTTCAGATTCCTCTCCGTACCCCGTCCACGACTCACCTCTGTCCGCTTTGGTCGTCTGGTGGACTGCTATGGCTTCCCAATGCATGTCCTTCTAAACTGCGCATCGAATCTTCAAGAGTTTGACTATTGGCCTTTCTCGCTATTGCTCATCACTGTGTGGGAAAGATGCTCCAGCAAGTCGCTTCGCCACGTCGTTTTGCGTGCAAATGAAACCACCTATGGTAGCCAGAGAACGTTTGATTTTCCGAATAGGGACAGGAGAGCTCTTTTTGCATATCTGCGACGTCAATTACACCCGTTATCTTTGAAAACGGCATTCCCAGCTTTACAAAGTGTGACGGTGCTGGCACCGGAGTTCCTAGCATCGGAAATTATCACGAAATCGCTTGGAGGGCTGAAGGCCGCGGGAATAAAGGTTAGCCCTGGAATTGCACAACCGCCTTTCATCCGTGCATAAATAGGAATGGTCGACAGTATCAAATGCAAAAAAAGAGGGGAAATCTTCATGACTCGTAAGCTCTTCCGATTCATATGTTACAATTTTACTCATAGAATGTATAGACTTCTTTCCTTCCCATACCTTCATCATACATATCATAATTGATTTGAGCTACCTCCGACTCTCGGGTGTGTGCGATCTGTCGGCGCCGAAAACGGTGTGCCAAACATGGGAAAAGAAATCAATATAAAAATTCGCGCTTGGCCTCATTCATGCTGCTTTCGGTGGCTTAAAGCGGAAACGGACATGAGATACGCTGCCAAGAGCTCGATCCACCGAAGGTAATTACCAGCCTGAAGGCATTATGTAGGCGCTGGGGCTTGCTTTCCCGACGTCTACCGAGTCAAAGACAAGAGAAAATGACTTCCCGGTTTTACCCAGCATGGACTAGAGTTGTTCTTTCGCGAACGCCACTTCCCACCAACTACTTTTCATCGACGTCCTGCCACCGAAGTTCCACTACCTCCCGTTCCCTGTCCAGTACAATTACCACACAATGCGATACACCTTCGATAACCACTCCAAATCGACTATGAAAGGGCCAACAAGGCGTCCACATCTCTCGGATCCGCCGCGTTCTCCAATCCCGTTCAGCTCACCAGACTATATTCTGTCCAAGAAACTACGAAAGGCCCCAATGCTGGCGACATTCACACACTGTATCTACTTCGAGCACCGATTCTGCGGCGCTTGCGCAGTCGAGAAAGTTTTGTGCATCGACAATCACCGTGTCTTTACCCTCGGACGACCATCACTTGGGAAGGCCAACATCAGCGCCTACGGTATCTCACAGATGCCATCGAAGCATGGACCCACGGCTATCGGCCATTCGTCGACTGCAGCCATTGCGCCAAGATATGCGAGGCCATTATACATTCTACGTTCTGTCCATTCTGCGGACGATGACGATGACGAGTACGTGCCATCCTCTTCCGCATTTCGAGTCCGAGCATGAAGACGGGACGTCTGGTTCCTCATTGCCTGTTGGATCATTTATTCCGAAGGTCATCCGTCGTGCCGAATACGCATTAACGATCTCTCGAAGAGGCGAATGACGATATGCACACGAGCAGCAGTCCGACGCAGAACGCTTGCCGTATTGCGTATGCTGAATGGCTATCCTTCAGTCTGAAGACGTCATCTGTGAGGACGACCAGTCCCTTCGCATTGATTCCTGCATTGATTGCTTCATCCGTATGGGGATGTCGACTCATTTTTGCTTCTCTCCTTTCTCCGGCACTCATTCCATTGTTATCGATGTTCTCCGTGGATGCGGTCAGCAGCAGCAATTTGAAATTGATCAGCAATCCTTAATGCATCCTGCGCTAGCTCTTTTTCCTATGCTCTTCGCATATTTACTCTCAAGCTCGTTATGTAGCGAACTCCGTCGAGTTACTAGTTTGTTATTATTTTGTATGGCATAAGAATACCGGCTGCAAACTTCTTCGGCTGTTGGTCGCAGGGTCGCACTTGAAGTCGCGGCATGCCATGATCTAGCCTGACTGAACTGAGAAGATAGCGCAATTTAATAACCGTCACATCTTCCTGCTAGTAAGCATTGCATATACTGTTCGGAGGGTAAAGTATCATGACGTTCAATTTTAGAACCTTCTCGTCAACTGCTCAGGTAAAACTAGAGCCCAAGCAAAGAAATCAAATTACTTGTCTCATTTGATCACATCGTGACTAGCTATTCCGACTGACATGCCACAAATTGAAAGCTGATTTGACTTTTAGTATGAGCCATATACATAGATAATCGAAAAAGATACATTGTTACGGAAGCAAATAGCGGCGTGAGCTCCGTTCAAGGCGGAGATAACATATAGCCTGCTGCTTTAGCTTCTTAAACCGTTCTTCCTTGCTAAAAATATCAGTGGCACGCTGTTTCGGATCATTGACTGAATGCAAACCTCCTTTGTTTGTGGTGATTGTTGTTAATCTGAGGCGACTGTATGACTTCGGAAGCAAAAAATATCAGTGCTTTGCTTTGGAAAGTGAGGCACGGTACTCAGGCTCTAAAGAAAAGGCTATAAAAGCTCCCCAAGATCCGTTTGATTCAACCAACAAACACGAAGGACTACAATCTCTCAAAAGCAACTCGATAACAATTCCAGCGCTCAAGAATCTGAAGATAAAATATGTCAAAGCTATTGCAGAAAGTTTTGATAGAAGGCTCTTCCACCCAAGTCCTTCGAAGGGACATCTCTACCATCCGTTTCGTCCCTCCTACCACATACAAGAAGAAACCAGAGAAGAAGAAGATTATGTGTGAGAACGTATTTGCTTACTGCAAGGAGACAGGGATCGATGATCTTGGAGCGGAGAAAGCTGTTGTATAGTCAGTAATGTTCAGTCTTTGAATGATCATAATATGGAGCTGACCTTGCAATACTGTTTCGCAGCGGCTCGGAACATATGCCGCAGAAAGGCGATAAAGATAAAGACCCATGGGAGCGCCTTACAGTGAGACTGTATGATACAGAAGGCAAGGCGATGAAGCTGAAAGACCCGAGTGGCGAGGAATATGATCGTATTCATATCGCAACTGACCAGAAGAACTGGCACAGTAAAGGCCACTTCACGAAGGCCTGATGCGATAATAATGGGATTAGCGAGTTTAGAAGCCATATATCCCTCCTCTCCTTCTCTCTTGATTGTTCCTGCCACTGGTAGTTCTATATGAACAACGGCGACTATACGGTTGCAGTTACAATACTTGAGAGCTTAAACAATAAATGCAACGCATGATGTATTGTCAAGTGAAGTGCGAGAAAGTGATGCGCTCGACCGTTTACTATTATTGCTGATCCACTTCGTTCCTCACTAAGTGCCCCCGTGCTGGCGAAATATCCCAATTAGGGGAGCCGAAATGATACTGCCACTCGCATGTCCAGGATACTTGCGAGGTGAGAGCTTACTTGGGAGCTATGCACCGGTGTTGTGCCAGGAGGGAAGATGTAATGTGTCGTCGAAGTAGGGTTGTGTCTGGACTTTTAGGCTGCAATAATACAAGTGCCTTTTCCTAGAATGGACTCAGGATAAGATCATGACTCCGCGCGGGGATGTTGATGATCAATCTAGTCTGAGTCTTCGTCGTAGATTGCGCTGCTTACAAAAAAAAAAAAAAAGGAAGAAGAGGAACTGGAGCTGGCTATTTTGTTACGAGAGAGAACTTGGAATTTTCTCCTGATTAACGTCAATATAGACTAACATCAGGAAAAACCTCCTGCTCAGAAACCCTTAGAAAGTTATTAGAATTGTAGAAATTTGTAGAATCTTTGGAATGTCATGAGAATGCAGTTCAAAATTTAGAAAACTTGTAGAATTTCATGGAAAATTGTCCAAGTTTTGGAATTGAACAGAATCTGCAGCTTGAAATTTAGAATATGTATAGAAAAATGACACACCTCATAGATTCTATGGAATTTTTTAGAATAAAAAACTGATTGTGGAATTCATTAGATTCTGCCATGGCTTGACACAGGTGCAGGTACTAGATTGGCTTCTTGGACCTATACTGGGACCCATGAACTATCTGCAGGTTACAGCATTTTTCATAAGTCTTGAGACATGTGAAGATCACAAAATTTGAGCATTTCAGCACCTCAAAAACTTGTAAAATCCATATCTCTGTCAATTCTTCACAGAATCAGTTCAAAAATGTTGCCAAATTTATTTCTCAACAGCTTCTAAATGTTTGTGAGCTTAGTAGACAGAAGGTGGAATATTGAGGCTGCAGTAGTGAGAATGGGTGTTTTTCTAGAAAAACTCCTTCCCTGATTTTTCTTGAGCTCAATTTTGAAGCTAATGACATGAAACTTGTTGGAGAATGGTCTATATATTATACTGTTGATGTTATGAGAGATGAACTAGAGTGAATGTCTCCTCTTGTCCTGTTTGACTGTTGTGCTGAAACTCTCAAACTCACCCAAATTTGCTTGACTCAGGCAGTTGTCAAAAAATTCCTGCATTGTTATAAGCCATCTATAATTTAATATACAATATAGATACCATTTTCCAACAAGTTTCATGTCATTAGCTTCAAAATTGAGCTCAGGGAAAATCAGGGAAGGAGTTTTTCTAGAAAAACACCCATTTTCACTACTGCAGCCTCAATATTCCACCTTCTGTCCTCTAAGCTCACATAAATTTTAGAAACAATTGTTACATGAATTTAGCAACTTTTTTGAAGAGTTTTTGTGAAGAATTGAGTGAGATATGATGTATTTTGTATTTGGAGGCACTTCAGGTGACAAAAACTGCTAAGTCCAATCCTGGATGCGTCGTCCACAGAAGAGGTGTGGGAACTTGATCACGTGTATGTTGGTTTTGACACACGCCACATATCGCCTTCACATCTGCTGCCACTCCAATATGTCTGGTGCCGACGTCCTTACAGAACGTCTGAAAAAACCCTCGATCACATCCACCACAACCATCACACACGAAGTGGTAGCTTCGCCGGCCGCCTGGTCACTGCTGCAGGCAACATGCCGTCCGACTTCCGACTTTCAACTTGCTCATCTTCAAGCCGAAGACCGTAAAGTCTGAACTTCTCTGCACTGAACAAACTGTCAAGTGAAGAGCGCTTCATGCGCTCGACGTCAATGAGTGGTGGGCACGGTGGCCTTCCATTCGCAGGCGGGTGTCCATCGCCTATGGTTCGCTCTTCCAGTCAGGTGGCGCGGGCGCTGTGGGCAACAAGCGTACGCGTAGGAAATGTGGCGGCTCAACACGCAACACGTCGGACCGTATCAGCGCTTCTGCCAATCAGTTCAAAGTGAACGCTACTTCCTCCTTCGAACACGTCGCGCCGCTCGAGCAGGCTGCGAACCGCTGGGCCGCGGGCAGCACGTCCAGGTGTGGGGCCTCAATTGACACAGACTCACCTGAGATTGTGGACAAGAAAGTCCATTTGCTGCTCAACAAGCCCACTATGGAGAAGTTGGAGTCCATCTCAAACCAGATCATTGCGTGGGCAAACAAGAGTGAGAGTGAGAAGGATGGGCGTACGCTCATTCAGCTCATTCGGCTTGTGTTCGAGAAGGCAACGGATGAGGCGGCCTGGAGTGAGATGTATGCTCGCTTGTGCCATAAGATGATGGAGCAGATCAGTCCGAACGTGCAGGATGATGGTATCCGCAATGCTGAGGACAAGCCGATTACAGGTGATCAACTTTTCCGTAAGTACCTTCTGAATCGCTGTCAGGAAGACTTCGAGCGCGGCTGGACGCAGAAGGAGTCGATGGCGGCAGCGGCTCTCGTGAAGACGACAGAGGATCAGGCTGTCAAGGATGCCAACGAAAAGGAAGAAAACAAGGAGGCTGGCGAGAGTGCGCTGTACTCGGACGAATACCACACTGCTCAGAAGGCCAAGCGTCAAGGTCTCGGACTCGTCAAGTTCATTGGTGAGCTCTTCAATCTTCAGATGCTCATGGAGCGTATCACGTATGAGTGTATCAAGAAGCTGCTCAGCAACGTCGACAATCGCGAGGAAGAGATCGAAATTTTATGTAAACTACTGACAAGTGTTTGTCAGGCGCTCGATACCTCTAAGGCTCGCGGACACATGGATGTCTATTTCAGTCGGATGAAGGAGCTTGCGAAGAGTAGCAACGTGTCGTCTCGTATGCAGTTCATGTTACAAGTGCGTACCTTCTGTTTCATAGCCTTTCGTTGAGCTGACTTTCTTGGACAGGATGTGATTGAATTGCGGGAAAGGAAACGGACTACCCGCAACTTGGTCGCTGCTCCGTCGACAATCGCCCAGATCCATGAGGCTGTACGCGCTCTTGCTTTGTTAGCAAATTTCACTTGTGCTTACCAATATACAGGCCGCGAAAGAGAAGGCACGACAGGAGCAACATAACTTGGCACAGTCGGCCATGTTTCGTGGTGGTTCACGCCGTGGTCATGATCGTGACGGAAATGCTCAAGTGGGTCCTGACGGATGGGCTGTCGCCTCTGGTCCTTCGAGGCCTGCAAACAAGGCGGGCGATCTGACGAACTTTGGCAGAATTCAGAATGGCAGTGGAACCATGAACTTCGGACCAGCTAGCGTCTTCACGAAGAAGGGAGACAGCAAGCGTAACAGTGCGAGCCTTTCAAGGACAAATTCGAACACGAACATGTTCCAGATGCTGCAGGCCGCTGAGGCCGCTAATGATGCTCCTACTGCATCCTCGTCTCGTCCAAGTCGCCTGTCAAGCCGTACAACGAGCGTCGACTTGACCCACAATGCACCTGTGGAACCTGCCCAGCCTGCTCAGCGTCCCAGACTTAACCTGCTTCCGCGTTCGACCCTTACAGGAGAAGTCGGAGAATAGTCCCGCTGAGACTCATGACGGCGAGGAGGGCGAGGAGGACGAGATTCTCGAGAAGGACTCTGGGAAAATTGTCGATGTCGAAGGAGCAAGCGGAAAAGAAGATTGACCAGGAACGCAAGGAGTTCTTCGCTATCCGCGGTATCGACGATGCGGAAGAGTATTTCTCTGTACTTCCCTCGGAGCATCAACATCTTCTCGTCGAGAAGCTTGTCATGTCTGCTATTGAGGCGAAGGAGGCTGATGCCAAACTCGTTGCCGACCTGTTTGAGCGTGCACCGTATCAGCGCTGCTACCAACCCGTTCAATGCGAATGTCGCTCCCTCGTCGAAACCGATGCCAACACGTCCCCGAAGGTTGTCACGGTCCTTGATGCATCGCTCGCATCATCGACTTCCCCCTTCGCCGTACGTGCACTCGCCTCCAATTATACTGTCTTCCTCTCTGGAACTAACATTGCTTCATACTTGCGCATTCTCGGAACCGGGGAGATCAAGCTTCACGAAGTAGACTTCGCGACACTCAAGACCGATGCTGCGGCGCCTGCTCCGCCCACGTCTGCAATTGCCATTCAGGAAAAGGCGGCGAAAGAGGAAGGGAGAAACGACGGCGCCGTGAAGGCTGCGTTTGGCGTGAAGAAAGAGGTCGACTTTCCGATATCGTATACGAACGTGTGCTGATTGTTCTGTAATCCCTCACTTAGTGCTGACAAGTATCATAGGTGCTGATCAAGGCCGATATGTTAGACTACTACAGCGTTAGTGGATGCTGCAGTCTTAATCACTGGCTGCACATCATCTGGGAAGCAGTACAAGGTATTTTGAAAAAACAAGCATCTGCATCTCAGGTCCTTACTTGCCAACAGAACGGTTCAACGCAAGAATCAAGGAGATGGGTGAGTGCAGAGCACTCACATCATCGACTTCCCTCTTCGCCGTACATGCCCTCGCCTCTGATTTTATTGTCTTCCTCCCTGGAACCAACATTGCTTCATACTGGCGTGCTCTCGAAACGGGGAGACCAAGCTTCACGAGGTAGATTTCGTGGAACTCAAGGCCGAGGCTGTGGTGCTTGCTGTGTGCACGTCTGCAATTGCCGCCCAGGAAAAGGCAACGAAAGAGGAAGGGAGAATTGACGGCACGGTGAAGATTGCTATTGGCATGAAGAAAGAGGTCGACTTTCCGGGTTGGTATACGAACGTGCGTTGATTGTTCTGTAACCCCTCACTTTGTGCTGACAAGTATTATAGGCGCTGATTAAGGTCGATATGACATGCGTCTTCAGAGGGAGCTCCGAGCTTGAGGAGCCCATAGCAATCCGTCCGACTACAGAAACGGCTATGTATCCCTACTACACCAAATGTATCAAGAGCTATCGTGATCTACCCCTCAAGCCCAACCAGTGGATCAGTGTTGCGCGCTGGGAGTCCAAGAGCCCCCAGCCGTTCCTCCGTACGCGCGAGTTCCTATGACAGGAAGGCCACACTGCGCATTTCACGAAGGAGGCCGACACTGAAGTACGGGTAATTCTCAATTTACATCGTCGCGTGTACGAGGTGCTGCTTACCGTACTCGTCATCACAGGCATCAAGTCGGACAAGGAGAAGTTTGCGGGTGGTCTTTACATGACGACCGACCGTGGCATCCAAGCTGCGACGTCGCATTGCCTTGGCCAAGACTTCTCACGGCCAGAGATGTTCAACGTCGTGGTCGAAGACCTGGACGATCCGCAGGGTACGGGTCCGAACGGTGGTAAATTATTCTGTGGCAGAACTCGTGAGGCCTTAGCACGCGCATGGTCGGAATCATGGTCATGATTCGCGGCGACAACCAGGATCTTGTTCCCCCATCACGCATCGCTCGCGTCCAAGCAATCGTTGTCCCCTGCGGTATCACCATGCACACTAATAAGCAGGAGTTATACGACCGCTGTGAGGAGCTCGCGAAGACGCTCAGGAAAGCGCGAAGGTGGATGTACGGAACGGCGACACTCCTGGCTACAAGTTCAACGACTGGGAACAGAAGGCGCGAAAATTCAATTCTTCCTTATTTCTCGGTTTTCCTGTGGTTTTACAAATGGCTTTTTGTCCAGGTGTTCCACTTCACCTTGAACTCGGTCCGGTTGATATCCAGAAGAAGCAAACACTTTCTGTGCGACGTGATACGGGCTTGAAGGAGACTGCCGTACCTGCACTTCTCAAGACTATCCAACAGGAGATGTTCGAGCACGCGAAGGCAAGGTACATGTCTTGCCTGTGTGTCACGACAATGGGACGATGTCGTGCTGACATTGCTTAATACTTGCGTGCTCTCAAAACCGGCGAGACCAAGCTTCACAAGGTAGATTTTGTGGAACTCAAGACCGATGCTGCGGCGTGCCTTACATCGTCGCATGTACAAAAGGAGCTGCTTGCCATACCCGTCATCCCGGGCATCAAGTCTGAGAAGAAGTTCGCCGGTGGTCTGTACATGATGACCGTGAAAGGCTTCATTCCGACGACCGGCCGTGGCATCCTTTTAGTTTAGAATTTGTTTAAATACACTCAATTGCCACAAGAATCTGCAAGAAAATGATTGAAAAGTTTGGAATGCCACCTAAAACCGGTAAGAAATGGTGTGAAATGCTATAAGAATTTATTGGAATACATAGAATCTGCTCATAAATCATACGATGCTTGGGATTCCGTTGGAATCGGAATCGGCCAGAATCCGTTGGAATTGCTTGAATATTCTACAGATTCTATATATTCTACGGTTTCTGACCGGGAGGTTTTTCCTGATGAATCTCTTATTTAGTGGTCGAGTGCCTTTGATCGCCAGTCAGAGCCAGAGTTCTTGCCTCAGAAACCCTGCTGGGAAAGATGAACCAATATTTTCTTTTGAATTTACATCTGGACGCACCGAGCCGTTTATAATTGAGACAATGCGATTACAGAGAACTCATAAGGAGAATTTAGACGTTACAGCCACTTCAGGCCACCCCTTCAAGGAGACCTAATAGGGCAATTCATACACGCAACTAATTGACCTAATAGGTATCATGACTGGGAGTGCCCAAATCTGCTGGGCACTCCCAATTAGGCACACCCAAATCTGCTGGGCACTCCCAATTGGGCATGCCCAAATCTTCTGGGCACTCCCAATTGGGCACACCCAATCTGCTGGGCACTCCCAATTGGGTGTGCCCAAATGTGTCACTGTCACTGACTGTCTGGGGGACTTTTGGGCACACCCAATTTCATTTTTGCCATAAAATCTGGGACCATTAGAGGCTGTATTTTATTGTTTTTAGCCTTACAATTTAGCACTCTTGCTGTTGATTAGGTTGCAAACTACTGGCTGCATGAATTGACCTTTGATCTGAGTTACAGTCATTTGCTGAAGTATTTACAATCACCTTTTTTGCATCTCAGAAAGTGCTCCTTTGGCTTCAAGAATCAACATTTTACTCAATTCTTCACTAATTCATGTCTAATAAATTGCTAAATACATAGTTTAATTACTGCCAAATATCAATGAGGCAGCAAGTGACATGAGAAGATAAACAGCCTATTCTGTGAAGATTAGGTGTTCAGACAGGCAATATTCTTCCATAATTCTTCCTGAATTCAAATCTGAAGCTAAAGACATAAAACTTGCTAAATAATGATTTATGTAAGCTATTATGATTTTTAGATGTTTCTCTTGGGTGCAGAATAAATACTTAAAGACAGTCAATGCTAAGTAAGTTTGGCAGAGTTTTAGAGTTTCTGAAGCTAAGACAAACAAGATAGGAAATATACATTTCTATACACAGTCACTGCTTAAAATCATAATAAATCATATAGATCATCCTTCAGTAAGTTTTATGCCTTTAACTTCAGATTTGAACTAGGGAAGAATCAGTGAAGAATATTGCCTGTCTGAACACCTAAAATTTACAGAATAGGCTCTTTATTTTCTTACTTCACTCTTTAATAACCTGTTTAGGAACATTTTTAATAGTATAATAATATGCTTGTACTTGGCTATCATGACATTAGTTATTTGTGTGTTTAGGTTGTGCTTGTCTTCATAAGAGTGTTACTGAGGTTGTATCACCCTACATTGGCTGCTTGGGTTGACTTGACTAAATGCATATGACATTTTATGATAAAATAGTTAATTATTATAGCACTGAATTAGCTCTGTAACAACATCTTCTAGTTATTAGCTGTGCTATTACAAAAGCATTAGCATGTCATTAAAAATGTTGCTAAAACATTGCCTAAGTTCATAATTATTGCTATTAGTCAAATTATGAATTTAGCTACTTTTCTGACAAGAATTGAGATATTAAAGCCAAAAGAGCACTCTGTACTTTCCTACAGGTGGTTTCAAAAAGTGTTTGGCCCCTCTGCTTTTGGAATTGATTGACATGGCCTAAGCAGGAAGGTGATTTGTATGATCCAAACCTCCATTCTGTGCATTCTGACATCTGTCTCCTCATCCTTCAAGCAAAATCAGTCTAGAAAAAAATTATACAGGTATCAATTATATACATACACTCAAGATACATTATTTCCTGTCAAATAATGGAAGAATCATGTATATTCAATGACCAGTGTTTTCTCCCTTATGCTAATCACCTTCCTGCTTAGGCCATGTCAATCGGTTCCAAAAATGGGGAGGGGCTGAACACTTTTCAGAACCACCTGTATATATGATATAATATATAATCTTCTATACCATATCATAGGGCTTGTAATACAGACTGTACTTTGAGCTAGAAGTTTTAAATATGATTATACTATATACAGTACAGTGCAGAGTGCAAAACTGAAGAGAACAAGAAAAAAAATAGATCTGAGGTCCAAAAAATAGCTAAGCTTGACCTGTGCTCAAATATCAGGTACAACATTTAATGTTCATAAATTTGACTGATGCTTTAGAGACAAGCGTGACAGTATAGAGACTGCATTCTCAAGTTTATAACTAGAACTGTATATGATAATAATATTGTATATTCTTCTGAGACTAGGCATTACTGAGTGAGACAGAGAAGTTTGATTTAGTGAGCCTAGAAAACTAGTTTATGGCCAGTTGGGAGTGCCCAGTTGGAAGTACCCAGTTGGGAGTGCCCAATTGGGAGTGCCTAATTGGGAGTGCCCAACTATTTGGGAGTGCCCAATTGGGAGCGCCCAACTATTGCGAGTGCCCAACTATTTGGGAGTGCCCAATTGGGAGTGCCCAACTATTGGGAGTGCCCAACTATTTGGGAGTGCCCAATTGGGAGCGCCCAACTATTGGGAGTGCCCAATTGGGAGCGCCCAACTATTTGGGAGTGCCCAATTGGGAGCGCCCAACTATTTGGGAGTGCCCAATTGGGAGCACCCAACTATTTGGGAGTGCCCAATTGGGAGCGCCCAACTATTGGGAGTGCCCAATTGGGAGCGCCCAACTATTGGGAGTGCCCAATTGGGAGCGCCCAACTATTGGGAGCGCCCAACTATTTGGGAGTGCCCAACTATTGGGAGTGCCCAATTGGGAGCGCCCAACTATTGGGAGTGCCCAATTGGGAGCGCCCAACTATTGGGAGTGCCCAATTGGGAGCGCCCAACTATTTGGGAGTGCCCAATTGGGAGCACCCAACTATTTGGGAGTGCCCAATTGGGAGCACCCAACTATTTGGGAGTGCCCAATTGGGAGCACCCAACTATTTGGGAGTGCCCAATTGGGAGCGCCCAACTATTGGGAGTGCCCAATTGGGAGCGCCCAACTATTGGGGAGTGCCCAACTATTTAAGAGTGCCCAATATTTGGAAATGCCCAGTTGGGTCTCCTTTTTATTCCTGCCCAGGAATCTTTTTTATTTTATTTTTGAAATAGAAATCATTATGTCATGAAAATTAGAATATGTCTAGAATAGAAGCCTTGGTGATTCTACAGAGAATTTCTCAATCTTTCATTCTAGACTCTTATGTCACTGCCTTGCTTTCACTGGTGGCAGGTGGTCTTGACTCATGCATCTCTTAAGAGGCTAACCCAATTGCTTATATCACAATGTCAAAGCAACTGTTTCACAAGGCCTATTCTCAAGACCACCTGTGGAGGGCACCTGCACATACCACACAACTGGGTCTGACACATCAGTGGCTCTTTGCTGCATTTCACCATAAGCTGTGATAGCTCTGCCTCATCCATCTCAGGCATCACCTTGAGCTGTACAAGCCAAATGGCTGGTACAAGGTAGAATAATAAAGTAGTTGCATGCATAAAACCTGCTTTCATTTCATTTTGATGATGAGGTTGCTGCCCTGCTCCTCAATAGTGCTCTGTATCTTCTCAATTGCACACTCAAGATGCTCAGTTGCCATGTAGTGCAAACTCAAAATAAGTATAAAGTGAGACAATTACAACAAACACAGTGTACCTTGTCAGTAGCATGTGTACCCAGCATATAGAGAGGTGGCACAATGAGCCTTTGACGAGAGAGACACCTTGCCTTCCCTCTTATCCAACTGATGCCATCAAGATGTGTGATCACCTTGAAAGCGTAACCCTGATCAATCAAGAACTGTTGTCGTTTTGTGCTGTAAAACATCTCCTGCATGTCTTTCAACACAAGCGAGTAGAAGAATGCATTGAAGCCCTCGTTGTTACGTCGCTTTGCACGTAAAATCCGCCCAAGACGTTGCACCTCCTGCCTCCACAAGCTGAAGTACAAGGAAATCTGAATGAGGCATGTTGCCTCGGGCAGATCAATTGAGGTGTCGCCCACCTTGGACAGGAAGATGGTGTTGACTTTCGGGTGGTGCTGGAAATGTTGCAGTACCCGCATATGCTCCACTTGCGACATCCCACCATGTGTATACAGTTTCCCAAGTTTTCGGGCGTAGTGCCGCTTTTTTGTTAGAATACTTCATCGATGTAGAACTAAGGGGCGTACCTCAAGAGCATAGACATTGTCGGAGAAATAAATGATCTTGTCACCCCTGTCCTTGTGGTATTTGATGAGGAACTGACATGCCTGGATCTTATTCGGGTTCATGCAGTACAAAAGCATTCACTTTCGACTCTGCTCGCGTAGATACTCGCGGTAGAACTCGGGTGTCCTGGGGCACCAGACCTCTGTGCACTGGACATTCGCAATATGTCCCTTCGCGGCGAGGTCCATCCAGTTTGCCTCGTACAGCTTCGGCCCAATCATGTAGTTGAGGTCTGTGATCTTATCGTCCTCACGTACAAGTGTCGCAGTGAGCCCCAGCTTCGAATGCGCCTTGTTGTCGTGACGACACATCGGAACATCGCCGCTGGCACGACATGCACTTCGTCAAGTAAAATGAAACCCCACTCGCGACCTTGAAGGAACTCCATCATCTTTTTGACTCATGGGATCGATTATGTGTGTTAGCGACCATCGAGTATGTCGAGACGACAATGCCGCTGTCACCTGCAAACCATAATCTGTCGTAAGAACTTTCTCCATAACATGTTGCTTTGTTCCACATACCTTCTTCTTCTGATTAGCAGTAAAAATAGCTATCTGTTTCTCTGTGATATTGGACCATTGCATAAACTGTTGCTTCCACTGCATGACCGACACCCTACAGAAAAGATGAGCAGGTAGTCCGAGCTGTTCGGTATCTACTTACGATGACGTGGCAAGGACTAGACAAGACTTCTTGATAGTGCACGCTGCCGTGACACCGACAAGTGTTTTTCCAGCACCGCATGGAAGTACAATTATTCCAGATCGAGCACGACTACGACAGGAAGCGATTAGGATGAGGAAAGAGCAGATAGAATGCTACGCACCCATTCCCGAACATCTTACTCAGGCTCGTCTCCTGGTACGGACGGATCACAGTCGACGGTTTGAGATCAATGTCAAGGTTGGCATTGATCGTATCATTGCGGAAGTCGTACTCCTCGAGCATAGGATACTCGAGCTCATTACAACGCTTTTTAACGTCCTGCAAAGCAGTGCGTTAGAGAACGGTTAAAATGCACTGATGATGTACTAACATCTTCGTATCGTCGATCTCAAAGGCATGGACATTGTCATCGTCCTCATCGATTTCATCGTTGTCTACGCCGACAACACTCGTGGATAGGTCTGCATCTGACTGCTTGCTTGCCCCCGCAGCATCTGCCACCTGCCCGCCAGCGCCCGCCTCTTTCGTTCCGGGAATCACAAGCCCGGCTTTAGATGGCGACTTGGACGTCATGAGAGCTGCAGTAACTGCATCGCCCGGTTGTTGCTGCTGTTGGGGAATGACACGTGCTTCGCGGATGACGTTGTCCTTAAGCAGGTGTTGCAACGTATCGGGGTGACTTGACTCGATGAAGTACTTGTTGTGCTTGAGGACGAGTTTGACCTTCCCGTATGACATGGTACGCTCGCGGATGAAGCCCACGATCGTGTCCGGAACAGGCACCTTGAGTCTGTCAATAGACGTTAGAGGTGGAAAGCGGTTTGCATACTTTTGAAAGACGATTGAGGACCTGTGGTATTAATATGAACATCACCAAGAGAAAACAAACGCTCGGATGCTTACCTCTATGATATCCTCGGTCTGCAACCCGACCGACACAGCAGCGTACAGCGAATACGCAGTAAGTTTGCATTCGTGGATGAACGCGGGTTTGTTTCAGGACTGTTTAACCCAACTACAGTCTAGAAATGATGAAACGGAGCTCACCTGCTGACTGGCTCACTAATCGCCACTAAGAAGTCCTGCGCCTGCTCTGCAATAGGTGAAAAGCCCTCTAAGATGATGTGCCCATCCTCCCGGCTGATCCACAGTGGACGCGAAGCATGGTCAGGCTTGAGATGCAACGACGAAAAATCTTGGTCCGCGATATGTGATACGAGTTTATTCTGTGCGCGTCGGTGTGCTGTAAACGTTGACGACCCGCCAGGTCCTGCAGCACTGTCCTCTTCATCCTCGCGCGCTCTACGCTCCTCTGCGAGCTTGCGCGTCAGTGCACTGAAGTTGATAGTGGCACCCCTTGGGACCAGAGAGGTCTCTGCAGGTGAGTCGGGCACTTCGTAGTCTAGGTCGAGGTATTCGTCGCCGTCGTCTGCTCGTGGGCGCTTTGAAGGGCCAGCACCGTCAGCTAGTGGTTTAATCAGTCAATGAACATCTTCAAGTATCAGCCAAAACTCACTCTGCTGACCACGCTAACTCGCCATTGTTCACCTGCCGTTGTCTGTGACCGATTCTGACTCAGTGGTAGCTCACGTTTGAACGTTCTTCGTTAAAAAGTCAGTTCGCCGGCTCGCCCCTCACTCCCGTGCTGAGCTTCTTCTCCGCGAGCCCCGTCACCTTCCCTCGCACCACCCCGATGTAGCAGAGCGCCGACTGCAGGACGCTACGTCTCGTGCATGAACGGCGAGGCGAGTGCGATGCAACGCGTATGCGACGAAGTGCGCAAGCATATTCGGTATCACTGGTGCCCCTCCTGATCCTGCTGTTGCGGTAGCGGGGGAACGCGAGACGACTGCGGTCGAGGACGATGTGGAAGAGGTGGAGGACGACGGAGGAAGGATCTCGGGGCAGTTGAAGGTATGGCTGACGAAGCGCGCGCAGAGCTTGCTGGTGTCTTCGTGCCCGTAGTAAGTGTCGATTGCCGGTGGGGGTGCTGCCGGCGTGGGGTGGTGTGAGTGGTGTGCGCGCGGGACTGCCGATGACTGTTTTTTTGTCGAACGTTTTCGGCGCAGTCGGAGGAAAAAAACGTGATAGAGAAAAAGACAGCGATCAACAGCCGCTCATCACTCAAGTATCAGAGATCGGGGGGAAAGAGGGGGGATGCTTACAAAACTCGAGGTAGTCGCTGCGGCAGCGGCGGACACAGAAGACGATTTCGCAGGTGGAGGGGGGCGTACGTCGCACCACGCGGCGGAAGGGCGAGTGGTTCGAGCTGGCACTCGATGATGATATCGAATGCTGATGCGGATGGGGGTGGGGATGGCGCGGTGCGTGGACGATGGCCATATTCGCTGCGGCGGGCTCTCTGGCTCTGGGAGTTGACGAGCATCTGTGAGCGTCGAAGGACAGGTGGAGTCGATGCGTGAGAAGAGGTCGCTGCGAATGTTTTGATCGGAACGAGATCCTTCTCGGACACAACGGTTGCGTCGCGTTCGCCGAAGTGCTCAATGAGAAGGGCGGATGGGAAAACGGCTGACGTCGATGTTGAAGAGCGTGGATCGTCAAGGGGGGCAGGAGGAAGAGGCGAGGAACGCGTGCTGTGTGAACAGGGTGAGGGAAGTTGAACCGCACCAGTGCGGCAGAGATGGAGGGAAGAATGACCAGCAGAAAGGAGCACCCTGCTTCATCGGGAAGCCCTGCTTGTCGTTTCCGCCAGAGAAGCGAAAGACGTAGCCCTTGGACTCATCACCGAGCGAGTCACCGGGGATGCCTGGGACATCTTCTTGCCGTGGAAGATGCGGTAACGACGCTCATCGTCGATGTCGATCGTCTTTTGCTGGCCCGTCGCCGGGTCAGCGATGTCGACACTTCATGGCCGGTGGTGTCTTGAGGAGCTCGTCGTGTTCTGTCCCTTCAGGCAAGCAAAAAAATGCTGAAAAGTAGTTATTAGTATATTTAGATGGGTTTTATGAATATTTTTTTTGCTTACCTTGAGTGTGTGGCTAGTGGGACACCTGAGCTCGTCGTCGATGGTGAAGACGAAACGATACGAACAACGACGACGCGTTGGTTGTGTTGCCTGATTTGGCCGATCGACACGTCTTAAACAAGCAATCAAAGCATTCCGAGTCTTTCGGACATCTCGAAAGACTTAGCTGCCTAGCTCAGAACATTTCTACAGACGCGTTTAAAAATACAAAAAAATATGGGATAGTTTTATTATGTATGTATCTCTAGAATAGCCAAGAGTTACGCGTCCAACGCGTTTTTTTATGGTGTTATAAATACAACAGTAATCCTCACATGTAGCACTAGGCCTCCAGAGGCATACACCAAAGTAAAATATATTCTGAAAGGCCTGACACCTATTCTGTCATGAAGTAAGTATTACACTTTGTATGTATGCAAGGGTTCAAGCCAATCAGACAAGAATTGACTTCATAATAGAGAAGGAGGTGACTTCATGAGATCTCCTGAATCTGAGTGTTTTGTATATCCTGTTCCCATTTTTTACTTTGATGGCACATAAAATATTGGGCATATCCAGAATAGATAGTTCTATGTTTCTGTAAATTTAAAAGTTTCCAGCCTCAGTGGTTGGAGCTGGGTGAATTGCAAAACATCGAAAATCTTGGGTTTAAGAGGTTCAGAGAAAGCATATATTCATGTTGTTGCTTTATTCCAAACCTCAGGAAGCTCTATAAAATAGATATTAATACTTTATATGACTACAATAAATGTAATCAGGTGCTAGATCTCGGAGTTAGAGGAAAGTTCTGAAGGGGGAGAGGAAATACATGCAAAACTACTCTGTGTTTCTTGGATTTGCGTCGAGTTTCACAAAACATGAACTGTATCACCTCTCATTTCACTCCCTATTCCGAACTTTTCCCTCACCCACAAAACTAAGGGTTGGATATCTTTCTTGGACCATACTTAAATACAAATAACTAAATTTGTTGAGCTTCTCATACTTTGAACCAACCAAAAACATGAATATATGCTTTCTCTGAACCTCTTAAACCCAAGATTTTCGATGTTTTGCAATTCACCCAGCTCCAACCACTGAGGCTGGAAACTTTTAAATTTACAGAAACATAGAACTATCTATTCTGGATATGCCCAATATTTTATGTGCCATCAAAGTAAAAAATGGGAACAGGATATACAAAACACTCAGATTCAGGAGATCTCATGAAGTCACCTCCTTCTCTATTATGAAGTCAATTCTTGTCTGATTGGCTTGAACCCTTGCATACATACAAAGTGTAATACTTACTTCATGACAGAATAGGTGTCAGGCCTTTCAGAATATATTTTACTTTGGTGTATGCCTCTGGAGGCCTAGTGCTACATGTGAGGATTACTGTTGTATTTATAACACCATAAAAAAACGCGTTGGACGCGTAACTCTTGGCTATTCTAGAGATACATACATAATAAAACTATCCCATATTTTTTTGTATTTTTAAACGCGTCTGTAGAAATGTTCTGAGCTAGGCAGCTAAGTCTTTCGAGATGTCCGAAAGACTCGGAATGCTTTGATTGCTTGTTTAAGACGTGTCGATCGGCCAAATCAGGCAACACAACCAACGCGTCGTCGTTGTTCGTATCGTTTCGTCTTCACCATCGACGACGAGCTCAGGTGTCCCACTAGCCACACACTCAAGGTAAGCAAAAAAAATATTCATAAAACCCATCTAAATATACTAATAACTACTTTTCAGCATTTTTTTGCTTGCCTGAAGGGACAGAACACGACGAGCTCCTCAAGACACCACCGGCCATGAAGTGTCGACATCGCTGACCCGGCGACGGGCCAGCAAAAGACGATCGACATCGACGATGAGCGTCGTTACCGCATCTTCCACGGCAAGAAGATGTCCCAGGCATCCCCGGTGACTCGCTCGGTGATGAGTCCAAGGGCTACGTCTTTCGCTTCTCTGGCGGAAACGACAAGCAGGGCTTCCCGATGAAGCAGGGTGCTCCTTTCTGCTGGTCATTCTTCCCTCCATCTCTGCCGCACTGGTGCGGTTCAACTTCCCTCACCCTGTTCACACAGCACGCGTTCCTCGCCTCTTCCTCCTGCCCCCCTTGACGATCCACGCTCTTCAACATCGACGTCAGCCGTTTTCCCATCCGCCCTTCTCATTGAGCACTTCGGCGAACGCGACGCAACCGTTGTGTCCGAGAAGGATCTCGTTCCGATCAAAACATTCGCAGCGACCTCTTCTCACGCATCGACTCCACCTGTCCTTCGACGCTCACAGATGCTCGTCAACTCCCAGAGCCAGAGAGCCCGCCGCAGCGAATATGGCCATCGTCCACGCACCGCGCCATCCCCACCCCCATCCGCATCAGCATTCGATATCATCATCGAGTGCCAGCTCGAACCACTCGCCCTTCCGCCGCGTGGTGCGACGTACGCCCCCCTCCACCTGCGAAATCGTCTTCTGTGTCCGCCGCTGCCGCAGCGACTACCTCGAGTTTTGTAAGCATCCCCCCTCTTTCCCCCCGATCTCTGATACTTGAGTGATGAGCGGCTGTTGATCGCTGTCTTTTTCTCTATCACGTTTTTTTCCTCCGACTGCGCCGAAAACGTTCGACAAAAAAACAGTCATCGGCAGTCCCGCGCGCACACCACTCACACCACCCCACGCCGGCAGCACCCCCACCGGCAATCGACACTTACTACGGGCACGAAGACACCAGCAAGCTCTGCGCGCGCTTCGTCAGCCATACCTTCAACTGCCCCGAGATCCTTCCTCCGTCGTCCTCCACCTCTTCCACATCGTCCTCGACCGCAGTCGTCTCGCGTTCCCCCGCTACCGCAACAGCAGGATCAGGAGGGGCACCAGTGATACCGAATATGCTTGCGCACTTCGTCGCATACGCGTTGCATCGCACTCGCCTCGCCGTTCATGCACGAGACGTAGCGTCCTGCAGTCGGCGCTCTGCTACATCGGGGTGGTGCGAGGGAAGGTGACGGGGCTCGCGGAGAAGAAGCTCAGCACGGGAGTGAGGGGCGAGCCGGCGAACTGACTTTTTAACGAAGAACGTTCAAACGTGAGCTACCACTGAGTCAGAATCGGTCACAGACAACGGCAGGTGAACAATGGCGAGTTAGCGTGGTCAGCAGAGTGAGTTTTGGCTGATACTTGAAGATGTTCATTGACTGATTAAACCACTAGCTGACGGTGCTGGCCCTTCAAAGCGCCCACGAGCAGACGACGGCGACGAATACCTCGACCTAGACTACGAAGTGCCCGACTCACCTGCAGAGACCTCTCTGGTCCCAAGGGGTGCCACTATCAACTTCAGTGCACTGACGCGCAAGCTCGCAGAGGAGCGTAGAGCGCGCGAGGATGAAGAGGACAGTGCTGCAGGACCTGGCGGGTCGTCAACGTTTACAGCACACCGACGCGCACAGAATAAACTCGTATCACATATCGCGGACCAAGATTTTTCGTCGTTGCATCTCAAGCCTGACCATGCTTCGCGTCCACTGTGGATCAGCCGGGAGGATGGGCACATCATCTTAGAGGGCTTTTCACCTATTGCAGAGCAGGCGCAGGACTTCTTAGTGGCGATTAGTGAGCCAGTCAGCAGGTGAGCTCCGTTTCATCATTTCTAGACTGTAGTTGGGTTAAACAGTCCTGAAACAAACCCGCGTTCATCCACGAATGCAAACTTACTGCGTATTCGCTGTACGCTGCTGTGTCGGTCGGGTTGCAGACCGAGGATATCATAGAGGTAAGCATCCGAGCGTTTGTTTTCTCTTGGTGATGTTCATATTAATACCACAGGTCCTCAATCGTCTTTCAAAAGTATGCAAACCGCTTTCCACCTCTAACGTCTATTGACAGACTCAAGGTGCCTGTTCCGGACACGATCGTGGGCTTCATCCGCGAGCGTACCATGTCATACGGGAAGGTCAAACTCGTCCTCAAGCACAACAAGTACTTCATCGAGTCAAGTCACCCCGATACGTTGCAACACCTGCTTAAGGACAACGTCATCCGCGAAGCACGTGTCATTCCCCAACAGCAGCAACAACCGGGCGATGCAGTTACTGCAGCTCTCATGACGTCCAAGTCGCCATCTAAAGCCGGGCTTGTGATTCCCGGAACGAAAGAGGCGGGCGCT
Source organism: Porodaedalea pini (assembly GCA_002794775.1). NCBI lineage: Eukaryota > Fungi > Basidiomycota > Agaricomycetes > Hymenochaetales > Hymenochaetaceae > Porodaedalea > Porodaedalea pini. The sequence goes on along the minus strand of NBAY01000044.1, from coordinate 30,383 downwards.
GGCGGGCAGGTGGCAGATGCTGCGGGGGCAAGCAAGCAGTCAGATGCAGACCTATCCACGAGTGTTGTCGGCGTAGACAACGATGAAATCGATGAGGACGATGACAATGTCCATGCCTTTGAGATCGACGATACGAAGATGTTAGTACATCATCAGTGCATTTTAACCGTTCTCTAACGCACTGCTTTGCAGGACGTTAAAAAGCGTTGTAATGAGCTCGAGTATCCTATGCTCGAGGAGTACGACTTCCGCAATGATACGATCAATGCCAACCTTGACATTGATCTCAAACCGTCGACTGTGATCCGTCCGTACCAGGAGACGAGCCTGAGTAAGATGTTCGGGAATGGGTGCGTAGCATTCTATCTGCTCTTTCCTCATCCTAATCGCTTCCTGTCGTAGTCGTGCTCGATCTGGAATAATTGTACTTCCATGCGGTGCTGGAAAAACACTTGTCGGTGTCACGGCAGCGTGCACTATCAAGAAGTCTTGTCTAGTCCTTGCCACGTCATCGTAAGTAGATACCGAACAGCTCGGACTACCTGCTCATCTTTTCTGTAGGGTGTCGGTCATGCAGTGGAAGCAACAGTTTATGCAATGGTCCAATATCACAGAGAAACAGATAGCTATTTTTACTGCTAATCAGAAGAAGAAGGTATGTGGAACAAAGCAACATGTTATGGAGAAAGTTCTTACGACAGATTATGGTTTGCAGGTGACAGCGGCATTGTCGTCTCGACATACTCGATGGTCGCTAACACACATAATCGATCCCATGAGTCAAAAAGATGATGGAGTTCCTTCAAGGTCGCGAGTGGGGTTTCATTTTACTTGACGAAGTGCATGTCGTGCCAGCGGCGATGTTCCGATGTGTCGTCACGACAACAAGGCGCATTCGAAGCTGGGGCTCACTGCGACACTTGTACGTGAGGACGATAAGATCACAGACCTCAACTACATGATTGGGCCGAAGCTGTACGAGGCAAACTGGATGGACCTCGCCGCGAAGGGACATATTGCGAATGTCCAGTGCACAGAGGTCTGGTGCCCCAGGACACCCGAGTTCTACCGCGAGTATCTACGCGAGCAGAGTCGAAAGTGAATGCTTTTGTACTGCATGAACCCGAATAAGATCCAGGCATGTCAGTTCCTCATCAAATACCACAAGGACAGGGGTGACAAGATCATTTATTTCTCCGACAATGTCTATGCTCTTGAGGTACGCCCCTTAGTTCTACATCGATGAAGTATTCTAACAAAAAAGCGGCACTACGCCCGAAAACTTGGGAAACTGTATACACATGGTGGGATGTCGCAAGTGGAGCATATGCGGGTACTGCAACATTTCCAGCACCACCCGAAAGTCAACACCATCTTCCTGTCCAAGGTGGGCGACACCTCAATTGATCTGCCCGAGGCAACATGCCTCATTCAGATTTCCTTGTACTTCAGCTTGTGGAGGCAGGAGGTGCAACGTCTTGGGCGGATTTTACGTGCAAAGCGACGTAACAACGAGGGCTTCAATGCATTCTTCTACTCGCTTGTGTTGAAAGACATGCAGGAGATGTTTTACAGCACAAAACGACAACAGTTCTTGATTGATCAGGGTTACGCTTTCAAGGTGATCACACATCTTGATGGCATCAGTTGGATAAGAGGGAAGGCAAGGTGTCTCTCTCGTCAAAGGCTCATTGTGCCACCTCTCTATATGCTGGGTACACATGCTACTGACAAGGTACACTGTGTTTGTTGTAATTGTCTCACTTTATACTTATTTTGAGTTTGCACTACATGGCAACTGAGCATCTTGAGTGTGCAATTGAGAAGATACAGAGCACTATTGAGGAGCAGGGCAGCAACCTCATCATCAAAATGAAATGAAAGCAGGTTTTATGCATGCAACTACTTTATTATTCTACCTTGTACCAGCCATTTGGCTTGTACAGCTCAAGGTGATGCCTGAGATGGATGAGGCAGAGCTATCACAGCTTATGGTGAAATGCAGCAAAGAGCCACTGATGTGTCAGACCCAGTTGTGTGGTATGTGCAGGTGCCCTCCACAGGTGGTCTTGAGAATAGGCCTTGTGAAACAGTTGCTTTGACATTGTGATATAAGCAATTGGGTTAGCCTCTTAAGAGATGCATGAGTCAAGACCACCTGCCACCAGTGAAAGCAAGGCAGTGACATAAGAGTCTAGAATGAAAGATTGAGAAATTCTCTGTAGAATCACCAAGGCTTCTATTCTAGACATATTCTAATTTTCATGACATAATGATTTCTATTTCAAAAATAAAATAAAAAAGATTCCTGGGCAGGAATAAAAAGGAGACCCAACTGGGCATTTCCAAATATTGGGCACTCTTAAATAGTTGGGCACTCCCCAATAGTTGGGCGCTCCCAATTGGGCACTCCCAATAGTTGGGCGCTCCCAATTGGGCACTCCCAAATAGTTGGGTGCTCCCAATTGGGCACTCCCAAATAGTTGGGTGCTCCCAATTGGGCACTCCCAAATAGTTGGGTGCTCCCAATTGGGCACTCCCAAATAGTTGGGCGCTCCCAATTGGGCACTCCCAATAGTTGGGCGCTCCCAATTGGGCACTCCCAATAGTTGGGCGCTCCCAATTGGGCACTCCCAATAGTTGGGCACTCCCAAATAGTTGGGCGCTCCCAATAGTTGGGCGCTCCCAATTGGGCACTCCCAATAGTTGGGCGCTCCCAATTGGGCACTCCCAATAGTTGGGCGCTCCCAATTGGGCACTCCCAAATAGTTGGGTGCTCCCAATTGGGCACTCCCAAATAGTTGGGCGCTCCCAATTGGGCACTCCCAAATAGTTGGGCGCTCCCAATTGGGCACTCCCAATAGTTGGGCGCTCCCAATTGGGCACTCCCAAATAGTTGGGCACTCCCAATAGTTGGGCACTCCCAATTGGGCACTCCCAAATAGTTGGGCACTCGCAATAGTTGGGCGCTCCCAATTGGGCACTCCCAAATAGTTGGGCACTCCCAATTAGGCACTCCCAATTGGGCACTCCCAACTGGGTACTTCCAACTGGGCACTCCCAACTGGCCATAAACTAGTTTTCTAGGCTCACTAAATCAAACTTCTCTGTCTCACTCAGTAATGCCTAGTCTCAGAAGAATATACAATATTATTATCATATACAGTTCTAGTTATAAACTTGAGAATGCAGTCTCTATACTGTCACGCTTGTCTCTAAAGCATCAGTCAAATTTATGAACATTAAATGTTGTACCTGATATTTGAGCACAGGTCAAGCTTAGCTATTTTTTGGACCTCAGATCTATTTTTTTTCTTGTTCTCTTCAGTTTTGCACTCTGCACTGTACTGTATATAGTATAATCATATTTAAAACTTCTAGCTCAAAGTACAGTCTGTATTACAAGCCCTATGATATGGTATAGAAGATTATATATTATATCATATATACAGGTGGTTCTGAAAAGTGTTCAGCCCCTCCCCATTTTTGGAACCGATTGACATGGCCTAAGCAGGAAGGTGATTAGCATAAGGGAGAAAACACTGGTCATTGAATATACATGATTCTTCCATTATTTGACAGGAAATAATGTATCTTGAGTGTATGTATATAATTGATACCTGTATAATTTTTTTCTAGACTGATTTTGCTTGAAGGATGAGGAGACAGATGTCAGAATGCACAGAATGGAGGTTTGGATCATACAAATCACCTTCCTGCTTAGGCCATGTCAATCAATTCCAAAAGCAGAGGGGCCAAACACTTTTTGAAACCACCTGTAGGAAAGTACAGAGTGCTCTTTTGGCTTTAATATCTCAATTCTTGTCAGAAAAGTAGCTAAATTCATAATTTGACTAATAGCAATAATTATGAACTTAGGCAATGTTTTAGCAACATTTTTAATGACATGCTAATGCTTTTGTAATAGCACAGCTAATAACTAGAAGATGTTGTTACAGAGCTAATTCAGTGCTATAATAATTAACTATTTTATCATAAAATGTCATATGCATTTAGTCAAGTCAACCCAAGCAGCCAATGTAGGGTGATACAACCTCAGTAACACTCTTATGAAGACAAGCACAACCTAAACACACAAATAACTAATGTCATGATAGCCAAGTACAAGCATATTCACTGCGTGTTGGGTCAATCTAGAGGCACCTGTCCAGGCGTTGTGAGAGCATCTAGTTCCATATAGAGTCGAGTGAGGTTAGATTACCTACAATTAGCCATATGCAGATTAGAATATACACCCTGGGTTTACCTGGGGGAAACTAAGGCTAGATCTTCTGCAATAAGATATAAATAGATAAGAATAGGAAGTATAGGTTTATCTGCCATAAGTGGAGAGCAGGTGACCTGAAATCAGCTTATCAGCAGATAAGATGAGAAGATCTGAGTTTATCTGACGAGACATGCAGATTGTGGACTTAGGCGTGTCGAGGTGTGTCGTCGCCTCTTGCATCCTTTCCACCACCACTGCCTGCACTTCCAGTCATTTGGAAATGGCAATGACTTCTCCGAGACGTTCACCGGTGCTAAGTTCAAAGAGCTTAACATGGACCTTTTCCGGAAGACAATGAAGCCCACCGAACAGGTTCTCAAGGACACCGGTGTCAAGAAGGATGTGATCGACGAGGTCGTCCTTGTTGGTGGTTCCATGCATATTCTGAAGGACCAGCAGCTCCTCAAAGAGTACTTCGGCGGCAAGGGACCCTTGAAGGGCATCAATCCCGATGAGGCTGTCGTGTATGGTGCCGCTGTTCAAGGTGGCATTCTTGCTGGCGAGGAAGGTACCACGGATGTCGTCCTAATCGACATTTGCCCTCTCATGCTCGGCATTGAGACCTCTAGTGGTGTGATGATGAAGCTTATTGCTCGTAACACAGTCTCCCGACTTAGGAGTCTCAGATGTATGTATTTCTTTCTTTCCTTTATTTATTTTTTGTATTATTAACACCCTCGTACAGATTCTCGACCGTGGCCGACAGCCAGCAAGTTGTCCTGATCCAAGTCTTCGAAGGAGAGTGTTCGCTCACCAAGGACAACAACCTGCTCGGCAAGTTCGAGTTGACTGGAATTCCTCCTGCAGCTCGCGGCGTACCGCAGATCGAAGTTACCTTCGAGATTGATGCCAACGGTATCATGAAGGTATCCGCTGCGGATAAGGGTACAGGCAAGTCCGAGTCGATCACCATTAAGAATGAGAAGGGACGCCTTTCGGATGAGGAGATCGAGCGCATGGTGACGGAAGTAGGGGAGTTCGCAGCTGAAGATGAGGCGCAGCGCAAGCGTAGCCTGTCATTATTTACTGTACTATATATCTGTATCTATTTATTTATTTGATTAATACACCTAATTTTATAATAATTTAATGGCCTCTGCCAGATGAGATGAGACGGCCTTACCGGCCGTAGTTCAGATGCAATTAGTTTATATATATAAGACCCCTTACAGATCAATGTAGACTACCTGAGCTTATCTATGTCTATTTTATGTGAGCTCGTCTGAGCTGCGGTCGGACAGATGAGAAAAGCGCGTTTTTTTTTGCCTGGGACCGCATTAGCTTAGATTACCTAGTACAGTGTACGCTAGGTCACATCAGATTTACTATTTACACCTGCGCTCCCCCTCTGTAGATAGCCTCAACACGCAGTGATTATTATACTATTAAAAATGTTCCTAAACAGGTTATTAAAGAGTGAAGTAAGAAAATAAAGAGCCTATTCTGTAAATTTTAGGTGTTCAGACAGGCAATATTCTTCACTGATTCTTCCCTAGTTCAAATCTGAAGTTAAAGGCATAAAACTTACTGAAGGATGATCTATATGATTTATTATGATTTTAAGCAGTGACTGTGTATAGAAATGTATATTTCCTATCTTGTTTGTCTTAGCTTCAGAAACTCTAAAACTCTGCCAAACTTACTTAGCATTGACTGTCTTTAAGTATTTATTCTGCACCCAAGAGAAACATCTAAAAATCATAATAGCTTACATAAATCATTATTTAGCAAGTTTTATGTCTTTAGCTTCAGATTTGAATTCAGGAAGAATTATGGAAGAATATTGCCTGTCTGAACACCTAATCTTCACAGAATAGGCTGTTTATCTTCTCATGTCACTTGCTGCCTCATTGATATTTGGCAGTAATTAAACTATGTATTTAGCAATTTATTAGACATGAATTAGTGAAGAATTGAGTAAAATGTTGATTCTTGAAGCCAAAGGAGCACTTTCTGAGATGCAAAAAAGGTGATTGTAAATACTTCAGCAAATGACTGTAACTCAGATCAAAGGTCAATTCATGCAGCCAGTAGTTTGCAACCTAATCAACAGCAAGAGTGCTAAATTGTAAGGCTAAAAACAATAAAATACAGCCTCTAATGGTCCCAGATTTTATGGCAAAAATGAAATTGGGTGTGCCCAAAAGTCCCCCAGACAGTCAGTGACAGTGACACATTTGGGCACACCCAATTGGGAGTGCCCAGCAGATTGGGTGTGCCTAATTGGGAGTGCCCAGAAGATTTGGGCATGCCCAATTGGGAGTGCCCAGCAGATTTGGGCATGCCCAATTGGGAGTACCCAGCAGATTTGGGCACTCCCAGTCATGATACCTATTAGGTCAATTAGTTGCGTGTATGAATTGCCCTATTAGGTCTCCTTGAAGGGGTGGCCTGAAGTGTTACAGCCTTTTTCATAAGTCCTGCGACACGTGCATGTCACGTGAAATGAGCCGCGTCAGAGACAAAGTGTCGAAAAATTAGAATGAATGCCTATTTTCTCTGTGAATTCTGCACAGTACCTGCTCATTAAGTACTCAAAAAAAAGGCAAGGTTCTCAGGAGAAGAAATATGTAAAATAGGGAGCAATAAATTGATTGTGTAGGCAGGTGGAGATCAAACAAGTGCAGCTGGTCTGTTCTCTCACCCATTTCCACTGAGATTTGAAAATTATGGCTCCCCTACATCTACCTATAAAATTCTTTCCTGTATCTGTAAATTAAGTATATGACTATACCAACATCTCCTGAAAGTTTGAAGCCAATCCATTCAGTATTCATGGTCCAGCAGCAAGATTTGTGTTCCACTTCAAGCTCTTTCCACCCTCCTTTTCTCACAACAGGTCTTGCAGAGTAGAACACAAATCTTGCTGCTGGACCATGAATACTGAATGGATTGGCTTCAAACTTTCAGGAGATGTTGGTATAGTCATACACTTAATTTACAGATACAGGAAAGAATTTTATAGGTAGATGTAGGGGAGCCATAATTTTTGAATCTCAGTGGAAATGGGTGAGAGAACAGACCAGCTGCACTTGTTTGATCTCCACCTGCCTACACAGTCAATTTATTGCTCCCTATTTTACATATTTCTTCTCCTGAGAACCGTGCCTTTTTTTTGAGTACTTAATGAGCAGGTACTGTGCAGAATTCACAGAGAAAATAGGCATTCATTCTAATTTTTCGACACTTTGTCTCTGACGCGGCTCACTTCACGTGACATGCACGTGTCGCAGGACTTATGAAAATGGCTGTAAAGGCCGGCGATAGCGGCTGCCGAGTCGTCTCTGAAAAGCAAAAGCGATCAAAACTTGAATCTAGGACAGCATAATCAGCATTGCTGATAGATAAGTGCTTCTAAGCCGATCAGTGTCTCTTCTTTGTCCTAAGAAAGGATTTGAAGCACAGATGAATTCTGAAAGACAGGCGCACCGGTGAGTCAAGTGGAGAAACCAACGGCCTCATTCCAACTTCCGACGACGCGAGAAATTTGAACTCAAAGCGCGTTAGCGGCGTCGCGACAATCCAGGCTCCAGAATTCTTGCCGGCTACAACTTACAAGTCCAACTGCTTAATCAAATCTAAACTGGGAAGGAGAAATTATCATAGACGAGGAGGCGAAATCGACGACAACTTTGATTGATCACAGATCAGATAATGTACAGTACATACACATTACATGGCCTGGGTACCTAGGCACGAAAAGTGAAGAGAATCATGAATCGAAGCAGTGTGGTTGATAAATGGAAAGCGGAAAGGAAAGGCGACACCTGTTTCAACGTACACAATACAATCATAGCAATGAAAAAAGAAGGAATGCAAGGTGTGCAGCAACGGATGAGCGTAAGTTCTGAGGCGCATTACACAGGCGGAAGAGGCGAATAGAAAGACCCAGGGAAGTAGGGAAAGGCGTACAGCTCGTGCGCCGTAACGGAAGTCGTAGTCGGCATTGAGCTCAAATCATGAAGTATGAGAAATGAAGAATGACGTACAAATATGAATAATGCGGTGAAGAGAACAGGTACCATCCATCCATGAATACTCTAGATGCGTTGTCCGTGCTAAACCTTCCCAGAGGAACCCGGTGCGATAAAGGTTCGGTACGTGCTCATTCAACCCGTACAGGATGTGCACTCGAATTACGGGGCGCACTCCCTTCCGCTAGGTCGGAGCCTATGTCAGACAGCATGCGGAAAGACGCGAAACCGGATGCTGAGACCGGTCTGACGTCTTCCATCGAGACATCTAGGTCTAAGCCCGCCTTCGACGGGCTCTGCATGCGTCTAACGCTCTGGAAGCCCGCTTCGAGTTGGGTAGCAGTAGCTGCTGTCGCCGCATAACAAGCCTCGAGGCGCGCATCTGCATCTATGTCTGTTGCATCTTCTGCTTTATCCTCCGCTTCGGACCCCGTATCACTATCATATTCCGCGAGCAAGTTCTGGGTGAGGTGTGCTTCAACGGAACGCTGAGACTGCGATGAAGAGGGCTCTGCCCGTTCCGCATCGTCCACATCTACTTCGACGACCGCTTCATCATCTCCTTCACGCACATCAACATGAGGCGGATCTCCAGCATGGATATCAGCAGCTGAAAGAGCCACACTCGCGGGTTGAATCTCTCCGAATCGTTCGCCTGAACCTAAGCCAGAGCGGGAGAACACCGCAAAGTCGTTTGTCGAATAGAAGTGCGGTTGTGTTATCCCTGAGACTAGGTTCGAGATACTTGGGAGAGCAGAAGCAGAAGTAGAAGTGGTGTCGGAGGAAATAGGGGGTAGAAACAGCATGCTGGATGCTGACGATGACATATCTCGATTCACTGAAGAATTGGATGATGAGGCTCCGGACGAGGACGTGCTCGCTCGTGGCGCTTTCTCGGATTCAGCAGTAGAGATAATATGGTTAACTGCCCGGAGAATAAGTGAAAGTAAACGCAAATGTTGGTATAGTACACCTACATTCTTTCGCATGTGCTGAAAAATTGCATTAGAAGAAATTTCCGTAGAAGAATAAACGAAAGATCACTAACCGGGATCTCTGATGTGGCTGCATGACCCTCCTTCAGGGCAATCATTTCTGTCCTCAAGTATACCCTCACGAACAGCTTTCCGGCGCTCGCGAATCCACCAATCACGCAGTCCGTACAGAAACACCTCTGTCGCACACAGTCTGCAGATAAACCGACGCGGCGAATTCGGATCCGGGTCCGTTCCTCCTGCCACAGGATGCATGTCCATGAATAAATCTTGTTCGATGAGTGGACGGAAGCTATCGGGCTGCGTTTGTATATGCGCGGCGATCTGTGGGAGAGTAGGAGCTCGGTGACGAATTCTTCCACAGCCATTGAAGGTTACTAACCTGGCGATATATCTGCTTCGGGGTCAAGCGCTGTGTCGTCATATAGTCGAGCATGAGTTCGACTTCAATCGTATTCCCCTCGAAGCAATCGTAAATCTCTGTGCTTTGAATAAGATCGACGACATCTGTCATGCCGTGCGGGCTCTGCATTGCTATCCCAAGCGCGGCACAGCGCCCTTGTACATTGATGCCACAGAAAGAGACTTGACAAAAGTCGCAGCGGGAAGTTGATGGTGCCCGCAGGGCTAGAAGTACTTCACTAGAGAAAATTGTCAATTCTGAGCTGCATTCACAAACGCATGGCAAGTCACAGACCAATTGCCACAGAAACCATGTCCCGGAGGAGTCCCATCATTAACGTGCCATGCACTATCTGGATCAGTTGCTGGATCTGCAATGGGCCTTGGGCACGTCCAATGGAAGGGGTTGTTTGGTAAGCAATGGGGACAAGGCTGGACGAAATCAGAGCTAGCTGGGATAACAGGTTCCGGAGAAGGTTCCCTCGGCATCGGAATCTAGAAAACATTAGGCGAAACAATTCTCAGAAAGGAGAAAGACGTACCCTAAAAGCACGCAAGGCAGGATAGATCTCGTCAGCCTGCATGCGCTCTCGCTCGGTTCGCTGACGATGCGGCGCAGCTCGAAGAAGAACGTCCACCATAGATTGCAGCGCTCGCGATGGCATTACTGCCGTAGAGACGCTCCGACAAGCGGGGCAGTTTGTGCCGCCATTCTATGTCGTGAATTTCGTGATATTAAGCCATGTCACGCGAGTGTTATCTCAGGGGCGGCTCACCTTCACCCAAAGCGTGCAACAACTGTAGATAGATGATTAGAATACAGAATAACTTCAAGAGACGTTCCTCGTACCTTCCACAAAAGAAATGATCGCATGGTACTACGACGACCGGCTTATATACAAGTTCAGAGCAACAGCCACACTGAAGCTCCTGCGCAAGATCCTCGGCCAAGGCGTGACCATCGATTGTATGAGGTACATCCCCACCAAGTTGGCCGTTACCAAAGGTGTCCATTTCTTCTTTCATTCTCTTTCTATTCTTCCTCTCCTCGTCAACGTCGGGCGAAGCAGGTCTCTTGAGCGATGAAGCGGCGTCGGCGGCGGCGCTGACAGAGCGGTTCGACGATGCGTTGCTGTTGTATGAGGCTATGGACAGTAAAGTATTCACTGCGGATGTGTCGAAGTCTGTTGTCGACATCGAGCGAGGTGTCGGCGTTGTCGATAGCGACAACGTCGTGGCTAGAGCTCAAGCAATCGCGGTTCACGCGCCGGTGTCATTTAATTAACGTCACGTGCATCCTGTCAACCGAGCTATGTATATTTTCACCACAAAGGATATATAAGTAGAAGAGTTAAATGTATAATTTTAATGTTGCATAAACGACATAGACTAGAAGAACATCTTAAAGCTGAAATAATCACCCTCTTTGCCTCAAAAACTTGAAAACTGCATATAGCTCAAAGTGCGTTATGCCTTTGGGAAGGCTGGAGAGGCCTTCGGAAAGGCATACATGCCGTAAGGCCGAAAAATGCACGAATGAACAGTCATGATAGAGAGCCTCCAAAGTAATAAAGATGCCATTCGCGAAACTTACTAATATTGTACCTTCGATGTGGCGATCAAAATGACCCATGCTTTGGCTGGAGCGGTACAATGCCAGTGGAAATCACAAAGGGAAGCTGATTTGTCTCGCGCGAGTCGAGTTGGCCATGCAAGAGCCACCTCGCAGCACCTCACTTGCGTGCAGTGTTCCAAAATATAAGATACCAACTTTATCGCACAGGATCTCGGAGGTGTCCATAGGCCTGTTCAAAGGTATAAAACAGATAGCAGTCGAAGAATATAACTATTAGGGGAAGTGTACTTCGAGATTGGGCTTTTTAGCACTCGGTGTGGGTAATGGCTGAGTAGACAATCTGAGGATTTTCCGAAGTTCCTGGCGGAGACTTCGTGATCTTCGAGATCTGTAGGTAGCAGCAGATGACGATGAAAAAAGTGACAGTTACCTTAATCGATGCACCGAACTCAAGAAGAATCTCCCGTAGCTGTAAAGGTGAATCTGATGAACTGTGAAAGATAGACTCACTGCGTTTCACGGTCTCCTAACACCTCACGCGTTAGGGAAATTAGCTAATGTAAATTACAGCCTTTTTCATACGTGAAGTGAGCCGCGTCAGAGACAAAGTGTCGAAAAATTAGAATGAATGCCTATTTTCTCTGTGAATTCTGCACAGAACCTGCTCATTAAGTACTCAAAAAAAGGGCACGGTTCTCAGGAGAAGAAATATGTAAAATAGGGAGCAATAAATTGACTGTGTAGGTGGGTGGAGATCAAACAAGTGCAGCTGGTCTGTTCTCTCACCCATTTCCACTGAGATTTGAAAATTATGGCTCCCCTACATCTACCTATAAAATTCTTTCCTGTATCTGTAAATTAAGTATATGACTATACCAACATCTCCTGAAAGTTTGAAGCCAATCCATTCAGTATTCATGGTCCAGCAGCAAGATTTGTGTTCCACTTCAAGCTCTTTCCACCCTCCTTTTCTCACAACAGGTCTTGCAGAGTAGAACACAAATCTTGCTGCTGGACCATGAATACTGAATGGATTGGCTTCAAACTTTCAGGAGATGTTGATATAGTCATACACTTAATTTACAGATACAGGAAAGAATTTTATAGGTAGATGTAGGGGAGCCATAATTTTTGAATCTCAGTGGAAATGGGTGAGAGAACAGACCAGCTGCACTTGTTTGATCTCCACCCACCTACACAGTCAATTTATTGCTCCCTATTTTACATATTTCTTCTCCTGAGAACCGTGCCCTTTTTTTGAGTACTTAATGAGCAGGTTCTGTGCAGAATTCACAGAGAAAATAGGCATTCATTCTAATTTTTCGACACTTTGTCTCTGACGTGGCTCACTTCACGTGACATGCACATGTCGCAGGACTTATGAAAAAGGCTGTAAACTGTACACTTTCCGGATTAGTTAGGTTAGAAAATTTTACTTAGATGGTTGTATATTAGCTAGATTTATGTATGAGAAAAATCCTACCTGATATTTGTAGTGAAGAAACCGCATAGATGGAAATAACATAACTACCCCGGGACGGAGTTTGAGTAGCTTCCTGAGCTTATCTACGTGAACCGAGGCTTTGCCGACGCAAATGACATAAACTGTCAATCAATGATTTGCATTGATCATTTCGACTTAACATGTCGACTCGACGTGCAGTGCGCCGCCTCGCTGTGCACTGCGCGTCTTCCCTTGCTTCAATCCACCACCATCACCACTACCACGCTCCATTCGCAATGACTGGCTCAAACCCAAGCTCAATGAACAACTCAACAGCCTACCAGCAAAAGAAAGTACTCTGCCAATGTCAACTCTGCTGGGATCAATCCGGTGGCAAGGGCAAGAAAATACCAAGATACACAGCTCGGAAACACACTCAACGATATCCTCTGACAAGTACATCAAGTGCAGCAACCACAGATCCAAGATATCATGCTCAACCATTCGGAAGGCCATCAGGAGAACCGCAAACAATAGCACCAGCACTAGTACTCATGCCAACAGGTGTGCCACCGGGAGTCCAAGTAACTGCCACATCCACAGAAGGTCCTCGTGAGGAAGTAGGACGTGGGGATGAGCAGGGGGAAAGGACTCAAAGCACTGAGGATGAGGAAATGGAAGGTACACAGCTATATTTTTCACCCTTAGCGACGTAACTCATCACTCGGCCTGAGCTAGATGACTTGTACTGGCCTCTTGATACCGACATGAACGACGCGGCAGGGGACGATTCAGATGATGCGATGGAGCATCTTCCTGAAAACTTCCAGTCACTACCGCTATCCATAATTCCCGCCGCCCACGCTCACCAGACATACCGGTTCAAAGTACAAGAAAAACATTTCACTCCTCAAGATATTATACAAGGTGCCGATGCAACTTTTTTTTGGAGAATCGTCTTGCTTCTGGTGGCATGGCTTAATCTCACGTACCACCTGCCATTCCATGCCTGTAACCTCATGCTATCTGTTCTTAGGCTGGTTTTTTCTCTTTTGGGAGCCTTTCCGCTCGAATACAACCCGATTACAACTCTGAATACAACATTTCGAAGACTGGAGCTGGCCGACACCTTTCTAATAATGCCTATGTGTCCTTCTTGCTGCAGAATTATCCCACATGATTCAAATTTAAACACTACTTGTCCTGGTTGCTCTGGTGTGCTTTTCGAGAAGCTTGCTACCACCTCAAGAGACTTCGGAACGTGTAGTGACCACGAAGCCATAAACAATAAAGATGCAAAAATCATCCTTAAATTGCCATTCAACCTGATCTCAAGACAGCTTTCTGAGCTTCTCAATTGCGAAGGTATGAAAGAGCACATCAATGCCTGGCGAATGTGTGTATGCAAGGAGGGCGAATTACTGGATATAATGGATGTAGATAAATGGAAGACATTCCCTGGACCCAACGGCAAGACTTTCTTTGACAATGACCTGAATCGCTCAAGCATAAATGAGCTTCGGGTTGCTATCACCCTCGGATTTGATGGGTGCGTTTCTCCCTTCTGTTTCATTGCTCTTTTACTTCCCTTGGCTCTATATTATCTTAGATTTGGTTATCAGACAAGCAAGCATGCGGTGTCGTACTCATCCGATGTGCTCTCCTGCAGCATAGTGAACCTACCAATCCAACTGAAGTATGCTTACATTTCCCTCTTTTTTACGATCATATGCTAATATACCTGATGGTTAAGATGTCTCACTCGGAACCTTTTCCTCATCTCTATCTTCCCAGGTCCGAAGGCGCTGGATGGCGAACAAACCCAGTATATTCTCGCACCTTTCACTGATGACCTCCTCAAGCTATTTCAAGACGGAATAATGATAAAAACACGTTGGTACCCGGAAGGTAAAGTACACTAGCTCTAATTTTTTAATTTTATCTTACTTTTTTTTTAATAGGGCGCCTTGTTCATGTTGTCCTGGTCACCATGTGCTGCAATCACCCGGCTCTGTGCAAAGTTGTCGGCTTTGCCAACCACAATCACTCGAACCAATTCTGCATGAAGTGCATGATTGGTCACAGTGAGCTATTTACAAAGGAGGGCCTGACCAACGGTAAGCATTTATTCTTCCCTTTCTTCCGACTCTGAGTCCAGCATTCCTTAGGATTTCCAGCTCGAACCAGTGAAGAGCATCGCAGGCTCAGGTTTGAGTACCTCGAGGGCGATGACGAGGACAGGGAAACAATTCACAAGGAATTTGGTTTATGGTACACAGAGCTAATAAGGCTCCCATATTTTGATGCCATCTGTATGATGGTAATTGACCTGATGCATAACGTACTTCTAGGTTTATTTTTCTTTCTTTTCTTTCTCTTTCATTCGCTCACTCACATTTGCCTCACTCAGGGATAATGAAGTCTCAGTGGCACGATTTGTGGATCAAAACAAATGTGCTTCATGAGCTAATGAAGCCAAACCAAGTCCAGCAAGAGCTGGACTTGCTAAATTTGTACCTCAAAGAGGTACGCTTTTGTTTATTTCATTCCTAAATTACTTAACTATATATACTCTTCAGTTTGAGATGCCATCCTGGGTAGGATGGCTTCCTTCTCAGGTTGGGTATCCAGCAGCCGGCTCCCTCAGTGCTGACAAGTACAAGGCTCTCGCTTTTGTATATCTCCCAGTAATTGTAAGTTCTCAAGCTCCTTGGATAAAAAAATCAAACTGAATGTTCTCTTACAGATACCTTTCGTCTGGGAAGAGTGGCAGCCCATCACTCAAAAGGAATTTGATGTGAAGACTTCAGAATGGAAGAAGAATGAGGCAGCCAAGTGACTGTGCAAAGAGAAGGGTAAGATGGTCAAGGGCAATGACAGCAAGCCCTCGCCTGAGCCCACCCTCCGAATGCACGCAGATGATGCCGCCAACTTTCTTAAGCTCTCTGTGGCCCTCAAGATTACACTGGCACGGTCAATTCATGAGGATGATCTTGCTCGAGCGAGCTTTCTTCTAACTGAATATCTTCAAGGCTATCTAGAGGTACGAATACTAGTCTATATCGAGCACGAGTTTGCACTCTGAATTGTTCTACCCTTCTAGATACACGGTGAGGACATAAAGCCAAACTTCCACTGGGTAACTCACATATTTGATCAGATTTGTGACTACAGACCAGTCTACAGATTCTGGTCCTTCACATACGAGCGCCTCAACAAAACCCTAAAGAGCTACAAGATGAATAATCACAGTGGCAGCGAAATCGAGACTGCATTTATGTGGGCATTCATGCAAGATGCGAGACTTTGCGAGCTTGTTAAAAGTCTCACTCACCTTGAAGGTGGAGACCTCGGAATGCAAGAAGCCGTGCAGCTCCTGCTGGAGACTGACAGCGACAATCGAGGGACTATAGCTGCAGTCGCTCGAGAAATCGACGAGGCCACTCAGGACAGTAAGACTTTTATTTCTGATTCAAACTAATACTCAATATATACACTTTTCTAATTCATATTTAGTTGGCAGACCATTTTCCCTTGGACCAGGCTCAGTCGAAGAGCTCACCAACTCCTTGCAGAGGAGTTTGTTGATGCATTACTCCAAACAACAACCTCAAGTGGCTGTATGCTCACGTTCCACAAGAGTCAACGAGAATTCGGTCCCAAGGCCTAATTTTTTGTGTGACAAGGCCGTCTTTCATAAGTATATAATACTAAATGGACGGCAAATCGTGCCATCCTCAGATGTATACAAGGCACCAAATTCAATAATCCAGACAAGATTCAGTGGCACGGTTTATGTAGGCCAAGTAACTGACATCCTCATGCATACCCAGCCGCAGATATACCAGTTGCCAACCCTTCTGCATGTCCGCTGGTTCCATCCACCCTGCCCTCATGTATTAAACACATCAATTTGGGATAACCTGTGAGTATTGTCTATGATTTTGAACATTTTCTTTTGGTTCTCACACTCTCTGAAAGCCCTGAGCTTGAGATCAGATTCTTCAAGTTTGACTCATACCTTGATAGCGCACTGAGCAGGCCGCCAATGCTCGTCTTTCTGGAGGATGTTGTATCGCAGGCGTGCCACATCCGTATCCAGTACAGACAACCTCGAGGCTCAGACGACTTGGAGGAGAAAGAGGACGATACAGAGGCCTTTAAGCTCTGGGTAACTGTCGGTTTAACAAAGGCATGTATTCTTTTTAATTTCGATTTAAGTACACATTACTAACTACCATTTAACTACAGGACACGGTTGTCATTTGATGTCTTGCAGTTTCATTCTGGTTCTGGTTCTGGTTCTGGTTCTGGCTGTGGTCTCGGTCTTGTTCTCATTCTCGGTTTTGGTTTCAGTTTCGGTCTTGTTCTAGGTTTCGGTCTCGGTCTCGTTGGCCTTTGATCCTGGCTGTAACTCCTTTTGTTCTCTCTGAATGCACTCCTCCTCTTTTCATTTGAGTCTCTTCACACGTGATCAAGCTGGTGCTGAATCGCTTCAAGAAGGTCAAGATATTGTATCTTGCTAGCACACAATGCAAGTCTGGTTCATTGTCTTCTCGCCTGATGGAACACGTGTTGTCATCTTGTTCTTGCTGTGAGGCAGCACTCATTTGCTTGGGTCTATCTTCTGCGGTGCTTCAAGAAGTCCAAGATATGGGGCCATTTGCAGGGGTGCAATACGAGTCTGGTCTGTCGTCTTCTCGTCTGACAGAACACGTGTTGTCTTGGGTTACATTGCATTCTTGGACTCAAAGCTGTCTGGGTTGGCCTCAGCTATCTTCAAGTCCTCCCCGCTGAATTTGCGCTGCCATTCGGGGTTGACCATGAACGGGAACAGAGGTGCTTTGCCTTTGGGCACACACGTGTCCTCATTGCTGAAGTCGACCTTGCACACGGTACTGTGCGGCTTCCCTTTTCCCCTGCCTTTGACCTCGGCACGGTTTGCATGGGCATGCCTGTCGAGCTTGGCATAGATCTCGTCAAGCTGCGAAATCGGTGAGTTCTTTTGTATTGGATTAGGAATGAATAACTAACCTTCCGAGAGCAGAACATCTTTCTGCACTTTTCCCAGACAGGGTCCTTCTGGCTTTTCTCATCTGCTATGAGATGAGCTTCCCTGGCACATCTGGAATAGTCGTCAGCCTTCCGCTGCTTGACTTTCGCCTCAAAAGCCCGTTTAGCAGCAGTACATCACTCCTCATCTTCTTTGTCATCATCCTCGTCATTGTCATTTGATACATCAGATGTGTCGAGCGCACTGACATAGTCTGTCATGTATGCAGGATCAAAGACGCTGTCTGGAAGCTCACGCCTGTGTACTTTCTCCCAGGCATCCTGTCCCATCTTCTGAAAACCAGCCGTCTGAAGAACATAGGATCAGTAGACTGCGAGACAACGCGTGTTCCATCAGGCGAGAAGACAATGGACCAGACTTGCATGCATATTATGCCAGTTTGTGACCTGAGTTTTTTTGTTCTTCTTCTTCTTCACCAGATTGTTCTCGATATTAAAGGCCTTCTTCAGGTTGCTGAAGACCAGACCCCCAATCTCACAGCAGTCCTTGACAGTGAATTTTTTTCTGTCAATTTCGAGTTCGTGGGTGTCAGGATCCTAAAGAGTAGAGTTAGTTAGTTTTTTTTTTCAAATGGTAGATCTTTGAGAGGGAGGTACGTACTTCAACCTCCGTGACTATGAGTGCTGCGGCACAATTAATTATCTTCTTATTTACAGAAGTGTGTGGCATGCCACTGAGATCCCATGCATACACCTCCTGCCCTTGAGCATTGGACCCATCCTCTGTGCCTGCACTATTGGTAAGTTTCTTCATCTGATGTCACATCTTACACTGAATAATACGAAGCACAGGTCATGAATTACAGCCTTTTTCATAAGTCCTGCGACACGTGCATGTCATGTGAAATGAGCCGTGTCAGAGACAAAGTGTCAAAAAATTAGAATGAATGCCTATTTTCTCTGTGAATTCTGCACAGTACCTGCTCATTAAGTACTCAAAAAAAAGGCATGGTTCTCAGGAGAAGAAATATGTAAAATAGGGAGCAATAAATTGACTGTGTAGGCAGGTGGAGATCAAACAAGTGCAGCTGGTCTGTTCTCTCACCCATTTCCACTGAGATTCAAAAATTATGGCTCCCCTACATCTACCTATAAAATTCTTTCCTGTATCTGTAAATTAAGTGTATGACTATACCAACATCTCCTGAAAGTTTGAAGCCAATCCATTCAGTATTCATGGTCCAGCAGCAAGATTTGTGTTCTACTCTGCAAGACCTGTTGTGAGAAAAGGAGGGTGGAAAGAGCTTGAAGTGGAACACAAATCTTGCTGCTGGACCATGAATACTGAATGGATTGGCTTCAAACTTTCAGGAGATATTGGTATAGTCATACACTTAATTTACAGATACAGGAAAGAATTTTATAGGTAGATGTAGGGGAGCCATAATTTTTGAATCTCAGTGGAAATGGGTGAGAGAACAGACCAGCTGCACTTGTTTGATCTCCACCTGCCTACACAGTCAATTTATTGCTCCCTATTTTACATATTTCTTCTCCTGAGAACCATGCCTTTTTTTTGAGTACTTAATGAGCAGGTACTGTGCAGAATTCACAGAGAAAATAGGCATTCATTCTAATTTTTTGACACTTTGTCTCTGATGTGGCTCATTTCACGTGACATGCATGTGTCGCAGGACTTATGAAAATGGCTGTAAGCTTTTGACTGTAAGCATCAGTTCATGTTAAATGTTCGTACCAGTAACTCATCACAAAGGTCTTTCTCATCCACAGACAGATCTCTGTGCATACCAGCGAGCCTCGGCTTCTTTGGCCGTTTTGCCTCTCACTCGTGCTGCTCATCCACCGCTTCCTCGCGTGCCCTCTTCAAGTCCACGACATTGGCCTGCAAGCCCTTAATCATCTCCAACAGCTGGGCTTGGACTGATAGGTCAACAAAATGTGGCAGCAGCGGTGGTGGCTCAGAGTGCGTCTGAAGAACAGGATCAATTGTATCCTCGTCGAGGTCAAACGTGTGCCTGGTGAATGAAAAGGGGGCCGGAGAGGAAGACGGTTGTGTCAAGGATGAACCAGGGACACTCCAGTGCTGTGTCCCTGGTCTCATGGGTTGCTGCATCCCATAGCAACATTGGATCCAAGTGGCCATCTCATTGGTCATAGGTGGAGGTGCGTCGTCGCTGTATATTTTTTGTTGGATTTTTTTTACTGATTTTTGCGGCTGTGTAGACCTTGTATGCACAGACATGACGCGACGTGATGCGACTTAGCACGTTTTCAGAGATGCGACTTAGTGCGTTTTCAGAGACACGTGCTTGCATCATCATGTATTATTAATTGTATATCCTAATTCAGTTTCCAAATCATTTTATTATAGAATTAAAAAATGTGTGACAACCCAAATAACCAGCTATGCCGTAGGTGTGGCTAGCTCATCTAAACCATATCTACTCCAAAAAGTTTACCTCTCCTGTACTAATCTAGGACTTTTCAGGGTTTAACTTAGATAATATATTTTCTTTAGTTCTTGCTAATGTGACTCTTCTCACTGGTCCTGTTTTGGAATAGACATGTTAATTTTTCGGTGTAGGTAAGATTACATGAGCTACGTTTTTCCTAAGGCAAAGGTGCTAGGGGACCGTGAAACGCAGTGACTGCTGACGCGACGCGTTATTTTGTACTATTTGGCCAAACTTCTCACGCTTATGTATGTATCCTCAAACCTTATGTACCGCCTTCATACTGAGCACACACTTCTTCGCATACTCATCAGAATCATCTCTCAGAAAAACACTCTTCAAAATGCTGCAAAAATGTCTGAATGAGGCGCTGTGCGTCTTCAATACCAGTAAATGTGTCACCCGTTTACATGCATATCAAAAGGTGCATATACATTGGGTGATTGAAAGGCATAATTTCAGATGAGAAGAAAGATGCAAAGTCTGAAAGAGTTTATATGCTAGCAATTTTAATGCCCTTTCTTTAGCTACTACGCAAACGAAGGGCATAGTTTAGAATGCCGAGGGAGAGCTGGAAGACGAGTCTTGTAAAAGTTATTCATTAGCGACTGTGAAGCTCTGCCTTTGTCGACTGCTCATATCGGCCTCTCGAAGGTTGATGATCATCCTCGCCGAAAAAATGTAATGTAATATCCGCTGTACTCTACAAATGTGATTTTTAGCCTAGATGCCACAAGGGAGCATAGTTATGTATACGTACTCGACCATATAAACATTCTAAGTATAAAGGTGGGACTAATTAGAATCTTTTTAAAACTGTTGGGCCAGACATTTTCGGACACACCGAAGACTTCTGTGAGGCAATTGTAAGGCAGTTTGCCAGTGACAATACTGTAAAGTTAAATCAGTTGGTCAGTAAAGGCTCATCACTGATTCTGAAAAACGTACTTACTGAACAGACAGAGGAAGTATATGATTCCTGGTTGGTAAAAGGACAGCTCGGTCAGTTGGCTCAGCAGAGATAGTTCCAAAGTACTTGCCATCCCGGTAGAAGATTGTGACCAAGTGGCTCCTATTATTCATCAATCGTCCTAGAAACACCACTTAAGCCAAAATTCCGGTCTCCGAGATGTATATTCACGTTGAGTTATCCCTTTCCACAAAGTAAGGACAATGACGACTGTAACACATTCAGTATGATGGTGCGAGAGCTTAGAAAAGGATTTAACATTGGCTCACCGAATTGGAACAACATAAGATTTATGTATACGGCATAGACGTGTACAGCGCGGGCAGCATCCCAGCTCAGAAGAACGCAGGATCCCAGGCGCGGCACAGGTGATTCGCCCCCTTGGCGATAGAGTGAACACGGATTAAGGTGACTCAGAAGAAGGAAGTTGATCGCTTACACGTGTCATCCCCTCCTGATACGAAGAATACGACTAGTGTTGCAATCGTTGCGCACTACTGGCCAATTAGTTGGGGTGTTGATTTCTACGTAGAAGATGAGTAGCTCACCGCACTGAGCACAGTGAGAAACAGGAGCATCCGGCGAGAGGCTCCCCAAAGTGCGTAAACTCGCATAGTTGTTATTACTGGCGTATGTACCCGTTAATAAAGCATCATGATTTGAAGAAGACACCAACTTTCTGAAATGAAGACGGCTGCTATCATTAGATCTGTATAATGATGAATAGCATCTTTGAATAGTTGTTCGACGAAAACTCGACGAGGAATGCATACATGTCGAGCCCGAATCGACGGGACCACAGAGATTCTGATTCATTCGTTTAGCCCACGTCTCTCGAGTAGACAATACAAGCGCACCTCTTGAAAAAGAGTACTGCTGAGCGAAGCTGGAGAGCGTATTGGCAGGACATTTCAAAAAGGTAGAATACGTCTACTCAAACACGAGCTTCAAAATTGGACCTGCGAAAGCCGGATATCTCGCGAGAAAGAAAATTATTTTTCCAAAGCTCCATTTTGAGTGCCAAATGAGCTCGACCTAAGTCAAAAATCACTTTAATTCATTTTATAACTTTCGGCTTCAGACACACACCTCCGCCTGCAAGGTCAAGAAATAGTCATATCCCTGATTCAATAGAGAACAAGCTTTCAACCTCGATCGTCTAGCGACGTACATTGAAGATGCTCACCAAAAGAGCAATGCTAGCGACTTGAAATCGTACTTTCCGTTAATGTTGACGGTCATGCCAATAGGGTGATTACTAACCTTCTATATACTGCACCATTTGTTAAGTACTGAATAACTAGAACAATTCAGAAGCTTACATCTGTGATTTGTCTCTGGGCGAGGTAGGATGTCAGAATATTCGCCATGGCTTCGACGATTACCGGATTATGCAGTTCAAACCGCAGTGGGTGACTACGGTTTGGCAACAGGTACAGTCCCTGAATTACCTCTCTTATACGCCTATACGCTGACTGAGACCATCAGGATTCTTGTAGATCTAAAGCACGCTCAGCACATGAGTCAGGGACTCCGTGAGTGAGTAACTCAACTAAGACGACGACACCGGAACTTCGATGCAAAAATTGTAGCAACTTGATGGACCATCCGGAGTGAAGCTAGAGTTAAACGATTACATGGCACCCTACTCGTTCAGAGAGAGCTTGTTGATCAGGCCGTTCATCATCGTGACTACGATGGAGTGTAAGACCTTGATCTTTTCAGGTTAGCTGCCGCCTCGAAGATCATTACCGGATATCCGGCAATCTCAATTGCCGGGCTAACTCAGGCTACAAATTGTTTCTTGTTCTCGACAGGATGCGACATTGCTCACAACTAAACTACGCTCCCTACTCGCAAGGAGTCTTAGTCATTAGGCGTGCCTCAGGTTTTCACAGAAGCTAGTGGTCCCGTGGGCTCCGTTTTGAATATGGCAGTCGTCGAAGCCTCTTTACTCACTAATTGCTCACACGACTTCTACTGTATAAAGCTTGAGAAACGTTCGTTCCAACGCATTCAGTACGCTATTTCGTGGACAACACCTCATCTGCTACTATGGATAAAGCGGCATCTGAACCTCAGCAAATCGCGCATGAGTGGCTTGCTGAGTTTTCTAGGCACTTGGCAGCAAAGAAAGGGAATTCGATCGCGTCATTATTCTTGCAGAACGGTTGGCTTCGTGATTCGCTCGTCTTCAGCTGGGAAACACGAGCGCTTGAAGGTCCCGAAAGAATAGCGGAGTATCTCAACGCAGCGCTCCCCAACACACAAATCGACAATCTGGTTTTAGACGATCAGTCAGGCTTTGCGCCCTCTAGATTTTGTCTTCCGGGATCATCAGAAGTGAATGGCATCGAGTTCGCGTTTGTCTTCGATACACCCCTAGCGAAAGGACGAGGATTTACGAGGCTCCTACCAGATCACGAAGGAGTCTGGAAAGCATTCTCTGTTTATGTCGAAGTCGACAAGATCAAGGGTCATGAAGAGCTCGGTCATGAGCTCGGTCTGTATGGAGGGCACACGGTGTCTTGGGGAGAGGTGAAGGGTGAGCGGCGCGCCGCAATTGAGAAATACCCGCAAGTCATTATCAGTATGTAATCATTATATTTCAGCCTTGAAACACGATCTGAAAGCCAGGGTAGTCGGTGCAGGGCAGTCCGGTCTTCAAGTAGCTGCGCGTTTTCGCCAGATGAACATACGTACAATTGTTATTGAACAAAATGCACGCGTTGGCGATAATTGGCGGATGCGCTACCCAACATTGACCTTGCATACACCGAGATCTCATCATCATCGTGAGTGGTGACAACTTCTATGGTCCATGTCTCACATGCCCTTGTTTAGTCCTTTATGCCCCTTTCCCTCGCAACTGGCCGACATTCACACCTCGCGATAAAGTTGCTGCGTGGATGGAGCAATATGCAGAGTCTCAAGATTTGGTCGTGTGGACATCTTCGACTATCCTGCCAGGACCAACGTACGACTCGTTGCTTGGTCGATGGACGGTCACCGTCAACAGAAATGGATCCAAGGTTGTTCTGCATCCCAGTCACATCGTCCTTGCGACCGGAGTTCTGGGTGATCCGATCATCCCTGCGATACCTTCTTCTGACGTGTTCGAAGGCACGAAGATCCACGCCTCGGTCTATTCAGGGTGGACAGGCCTTCGCGGGTCAGCGTGCTCTCGTCATCGGTGCTGGAAACACTTCTGCAGATATATGCCAGGACCTGGTCACGCGCGGTGCAAAGGAGGTGACGATGTTCCAACGGTCGGAGACAGTTGTAATTTCAGCCGCGCTGAAGGCGAAAGAATACGACGCAGTGTTTCCGGAAGATGTCTCAGTTGACGTCAATGACTTCAAAGTAGCCGCAATGCCGTTGGGTTTACTCAAGAAGCTCCTGGCTAGAACAAATAAACAAACGAATGAATTCGATCGTGAAATGCATGAGGGACTTCAGAAGAATGGCTTGAGACTATCGGATGGGCCCGATGGCGCGGGTAATAAGATCTTGGTATTCGAAAGATTGGGAGGTCAGTTTTGAACAGTTCTACTCAGAATTATGATAATATTGAACTTGTGTTACAGGCTACTGTGCGTGAATGGATAATTTTGCTGCACTCATTTCCGTTCTCATCTCGCATTTAGGGATTGATGTAGGACTTGCGGACATGATCATTGATGGGAGGGTGAAGATCAAATCTGGTGTGGAAATCGAGCGCTTCAGAAAGAATGGAGTCGTGTTCACCGATGGTTCCGAGCTTCAAGTAGATGTCGTGGTCTTCGCGTGCGTTTTCTGGATACCTCTCAGTCTCTTAGACAACTGTACTGACTGCAACTATAGTACGGGATATCATAACATTCGCCCCACAATGAAAAAGTTATTTGGCGATGCCATCATCGACAAAACGAAGGAGGTTTGGGGTCTTAACGAGGAAGGTGAAATTAGAGGATGCTATGGCCGTTCCGGCCAACCGGGCGTATGTCTTTCAACTCCGTACTTCGACTGGCATCTACTGACGTTGCCATCAACTGTGATTAGCTTTGGTTTGCTGTTGGTGATTTCTTCTGCTCTCGTTATATGTCTAAGCAGCTGGTGAGCCTCTTGACCTCTCGCGACATACACCACTTATTCTATATATGCTTTGCTATCGGCGTGCAGGCACTCCATATCAAGTCTGAGGAGCTTGGTCTTACTGCCCTCAGAAGTCTCGCGTCAGCGCCGACGAACGAAATTATGGAAAAGTTAGGTAGCGAAGAGCACCAAAGCCGCCTATGAATAAGTATAACATTTAAATATGCTTCCGAAATGACGTCAATGTGAATTCAAATTGTTAACTATACTGAGAAACCTCACCGAAGAGGCGTGTATCACTTGCAACCTGTGATGACTCTGGCGTTATGAAAGCCTATGAAGTCAATGCGCTTTCAACGTGTTCTCGGGTACTTCAAGCCTTTGGCCGGCTTTTGCGCAGCAAGAACAACCTTCACCTGCAACTCAAGTCAATATGCCCCCGTTCTCTTCTGTAGGCAGCGTACCTCTCGATGATGAGCTGAAGGTAAAAAAGGAATGGAGTATAAAGGAGCTGTGGTACGGTTTTGCCGACTGGGTCGTACGGCTTGCGCAACGGACTAACGACAAAAGTACGTCCTTTCCTGACCAAACTCCGATCTCGCGTCCTGTAAAGTGCTTAGAGCATTCGTGATCTTTCTTTCGGTCAGCACTCGAGCATCCGCATTTTATCGCATTTGCCTTTTTCGGAACTGTATATGATAGGACATCAGGAAAACCCTCCCAAGCGGAAAAAGATAGAATTGGCTTAGAATACAATAATACTGGTAGAATATTCTGGAATGATATTAGAATGTGCTCGGACTCAGCAAGCTTGTTCAGAATTGGATGGAATTGAGGTGAATTCTGGAGCTCTGTTGGA
Organism: Porodaedalea pini; assembly: GCA_002794775.1. Classification (NCBI taxonomy): domain Eukaryota; kingdom Fungi; phylum Basidiomycota; class Agaricomycetes; order Hymenochaetales; family Hymenochaetaceae; genus Porodaedalea; species Porodaedalea pini. The sequence goes on along the minus strand of NBAY01000044.1, from coordinate 4,314 downwards.
ATTCGCTGGAATCAGCAAGCTGAACATTTGGAATTGAACAGAATCGGCAGCTTGAAATTTAGAATATAGATAGAAAAATGATACACCTCATAGATTCTATGGAATTTTGTAGAATAAAAAACTGATTGTGGAATTCATTAGATTCTGCCATGGCTTGACACAGGTGCAGGTACTAGATTGGCTTCTTGGACATATACTGGGACCCATGAACTATCTGCAGGTTACAGTGTTTTTCATAAGTCTTGAGACATGTGAAGATCACAAAATTTGAGCATTTCAGCACCTCAAAAACTTGTAAAACCCATATCTCTGTCAATTCTTCACAGAATCATTTCAAAAATGTTTCCAAATTCATTTTCAACAGCTTCTAAATGTTTGTGAGCTTAGTAGACAGAAGGTGGAATATTGAGGCTGCAGTAGTGAGAATGGGTGTTTTTCTAGAAAAAAACCCTTCCCTGATTTTTCCTGAGCTCAATTTTGAAGCTAATGACATGAAACTTGTTGGAGAATGGTCTATATACTATACTGTTGATGTTATGAGGGATGAACTAGGGTGAATGTCTCTTGTCCTGTTTGACTGTTGTGCTGAAACTCTCAAACTCATCCAAATTTGCTTGACTCAGACAGTTGCCAAAAATTTGCCTGCATTGTTATAAGCCATATATAATTTAATATACAATATAAATACCATTCTCCAACAAGTTTCATATCATTAGCTTCAAAATTGAGCTCAGGAAAAATCAGGGAAGGAGGTTTTCTAGAAAAACACCCATTTTCACTACTGCAGTCTCAATATTCCACCTTCTGTCCTCTAAGCTCAAATAAATTTTAGAAACCATTCAAACACAAATTTAGCAACTTTTTTGAAGAGTTTTTGTGAAGAATTGATTGAGATATGATGTATTTTGTATTTGGAGGCACTTCAGGTGACAAAAACTGCTAAGTCCAATTTTCCACACCTGGATGCGTCATCCACAGAAGAGGTGTGGGAACTTGATCACATGTATGTTGGTTTTGACGCCACACGTCACACATCGCCTTCACATCTGCTGCCACTCCAATATGTCTGGTGCCGACGTCCTTACAGAATGTCTGAAAACCCCCTCAATCACACCCACCGCAACCATCACACACGAAGTGGTAGCCTCACTGGCCGCCTGGTGGGATGCACTCACTGCTGCAGGCAACATGCCGTCCGACTTCTGACCTTCAACTTATTAGAATGCTCGTCTTCAAGCCGAAGACCGTAAAGTCTGCCGCAACAGTTCCTGTTGTTGTCATTGCACGCATCGCCGGACCTGCTAAAATAATTTTTTGTGTTGGACAAGGACTCCCATGAGCCCAGTCTCTTTATCTGTCCACACGCATCGTTAAAGTTTGTCCAGTTTCACCATTAGCACTTGACGCAAACACATTCCCAAAGGTTGTCACGGTCCTTGATGCATCACTCGCATCATCGACTTCCCTCTTCGCCGTACATGCGCTCGCCTCTGATTTTACTGTCTTCCTCCCTGGAACCAACATTGCTTCATACTGGCGTGTCTCGAAACAGGGAGACCAAGTTTCACGAGGTAGATTTCGTGGAACTCAAGGCCGAGGCTGTGGCGCCTGCTGTGCGCACGTCTGCAATTGCCGCCCAGGAAAAGGCAACGAAAGAGGAAGGGAGAATTGACGGCACGGTGAAGATTGCTATTGGCATGAAGAAAGGGTCGACTTCCCGGGTTGGTATACGAACGTGCGTTGATTGTTCTGTAATCCTCACTTTGTGCTGACAAATATTATAGGCGCTGATTAAGGTCGGTATGACATGCGTCTTCAGAGGGAGCTCCGAGCTTGAGGAGCCCATAGCAATCCGTCCGACTACAGAAACGGTCATGTATCCCTACTGAAGTACGGGAAATTCTCAATTTACATCGTCGCGTGTACGAGGTGCTGCTTACCGTACTCGTCATCACAGGCATCAAGTCGGACAAGGAGAAGTTTGCCGGTGGTCTTTACGCGATGACCGGCCGTGGCATCCAAGCTGCGACGTCGCATTGCCTTCGCCAAGACTTCTCACGGCCAGAGATGTTCAACGTCGTGGTCTCAGACCTGGATGATCCGCAGGGTACGGGTCTGAACGGTGGCAAATTATTCTGTGGCAGAACACGTGGAGCCTTAGCACACGCATGGTCGGAATCATGGTCATGATTCGTGGCGACAACCAGGGTCTTGTTCTCCCATTACGCGTCGCTCGTTGTCTCCTGCGGTATTACCATGCGCACTAATAAGCAGGAGTTATACGACCGCTGTGAGGAGCTCGCGAAGACGCTCAGGAAAGCGCGAAGGTGGATGTATGGGACGGCTACACTCCTGGCTACAAGATCAACGACTGGAAACAGAAGGCGCGAAAATTCAATTATTCCTTATTTCTCGGTTTTCCTGTGGTCTTACAAATGGCTTTTTGTCCAGGTGCTCCACTTCGCCTTGAACTCAGTCCAGTTGATATCCAGAAGAAGCAAACACTTTCTGTGCGACGTGATACGGGCTTGAAGGAGACTGCCGTACCTGCACTTCTCAAGACTATCCAACAGGAGATGTTCGAGCACGCGAAGGCAAGGTACATGTCTTGCCTGCGCGTCGTGACAATGGGATGATGTCGTGCTGACACTGCTTCATACTTGCGTGCTCTCAGAACCGGCGAGACCAAGCTTCACAAGGTAGATTTTGTGGAACTCAAGATCGATGCTGCGGCGTGCCTTACATCGTCGCATGTACAAAAGGAGCTGCTTGCCATACCCGTCATCCTGGGCATCAAGTCTGAGAAGAAGTTTGCCGGTGGTCTGTACATGATCACCGTGAAAGGCTTCATTCCGACGACCGGCCGTGGCATCCTTTTAGTTTAGTAGTTAATGTTTAGGAATATTATGGAATACACCAATAAACAGTCGGGAATGCTAAGATAAGTAACAAAATGGGGTTGGAATACAAGTGGAATGTAATTGGAATGTAATTGGAATGCAGCAGAATGCACGGCGTAGGGAATGACCTTTAGGAATGATGTGGAATTGGAATGAGCCAGAATCACTCAGAATTTCTGGCACATTCCAATGATTCCACCAGTTCCGGCCAGGAGGGTTTTCCTGATGGACTCAGTCGTAGTATTGGTACAGGACTCTGTATATGTACCCGTATATGAGAGGACTATGTAATGAATGTAAGAATGTGTGCAGTGGATACTGTGCTACGAAAAGCTCACCTCAGTCGTAGTATTGGTACAGGACTGAGGTGGCTAACGGCATGACCGTCACCTTATATGTGTCGGTCGTAACTACAGCCTTTTTCATAAGTCCTGCGACACGTGCATGTCACGTGAAGTGAGCCGCGTCAGAGACAAAGTGTGTCGAAAAATTAGAATGAATGCCTATTTTCTCTGTGAATTCTGCACAGCACCTGCTCATTAAGTACTCAAAAAAAAGGCACGGTTCTCAGGAGCAGAAATATGTAAAATATGGAGCAATACATTGACTGTGTAGGCAGTTGGAGATCAAACAAGTGCAGCTGGTCTGTTCTCTCACACATTTCCACTGAGATTCAAAAATTATGGCTCCCCTACATCTACCTATAAAATTCTTTCCTGTGTCTTTAAATTAAGTATATGACTATACCAACATCTCCTGAAAGTTTGAAGCCAATCCATTCAGTATTCATGGTGCAGCAGCAAGATTTGTGCTCCACTTCAAGCTCTTTCCACCCTCCTTTTCTCACAACAGGTCCTGCAGAGTAGAACACAAATGTTGCTGCTGGACCATGAATACTGAATGGATTGGCTTCAAACTTTCAGGAGATGTTGGTATAGTCATATACTTAATTTACAGATACAGGAAAGAATTTTATAGGTAGATGTAGGGGAGCCATAATTTTTGAATCTCAGTGGAAATGTGTGAGAGAACAGACCAGCTGCACTTGTTTGATCTCCACCTGCCTACACAGTCAATTTATTGCTCCCTATTTTACATATTTCTTCTCCTGAGAACCGTGCCTTTTTTTTGAGTACTTAATGAGCAGGTGCTGTGCAGAATTCACAGAGAAAATAGGCATTCATTCTAATTTTTCGACATTTCGGCTCAGCCGCGGCTCATTTCACATGACATGCACATGTCGCAGGACTTATGAAAATGGCTGTAAGTACTCAAAAAAAAGGCACGGTTCTCAGGAGAAGAAATATGTAAAATAGGGAGCAATAAATTGACTGTGTAGGTGGGTGGAGATCAAACAAGTGCAGCTGGTCTGTTCTCTCACCCATTTCCACTGAGATTTGAAAATTATGGCTCC